>CM077439.1:15764664-16364664 GCA_039654765.1 Mylopharyngodon piceus
ATATTATGTGAGGAACATGTATGTACATGTTTGTTTTTTTGAAGGAATAACGTTTATGCGTGGTTATTGAAAAAACAAAAAACTTAAGTCACTGAAATAAGGCCAAAAAAAATATTAAATCTGTGTTTACAAGATATCTGGGTATTGGAGGTTGTAGACTAGAGTTTTTGCTTCAAAATGATGTAAAAATTATCCTGCCTACTCGTTCATATAAAACAATATATTGATTTACATTTTGTAAGACACTTTTTGTCAAGAAACACAGTATGCGTGGAGGCGTGAATCTTCATGAATAATGCTGTGATTCACACCTGAGAAGACAAAAGATTCGCATAATGACCTCTAATGACCTGCATATTAATGAGCCCTTTCAGTCAGGTAGGCTGTGAAAAAACCCTCTGTGATCATGCTGATAACAGGATTAATGTCCACTCTTGACAAAAAATGATAATGTTTATAAAAGAAGTCTCAAGTCTCAAACCAAATAATGGTTTTCTATTTTAATATACTTTAAAATATAATGTATTTCTGTGATGCAAAGCGTCTGAACATTCCTACCTCTATGGCATTTCATATAGGCTACTATATTTGTTATAATATATAGCCTAAATGTTAATGTGCAGTTGACAAACTATACATCATTAAAAAGATCTAAGACTCAAGCTTCACATTTTGACCTCTGCTTTACTGTTAAATATTGACCGTAATTTCTTAATATGCTTAAAAGCATGCACATTTGGAGAAATATTGATGGATTCTCATATGTTTATGTCAATTTTCTATACAGAGGAGTAATATTTATTCAATATTTACTGTCATCACTATGAGTGCTGGATACTGCGTTTTCAATTCATACTTGCAGCCGGAGGGCGCTCTGTACACCTTTAGTCCACAAATGCCTCCTAAAGAAGAACAGGCATATCATGTGACATTCCAGGAACTAACAGAGGCTTCCAGAGATCGCTAACCATGGCTTTAACATACAGATAAACACTTTTCAAGACAATAAATACACGATTGAGACGATGTATACATGTATTGCCTCAGAATTTGCGTATGAATAGCGCTAGCTCCGTGGGCGTGGCCGCATTAGCGGATAATGAGCTGAATCACGGGCATCTGACATGTCTCTTTTCATACAGATTACATAAACAGAGAATTTTTGTTTTCGATTTGACTTACACGATTTAAAACCTGACATTTCAACGTTTCTTTAGACATAAGTCTAATTTTTTTTGATTATTATTCACTAAGTTACAGTTCATTTTCTGAGAACTATCAGATTGGACTTCGTTCAGAGGGAGACGAGAGATCACGCATCATGTTAGTTTTCTTTATTTTACAAAAAGCACAACATTTTGTTTTTACTCTGAGTGTACACAAATAAAAGAAGATATTTCACAGATTAAAATGGTGTATAACTCGTAATTGTATGTGCAACATTGACGGAGTATTTTGAGTCTCTTTCACACTGGTAAGAAAAAAACCGAGGTGGTATCGCCGGCGATACCTCCGACTCGAGGGAGTTAAAGGTGAAGTATGTAATTTCCGAGTCACAAGTGGCACCAAACAGAATTAACGTCACAAAAAAATAATAACTTTTCTAAATTCCCATTAACCTATGGGAAATTAACCTGTGACAGGCTTAATTAAATGTCAAACTGGCATGAGAGAAAGTATTCTAATAAAAAAGAAATTTACATACTTGACCTAAAGTAAAACTTTTGTCTTTTGTACCCCCTAAAAATCCTTAGGAGAAATAAACGTAGAAACAAATAAGACAATTAAGCAATATCACATTAGCAAAAGTTAATATATTTCAGCACGAGTGCAAGTGTGATATTGCTTTTATACAACAGTTAAATAAACTTAATGAGTACTTAATGAACTTAACTGAGCAACTTACATTTTAGACACAATGTTGCCAATTACTCTTACAAAAGGTACAAAACAACAGCAAAAAAAGTTTTGTCTCTGAGCAACGCACAATAGTGGCTTTCCTGAAAGAATTAGTGTTTCAGATCAGTTGAATAAATGTCTGAATTACTCACTCATAACTGAATGAATGAATCACTCACTCATTGATTCATGTATGATTTAATAATTCAGTTATTTTGTTCCTAAATGTATCAGTATTTGCGAACAAACTGGTCAAGTAAATAATTCAATGACTCTCTCATAAAGGCAGTCACTTGTTTTGTTCCTGAATGAGTGAATGAAGTGTTTTGCTTAAATTAATGATTCGAAGACTCACTCATAAATGATTGATTCAATCACTCACTCATTGATTCAATGATTCATGTGAATGATTCAATGATTAATGGGAACAAATCAATGATTCACTCTTAAAAATAATCAAGTGTTTTGTTCCTGAATGAATTAATCAGTATTTATGAACAAATTAAGTATTCAATGACTCAGTCATTAGTCAGTTGTTTTGTTCCGGAATAAATCAGTGTTTTACACAAATAACTTGAATTAAAGTGTTAGTTCACCCAAAAATGAAAATCACCCTATAATTTACCCTCAAACCATCCTACGTGTATATGAGTTTCTTCTTTCAGCCAAACACAATCAGAGTTATATTAATAGTTTTCGGTGTGACAGTCATATGCATTCGACGTATTCACGTTATAACATAAGACATAGTGTAGTACGTCATGGCGTAGCATAGAATATCATGGCATTGTGTACTATGTTGCGGAAGTTAACACTTTTTGGACGCAAGTTGAATGCGTATGGCTGTCACGCCAAAATCTCGTTATTTTACTTTGTAAAGTTTTAAATAAGGATATTTGTCTTACACAAACGCATCGATTTGCTTCAGAAGGCTTTTATTAACTGCCCGTAGCCATGTGGAGTATGTTTTATGATCGATGGATGCACTTTTTTGGACTTCACAAACTCATCCTCCAATCACTCCCATTATAAAGCTTGGACAAGCCAGGATATTTTTAATATAACTCTGATTGTGTTTGGCTGAAAAAAGATAGTCATACACACCTAGGATGGCTTGAGGGTGAGTAAATTATGAGGTAATTTTCATTTTTGGGTGAACTATCCCTTTAATGATTAAATGAGTCACTTATAAAAACAGTCACCCATTGCCACCTACTGGCATAATGATGTAAACTACGTAAACAGTCACTGAAAAATCTCCACCACTAATGCATATGTAATGCACACTATTGCTATTCATTTAATCTCATTTATGTCTAGGTGAGATGCTGAAGAGATATGGGATTTTCTTAGTGAGGAGCTAAACAAAAATGGTGCTAAATACTGTAGCACTAAATGTGGTTCATTGGCATGTAATCATAGGGGAACCACTTAAAGTGCTATATAGCATCTATCATCTATACAGCTCCTTAGTCAAATGGTACTATGTAGAACCATAAGAGTTGATTGAAAACTTTACTTACCTAATGCTTCAATCATAAAACATCAAGATATAGCCTAATTATTTGACTACATAAATAACACAAAGCAGTTAATATATGAATATATCCTTTTTCATTGAAGTTTGTGACATAATTTCGGTATGTAACTGACTTCACAAACGCCTCCTACTGTCGAGCCTCTTATCAGTTTACATTCATTCAAAGACTACAGCCAATCACCATGTCTTAGCTTTCTCTCATCCTCCAATTGTATTCCTCCTTCCACATAATTTAAACTGCAACTGACAGCTCTCAGTATCCGAACTGTCTTGTGGTATCCCACCACCACCCTATTCTCCTCCTCAGATTTTAGATATGTTACTCCACTCTCGTTTGCTATAAACAGGAATTTACTACAATGGCAAAAGCTGTTTTGAAACACTTTTATGCTTTTCTGAGGTCAAAAAGTCTCATGTGGGGGCCCTGGAATATTTACTTAAGGGGGCCTTGGGGGCAAAAAGGTTGAGAACCACATTATCTACAGGAAACATGTATTTTAATGTCATTTTTTTAATCCTTTCCCCAACTAGACTAAGAGAGAGTTTTTAAAGAACTATACAGGAGCTTAACTGGTTCTTTGTATGGCAGTGGTGCTATATAGCACCTTAACCACCCCAAAGAACCGCTGAAGAACCTGGTTTTTTGTGTGTGTGTCAGATGAAAGCTGAGCCTAGAACTGTGGTCACTATCAGGTCAACCACATCTGAGACTGGCTCCCTGATCTGAGATCAGCCTCCCCCTGATCTCCAGTTACAGGAAGAGTAGCATTTTATGGAGCTCTGTTTATGAATGAGGCAGGGTCATCATTGATTGTTTATCTGGCATTCTTGATTCTTCTTCCCAGAATCCTTTGCTCGGTCCCATAGGGGAGGTGCTGGTGTGTGCGTGTATATGTGCTGGGGGGGGGGGGTATTAGGAAGGCAATTGCATAACATCAGCACTCTGTGTGCTTTGGTGTTGAACTGTGAAGGCGTGCGACTTTGAAAAGACTCCCATGGGAAAGCTGTGCTTTTAGTTCCCGTTTGCTCAGTCCGGTGGAATAACAGGCCCTAGGCCATGGTGAGCACCCAGCAGAAGGGGGTGGGAAAAAGATGTGCATGTAAGCTAAGCTAGCAGTGTGTTTATGTGTTTGTGTAGGTGTGAGTGTGAGACAGAGGGTGGAAGAGAGAGAGAAATGGAGTGTGTGTCTATACATGTTTGTTGCTGATGCAATATGTCAAACTGTCATGACACTGAGCTGCAAAGGTGCTAAATGGCTACAGACAGCAAAATGGTTCATTTGGGAATTTTTGTAAAAAGAAAAAATGATGTTTTTTGATGTAACTAGGTTACATCAGTGCTTTATCAGAGTGAAAACTAGAGTCTGAACATGAAATCCGTCTTAGATGAAACACCAACTATTAAAGAGAAGTGTGTAATTTCTCTGCTACTAGCAAAACCAAACTGAATTGAAAATAAAGTTTCCCTTTCGATACTACACTCCGTAAATAAAGTTTCCCTTTCGATACTACACTCCGTACTTCGTCGTCTGCCGTTTAGGCAAAATGCAATGGGGAAACTCCTGTTTTCACCTATTCTGAAGCCTTTTTTAATCACGCAGTGAAACTGCACGGCCATTGGTTCGTGGAGTTAAAGTAAACGAACCAATGACGGCGCGGCAGAGCCACGCGAGCCAATGGTGAGCGAGCCCGCCGGGGTCTCGGGCTATATAAGCGGCCGTCTCACCTTGGCAGACTGATTCATTGATCCCGAGACTTGAAGCCCGCCGGGGTCTCGGGCTATATAAGTGGCCGTCTCACCTTGGCAGACTGATTCATTGATCCCGAGACTTGAAGCCGCCTTCTACCTGCAAGCAGCTGGAATTCACCGCTGATCAGCTCGCCGCTCTGCAGCAGCAAGATCAGCTCGCCTCTCATCTACTCGCCGCTCTCGAGCAGCCCGCTGCTCTCGAGCAGCTTTTACTTTCACTTTCAGCTCGCCGCTCTCAAGCAGCCTGGTCAGCGCATCGCCTCCGAGCCGCCCACAGCGCCGAGCATGTGCTTACGGTGTTCTTCCTTCTGTGGCCACAGTTGGAAGCTAAAAGAGCATATTTTCCTGAGCAAATTTCCTGCGGCGTTGTTTCAAATGTCACGATTGTGGCACATGCCGAGCCCCTCTGCACACTGATGACGGGCACAGTGAGTGCGTGCGATGTCTAGTGAAATTCCAAGCAGAAGCCGCGCTCACTGAAACAACCTGCTCTCATTGAGAGAGTATGAGTCTGGCCTCTTTGCGCTCGTGGATAGCGTTCTTTTCAGAACGCGACTCCGCCCCTCACGCCCTCCCGTTTTCTTCCTCCCAGGAACCTGTGAGGAAAAAACAGCGGGGCAGAGGATCTCAGCGCTCGGATGAAAGTGAGCTCACGCCGGCTCAGGTCCCGCGTGCCTCATTTTCTCCACAGAGAGAGCCTTCCCCCGTCCACTTCTCCCGCCCTGACCAGCGCCCCTCTGCCATCGTGAGCGACCTGGTCTCGTTCGGGGGATCTGAAGAAGAGCCGCTGGATGACAGCATGTCCCTAGCGGCCTTGGACGCTGAGGATTGGCCGGACTCGCATCACGACTCCGCCCCCTTGCCGTCTCTCGAGCCGATCGACACCAGGGCTTCCATTGACTCTGAGCTCACTTGCGTGCTCTCTAAGGCCATCGAAGAGCTCGGCTTGGAGTGGTCTGCGCCTGAGGAACCCACACGCAGCTGCTTGGATGAGTGGTTTCTGCCCAGACGTCGTCAGGCTCCTCCCCAGCGGGCAGCACCCTTTTTTCCTGAGATTCACGAGGAGCTCACGAAATCATGGCGCGCCCCGTACTCTGCCCGCCTGCGCTCTTCTGCCTCTCACGCTCTCACCTCGGTTGACGGCGCGGAGCAGAAGGGATACGAAAAGCTGCCGCCTATGGATGAAGCCGTGGCCACACACCTGTGTCCGCCCGCCACCATTGGTTGGAAGACGAAGGTCACCCACCCATCCAAGCCGTGTCGCACTACGTCGACCCTCGCTGGACGGGCATACACCTTGGCCGGCCAAGCAGCTTCTGCCCTGCACTCAATGGCAGTTTTGCAGGTCTACCAGGCCAAACTCCTGCATGACCTGGACCAGCCTGCGCTGCACCACAGACCTGGCCCTCAGGCTATTGGGCGTTCAATGGGCAGCCTGGTGGTGCTGGAGTGCCACCTGTGGCTAAACTTGACGGAGATCAAGGACGCGGACAAAGCCATCTTCCTCGACTCGCCTGTCTCCCTCACTGGTCTCTTTGGCCCTGCAGTTGATGGGTTTGTTGAACGCTTCACCGCCACGCAGAAGTCGTCCCAGGCCATGCGACACTTCTTGCCAAAGCGCTCCAGCTCCTCCGCTTCAAACCGCCCAAAACCTGCGGTAACACAGCAGCCACCTAAGTCTGCGCCATCCGCTACTCAGCCCACACCACGGCCTGAGAACAGACAGCGCTCAAGCTCTGCTAGGCGCCACCCCCCTCCGAAGCGACAGGGACCCCGGCCCAAGATAGTGCTGGACCCCGCGCCTCAGAAGTCGGCCTGATGCCCAAAAAAGGAAGAGGAGGAGGCTAAGTCCCGCTGCAGCCGGACCACCCTCCAAGATGCCTCACTCAGTTTTCCCGTCGCCCGGTTCAGTTCCGGGCGCTCGAAAAAATGTGTTTTCTGCCTGCACAGAGCCTGTTCAAATGCCCTGGCAGTGCACCGTTGTTATAGCGGACATAATAAAAAACAAACATTCTCAAAAAGAGAGCAAATTTCCTCTTCCACCCCTCATGTGCACCACAGTTCCTCACAGCGACTTGGTGCTCGAACCAATCCAGCCCCTTGCCACGCGGGCCGAGGCCTGGCAGGCCATCCCCGGAATGTCGACTTGGGTGCTAAACATAGTAAAACGAGGTTATGTACTCCAGTTTGCTCAGCGGGCCCCGTTATTCAATGGAGTGGTCCAAACCTTGGTAGAAAGCAAGGACGTGCACGTCCTACGCTCCGAGGTGAACACTATGCTGGCAAAAGGAGCCATAGAAGTGGTTCCCCCGGCACTGAACGAGTCAGGCTTCTACAGCCGATACTTCCTCGTTCCCAAAAAGGATGGCGGTCTCAGACCTATCCTCGACCTTAGATGTCTGAATCAGGCCCTAATAAAGCGCTCGTTCAAGATGATCACTTTGAAACAGGTCTTCTTGCAAATTCGCCCAGGAGACTGGTTCTTTTCCCTGGATCTGAAGGATGCTTACTTTCACATCCAGATAGCCCCCCATCACAGACGATTCTTGAGGTTCGCCTTCGAAGGGGTGGCGTATCAACAGTCCTTCCGTTCGGCTGTCTCTGGCTCCCTGCACTTTTACGAAGTGCATGGATGCAGCCCTCTCCCTTCTGAGGCAGATGGGCATACGCATACTCAACTACCTCGACGACTGGCTCGTCCTGGCCCAGTCATAGGCGGAGCTAGTGGCACACAGATCCCTCCTCCTCAGCCACTTAGAGTGCTTGGGGCTCAGGGTCAATTTTCCAAAGAACTCTTTATCCCCCAGCCAACGTATCTCGTTCCTGGGGATTATTCTCGACTCGACCTGCATGAGGGCCGTAGTCTCGCCAGAGCGATCCCTGGCCATTCAGCAGCTCGTGGAAACTTTCACGCACTGATCCTCTCTGCCGCTCAGAACATTTTAGAGGATGCTAGGTCTCATCGGCTCAGCATCACCAGCCCTACAGTTGGGCCGGCTTCGTATGTGCCCACTACAGTTCTGGCTGAAACTGCGGGTCCCGCCCCAAGCCTGGCAGCATGGTCGCTGCTCGCTCAAGGTGAATCAGGCGTGCGTTGCAACCCTGGCTCCTTGGATGAACCCCTGCTGGTTCGAACAGGGCGTGGCTATAGGGACGATGTGCAAGAGGAAAGTCGTTTTCATAGATGCTTCCAAGATGGGCTGGGGAGCTCTGTGCTACAGTCACCCAGCCTTCGGTGCTTGGAGGAGCCAAGAAAGCGAGCTTCATATGAACCGCCTGGAAATGATGGCGGTATATCAATCTCTCCAATCTTTCCTTAAGGCCTTAAGGGCCCTCCCTTTGAACCACTCCAGACTGCCGACTTACGTCCTCTAGCGCTAAAAACCACCTTATTGCTAGCCTTAGCATCGGTAAAGTGAGTGGGAGATTTGCAGGCGCTCTCCATGAGCCCCTCCTGTCTTGAATTCGGGCCTAACGACTCTAAAGTTGTCCTGAAACCGAGACATGGATATGTCCCGAAGGTCCTATCCACACCCTTTAGGGCACAGATGGTCATTCTCTCTGCACTTTCTCCTTCCCAGGATGATCAGGAGTTGAACCTACTTTGTCCAGTCAGGGCCCTGAGGACCTACATCGATCGTTCCGCCTCTTTTCGGCAGTTGGAACAACTCTTTGTCTGCTTCGGTGGCCGTACGAAAGGTCTTCCGGTCACGAAGCCCAAATTATCCAGATGGACAGTCAAAGCTATAGCGCTCGCTTACTCCTCCTTGGGCCTGCAATGCCCTATAGGTGTTAGAGAGCACTCCACGAAAGGCATGGCCTCTTCTTGGGCATGGTCCACTGTCGTGTCCATCGCAGAAATCTGTGAGGCGGCCGGCTAGGCCTCGCCGTCAACGTTTGTCAGTTTTTTTAACCTGGACGTCCCTGCATTACAAATGCAGGTTCTCTCTGCATAAGCCTCACCAATGTGACCAGCTTATGAGCACTCGTTTACAGCCCTGACTAAAGTCCGGGTAATAACGTATTTTTTCTATTCCCTATATGTGCTCTAGGCCCCAAGGGGCTCCTAGAATGTATAGAAATGGGAGGGCGACTACAGTGTCCTCAAGTCCCCGATCTTCCGGGATACATTATGCTATGTGCATCCGTGCAAGCCCTTCTCAGAGCTCCGCTCGAATGTTCTGTCGTCCCCCCTTCATAGCACGGCGTGATTGTATTATCCCCGTTGCATCTTGCCTAAACGGCAGACGACGCAGTATGGAGTGTAGTATCGAAAGGGAATGTACTCGGTTACTAACGTAACCTCAGTTCCCTTAGATAAGGAACCGAGTACTGCGTAATTTGCCGCGCTATTCGTAGGACGCCTCATGCTGTCGCTTCAGTCGAATTAAATCAGTCTGCCAAGGTGAGACGGCCGCTTATATAGCCCGAGACCCCGCCCATTTTGGCGGGCTCGAGCGGGCTCGCTCACCATTGGCTCGTGCAGCTCTGCCACGCCGTCATTGGTTCGTTTACTTTAACTCCACGAACCAATGGCCGTGCAGTTTCACTGCGTGATTAAAAAAGACTTCAGAATAGGTGAAAACAGGAGTTTCCCCGTTGCGTCTTGCCTAAACGGCAGACGACGCAGTACTCCGTTCCGTATCTAAGGGAACCGAGGTTACGTTAGTAACCGAGTACGTTCCCAATCACTCCGTCCGTCTTCAACTGATTAAAAAAAGATGGCCCTGTCCTAAACTCATGCCACTGGTTGAGCCACAGCTTAATGTATGGGGCTGCATCCGAAATCCTTCTCTATTAACAGTATGTGACAGAAGAAGTCTGATTTCTGACTTCCAAATTCACAGTACTCATAAAAAAGTAGGCAAAAAGTACCCGGATGACCTACTTCTACCGGCGAGATTCTGAATTGTGCATACGATGGACACTTTACTATCCCATGAGGCCATGGGAGAGGATTTGTGAATGACGGTGACACGACGCAACTTACGCTGGTAAGTGATAAGGGCAACATGGCGAATGTAGTACGTCCAGATTACATTCATACTACACATATTCATACTATATAGAACATACTTTTTTAGCGGTTATGAAGTAATTACTTTTTCAAAATAAGTATCTACTGAAGAGAGTATGTGATTTCGGACGCAACCTGAGACTCCTTGAACAATGTTAAAACTGTCACAAAACCACAGTGAAGAGACAAATTGTTTGTCTCTGAAGCATTTCACTAAATAAAAGATTATACAAAATATGACTACAAAGATTTGTGATGTCATTTGAATTTTTTTGTTTTGTTTTTAAATGTAGATAAAAGATGTACTGAATCAAACATGATGATCATATGTACTAAAACCAGGAGTGTGCAATATAATAGCAAATAGGGAAAATTAAAATTTCATGCTTAATTTAAACTTTTCATCTGATATCTGATGCATCTGATGTCATTAGATTGATAATTCACAGACAATGGTCCTTACCTTTTTGGCATCCACCAAAACAATCCGAACTAGCACCACGTTTATTCGTGCACCAAGAGAATGGTCATGATAGATCTCGTTAACCTGTGAAGAGAGAAAAGCGGTGTTAGATTAAGAATAAAGAGGGTTAGGGTAACAGTTTCAACATTTTTCCCATCAAGAAACAGTTCTGATTATTATCAAATCAGATTTCTGAAGGATCATGTGACACTGAAAATTCAGCTGTGCCATCATAGGAATAAATTATATTTTACAATATTTCTCAATATTGTTTTTACTGTATTTTTGATCAAATGAGTGCTGCCTTGGTGAGCACAAGAGACTTCATTCAAAAACATTGCAGGCTCCCAGAGCGGTAAAAACACAAACTTTTGAATGCTAATGTACATCTGATAAAATACATTTAATCCCTATGAAGCTAATATATGTTTCAGCTTAAAACATAACTCCAGGCTAGTCTGATTTGCTGGTTTTAGAGAGGTTTCGGGGAAAAAAACAAAAAAAAAAAAACAGCTAGAACATCTTAAGCCAGCTAAGACCAGCAAACCATCTCAGGCCAGGCCATTTTCAGCATGGTTTTTAAGGTTTTACCAAATTTTAGGGGTCATTTGGTCCCCACAGAGACAGCAATGTAGCACACATGTAGCAACACACAGACAAACTACAGAGGTCCCAATAATGTTCAAGAGAGCCTTTTTCAATTCCCATGATTCTTCAGTTTGACTTCTCACCCCGTGCCTCAGCCATCTTTACTTATTCAGTTTGCTGAAGGATGGGCCTAATGCACTGTGGGAAACGCGGTTCCCAGACAGAGAGGGAGACAGAGGCAGACAAATTGGTACAGAAGTTCAGACATTGTGTCCTCTGCCGCTCTGGAAGCCTGCTAATGAGACACTGAGATGTATACACAGCCAACAATAATGAGATTTCTGATGGACAGACTGCGGGAGGGGGAGCGAGAATAAGAGACGAAGACAGACAAGAAGAAAGGGGCTTAAAAGAGGGTGGCAAGGAAGAAGGAAAAGATTATACAACGTGCTTTCCAAAAACGATGTGTCGCTGCACCGACTCACCTGGTCTTTTATATTGCCAAGCAACCGGCAAACTTCAGAATGGGGCGGAGCCCTCTCTCTCCCTCCCTCTCTCTCTCTCTCCCCCTCTCTCTCTCTCTCTCTCTCTCTCTCTCTGTATTCCTGGCATTCCCTCTTCGTTTGCTGTCATTCCTTTTGACTGTCGGAATATGTCCTGGTTGTGCTGTCTGTTTGTCAGTGTTTCATTATGTTTCTGCAGACTTCGTTTTTACAGTTCACAACTTTTCTGAATTCATCATCTCTTCCCCTTCAGTTTTAAATCAGTATATGTGTCTGCAGCTGCCAAAAGCTTATCTTTCAAACTAGTGTATAGGCCTTTTCCGTAGAGTTCGCCAAGATTTCTTCAGAAATTCTAAAGAGCGCAGCTCTTAGGCTTGGTTGCCTTAGTAACCATGTTAATACAGATGACTAGTAAAGGCATAGAAGGCAAAGCCAGGTGACCATGACTCCAGTGTTCTGAACGTTAATGATCGTTAAACTGAGGCACGACTTTCATACGGAACACACACTGTGCAACACCTCAGGACTCTGCATTAGGAGAAGCAGTGCATGATGGGATATGGCTACTGCCTTGTTTCCAGACTTCACTTCAAAGAAAAAAGTTCATTTCTCTCACATTATTACAGTTTACACTAGGGCTGATATATGATACACAGACACACACACACACATATGCGTGTATATATATATATATATATATATATATATATACACACACACATACACACACTATATTGCCAAAAGTATTGGGACACCCCTCCAAATCATTGAATTCAGGTGTTCCAATCACTTCCATGGCCAAAGGTGTATAAAATCAAGCACCTAGGCATGCAGACTGCTTCTACAAACATTTGTGAAAGAATGGGTCGCTCTCAGGAGCTCAGTGAATTCAAGCGTGGTACCGTGATAGGTTCCCACCTGTGCAATAAGTCCATTTGTGAAATTTCCTCACTACTAAATATTCCACGGTCAACTGTTAGTGGTATCATAACAAAGTGACTCAGCCACGAAGTGGTAGGCCACATAAAATCACAGAGCAGGGTCAGCGCATGCTGAGGCGCACAGTGCACAGAAATCGCCAACTTTCTGCAGAGTCAATAGCTACAGACCTCCAAACTTCATGCGGCCTTCAGATTAGCTCAAGAACAGTGCGTAGAGAGCTTCATGGAATGGGTTTCCGTGGCCGAGCAGCTGCATCCAAGCCTTACATCACCAAGTGCAATGCAAAGCGTCGGATGCAGTGGTGTAAAGCACGCCGCCACTGGACTCTAGAGCAGTGGAGACGTGTTCTCCGGATTGACGAATCACACTTCTCTGTCTGGAAATCCGATGGACGAGTCTGGGTTTGGCGGTTGCCAGGAGAACGGTACTTGTCCGACTGCATTGTGCCAAGTGTAAAGTTTGGTGGAGGGGGGATTATGGTGTGGGGTTGTTTTTCAGGAGTTGGGCTTGGCCCCTTAGTTCCAGTGAAAGGAACTCTTAATGCTTCAGCATACCAAGACATTTTGGACAATTTCATGCTCCCAACTCTGTGGGAACAGTTTGGGGATGGCTCCTTACTCTTCCAACATGACTGCGCACCAGTGCACAAAGCAAGGTCCATAAAGACATGGATGAGCGAGTTTGGTGTGGAGGAACTTGACTGGCCTGCATAAAGTCCTGACATCAACCCGATAGAACACCTTTGGGATGAATTAGAGCGGAGACTGCGAGCCAGGCCTTCTCGCCAACATCACTGCCTGACCTCACAAATGCGCTTCTAGAAGAATGGTCAAAAATTCCCATAAACACACTCCTAAACCTTGTGGAAAGCCTTCCCAGAAAAGTTGAAGCTGTTATAGCTGCAAAGGGTGGGCCAACTCCATATTAAACCCTACGGATTAAGAATGGGATGTCATTAAAGTTCATGTGCACGTAAAGGCAGGCGTCCCAAAACTTTTGGCAATATAGTGTATATATATATATATATACACATATATACACTATATATCCACTTTCTAAAGTCCACTTTAGACATTCAAATAACTAGTAAAGAAGTAACATTGCAACTTTATTAGACTGTAAGAGTTAAGGTTAGTAGAATAAGTTGACATGTACTTGCAAAGTTGTCTGTTGGGGAAGCATCAAAATAAAGTGTTAGCAGATTGGCCTCCTAATCATCCCCATATACTGACTGGCTTCATCACTCTGTCTCCTCTCCACCAATAAGCTGGTGTGTGTGGTGGGCGTTCTGGCGCAATATGGCTGCCGTCGCATCATCCAGGTGGATGCTGCACATTGGTGGTGGGTGAGAAGAGTCCCCCTTCCATATGTAAAACGCTTTCAGTACCCAGAAAAGGGCTATATAAATGTAACAATTTTTTATTAATTATTATTATAGATATAAAGCAGACAGTCTACTAATAGTCTAATGACTGATAGTTGACATGTTGCAACGTTACTTATAGTTAGAATTAGGGATGCACCGATACTGATACTAGTATCAGTCTCGGCCCGATACCAAGCTCATGTACTTGTACTCGTACTCGTAAAAATACCCCCGATACCAAAGACCGATACCTCACGTGACATGACTGACAGAATTTCCCGTGCACAGAGACACCGGCGGCAGCAGCAGAAACAATGTCAGCTTCAGGGGTGTGGAAATACTTCAAAATTAATGATGACAACACACACATTGCGAACTGCATGCTTTCAATCACAATTCGTTATCGATTAGTGAAGGCGGGATAGGCTGAATGACACAGACCAGAAGCGCTCTCTCTCGCACACGCTCTCTCTCTTTCTTGCGCGCGATCCCAGTTCTCTCAGACAGCGCGCGATCAGTTCTCCTTGCGCCTGAATGGTCAAATGCACACATAGTTGTCAAAATGTCCTATCTCACGTAAATACAGTCGGTTATGGCTTAAGTGGACGTAAACATTTGGGTGAAAACAGGATGTGTGTCAGTATCCATGGATTCGGTCTTAAAGGGACCGTAGCCTATATTTGTCATTAATGTTAATAAAACAACAAAATGTTAAATAAATATATACATGGTAAATAAACCTACTGTATCTGAAAAACAAGTTTATTTAATTTTCTCTATAGTATTTGTTGTATTGTTTGTAATTTGTTTGTAAATTTCTTTTTATATGACAACAATTATATATATTGGTAATTATGCCATTTGAAGGTTATTGGACACTGTGAAATTTTTGTTCTTTATGTTTGTGACAAGCACATAAAAATTATTACTTTTTTCATTAGAGTAATAATAAAGAAGCTGTCCTACATTCATTAGTCTCACTGAAAAAGAGAGAGAGAGAGAGAAATTAATAAATGTATAGGCATCGGTATCGGTATCGGCGAGTACTAGAAAAAAGTATTGGTACTAGGTCCTTAAAAAATGGTATCGGTGCATCCCTAGTTAGAATGTCTAAAGTGGACTATTGAAATAAAGTGTGGATTCAAGTAGTAATATTTAAAAAATATATATATTGATAACCAGTGTTGGGGGTAATGCATTACAAGTAACTTGAGTTACGTAATCAGATTACTTTTTCAAGTAACTAGTAAAGTACTTTTTCAATTTACAACAAAATATCTAAGTTACTTTTTCAAATAAGTAACGCAAGTTACTTTTTCAGATTTATTGATTGACAGCTCTCCTGTCTCCATGTTGAGAGAAATAAAGTGCAGAGGCGTTGTGTGCGCTGTGTGAACATGATGGTTATTGTAGTTCATGCATTTGAACATGCATTAACTCATCTCACTTGCACGAAAACATCCAGTATTCCTCCAAATGAAGTTTACGCAAACCTTTAATAATTAACTATATTAAATTACACAAATACTTTATGTATTTAATCTCACTTTAACCAATGTCTTTGCTGCTGACCTTCAATGATCTAATTCAACCATACTAATAAGCGAAAATTACTTTATATTAGATTTAGAAATAATAGTGTTGAATAGTGATGTTCGGTTCTTGAACGAATCGTTCTTTTGAGCCGGTTGAAGCCGGTTCTTAGGAAGTAACCGGTCGAGCTGGTTCACTAATCGAACTGAATCGAACTTTAGTTCAGGGTTGATGACGCAAGAAGCACAAGCCGAAGTAGCACGTCCAACTCAAAAAGAACCGACTGAGCCGGTTCAACCAACTGTCGAAGTTTGCCGAAGATTACCGAGGAGTCTGATGAGTTAATAATACCATGCAAGCCTGACAGGGCTCTAGACTAACTTTTTGCACTGGTTGCACTGGTGCACCTAACTTTTTTTCTTAGGTGCACCAGCACAAAAGTTAGGTGTACCCAAATTTTCGACCGCATCGCATTTAACACCGTTTTACAAGTTCACTTTTCTTTTCTTTTTTTTTTTTTTTTTAAATCGCTGTCCATATAGGCAATATTTACTTGTAAATGATTAACTAACAATCTGGTCAACATAAAGTTCTTTATTTGAAGCACAATTCTACAAGAAAGGTAACTTACTGAAAAAGTGTTGGTGCTTAAAGTGCTTCACTGAGCTGAAATGTAATGGATAGTATCCATGGTATTCATCACACTAAGTATCATAATATTCATAGTATTCATCACTATTCAGCAGTGATTAACATTGTGACAGTTAATACGGTCATAGTTCTGTTCAATATACAAAGTAACTTTCGTTTTAACATTGTTTGTGGTTAAAAGAGATGAAAATGGAATGGGGAAATAGTCAATTAATTAATCGTTTCATTGTTTTATTTTTGTAATGTTTATAATAGAGCCGTTAGTCTGAGATCGATTCTTTATTATAGTAATGTTTGTAGTAGATCCGTTAATCTGAGATCGATTGCTCGTGTCTTGCTTTCTCAGACGGTATCGCGAGAGTTTCTCCATACAGGCGAACGTTCTCAGGTGAGATCGCGAGAGCTGCTCATACGAGTAAATAGGCTTGTTTGAGATGCGCCTAGCCTCGCCTGAAATGTAGGCGAGAGTAGGCGGCTGCAGTGATGGGAGGAGTGAAAAAAGTGCAGGCAAGACGGACAGTTCTCCGTTCTCGTAGTGGATCAGACACCTACGAGATCAAAGGCGGATATCGCGGGATTCACACTCGTGCGCTGTGTTGCTGATAAACTGGATGTAATTTAAGTTCTGTTACTTTTATATGAAAATAAACATAATGAACAATAACACGCAAAGTACTTTTATTTCCATTCGAAAGATGTGTGTATCAATCATTTTTACTTTAATTATAGACATGTTTTTATATAGGCCTATTTTTTTTATAAATCACAACAATCACATAACCCATAGAGAGATCGCATTGTCAGAGAGTTTGGGAATATTCGCACATTAATATTTACACATGAAAACATGATATTAGAGTTATAAAATCAAACATTTTAAAAGAGATCAATACATCACGGTTGTTTAAACCAATTAGCATTAAGCTGTGTCGTCATCAAGTCGTTTCCCAGCCCCTGCCCCTTTGATCGCGAAAGTGAAAGTGCCCTTTGCGGTCGCATTGCGGTGCCCCCGCGTTCCCATTTCTGCCCCCCGGAACGCGATTTCACAAATGACTTTATTTAAACGTTTCATTGATATAACATGACATTGAGTTGTTAGAAAAGAAATGCATAGTGACATCATAGCATGATGATGTCAGGAACCTATGAATCGGCTTTTTGAACCGGTTCATTGAGCCGAACTGTCCAAAAAGAACCGGTTCGAGGAAATGAATTGGACTTTGCATCACTAATGTTGAACTTCCTTATCCTGTATCCTATTCTTCTTTAATCCAGAATGGCAGCACAGCTGAAAGGTTTGTTTGAGCTGCGCCCTCTACTGTACAGGCGTAAATATGCATTTTCTTCAACCTGAGGCTTATTCATTTCACTTTTGGTGTGAAAGGGCCTAAACATTTGCCAAAAATAGAACTTTTTTTGTTGTTATTAAAAAATAAACAATCAAGCCCATCCCAGGTGATAAAAAAGTAACACAAAAGTAATGTAATGCAATACTTTTCATAAAAAGTAACCAACGCAATTACTTTTTTAGGGAGTAATGCAATATTGTAATACATTACTTTTAAAAGTAACTTTCCCCAACACTGTTGATAACATTTAATATTATGAGGATTATTAAGGACTTTATTCTTGTAAAAGCTATTATCACAATCTTAGATGTTTAAAAATTTTAACATGCTACTAAAATGCTGTTGTATACTACCCACCACTAATATACAAATACACACATTCTTGGAAAGCTTAATATTAATTAGAGTCACAAATCTTTAGCAACACCAATAGGTTTCTTCCTCAACCTCCTACAGAATAAAACCCCTATAGATTCCCCCTTCCCACCCATCTCTCTTTATGTTAATGACCGTGAGAGTGTAGGTCTCATTAGTACTGCCCTGGTTGCTGGCCTTGTTCAGGAGCACTGGGTTTCATCAGCCTACAGGTAACTAATGGAGACCTAGAGGTCGGCAAGTCAGAAAATCATTAATATCCCATTAATAATGCAGCAGGGGCTAGCATTGTGACTTTACCGCTTTAGAGGAAGGAGAGGAGAGAAGAGTGAAAAAAATAGCAGAGGGTGCAGACAGAAAAAAAAAATCTATGTGTGTGTGTGGTCATTGACCGAATGAGTAGTCAGTGCATAGTGTGTGTGTGGTTGGGGTGAAAATGTGATAAGAAATATTAGCATAATGACCAACATTCCCTTATCAAATAGATTAAACCAGTGAGAAAGAGCCATGAAATGGAGCCATTTAAAGAGGCCAATTTTTATCTTATCAGACCTGTTTATCATCTGGCCCTGCCAAACTGTAAAAAGAACTTCGATAGAAGGGATTTAAGTGCCAAAAGGTTTCCTTTATCACAGGTTGTAACAAAGTTCACATTCAGGGAAGAAGGAGGCCGTAAGGACAGACGAGGCAAGAGAAAAGAAGACTGAAGGATGAGGAGAGACAGAGGGGAAAGAGGGAAAAAAAATTCTTGGTCTGGTTCCCAAAACGCACTGCCATCCGGTCCTCCCCAGCTGGGTGAACTCCTCTGTGATGCCTGGCAGTGATGCTGGATACCCCTCGGTGGACAGTCCTCTAACTCCTCCGATGCCTTGTGGACAGCGACGGCTCCTCCGGTTTCGGGCAGGCAGCGAGAGAGTCCCCTGTTCCCTGCTCCTCCCCATCATGGAGGATGGCGACAGTCTCCGGCCTACAGCAAACGGTCGTGGCGACTCCGCTCCAGAACACAGGCAGATGGCAGCGAGTTTGTCGCTCTCCCCGGCAAGTCACTCCAGCCCACCGCCTTGAGCGTCCATGGTGGTAGAGTCTGTTCAGCTCGATGGCACCGCGGATTTCCCACAGCAGCGAGGGCTCTTTGGCAGCGCGTTCCTCCTTCCTCTCGGGTTTCACCACCAATGTAACGTTCAGGGAAGAAGAAGGTGGGAACCGGCCAACGTTAAACAAACTTTAATCATAAAATAATCAAACAACCAAACGAAAATGTAAAGCGACCAGCCTTGCTCTGTTCCCACGGCTCTCAGCCCCGCCCTGCTTGCCGCACAGATAGAGTGAGGTTTTAACAATAAACTGTTAAAGGAATAGTTCACTCAAAAATCCTTAGTCATTATAAACACCGGCATCTCAAGAACCAAACATGACTGATGTCTTATAAAACCTATTTTCTGTGAAAACTTCTGTATTTCTCATACAAAGCTATCATAGCTTCCCTAAGATCTGGAATATACCAAATAAGACATACAATATGGATTATTTTTATGGTACTTTCATGAGGAATCCACTTTTTTGGCTAATTGTCAGGCTGTACTCATGCCTCAAAATCAACTATATAAAAGACTTCTTGCCAGTGCAAAAAATAAATTAGACAAATCACTCCCATACAAGCGTTCTGTGCCCCATACAACACTCATTTCACCTTGCATCTCACATATATATTATGCTGAATCATCATCGCCCTGTTATAGTCCAGGAGAGGAAAGTGAATGAGTAGAGAAATCCCATCAGGCTCTTGGCTGGCGGTCCTCCCAATCTCCCTTTCATTCTTCTGTAATGTACAGGATTGCTCAGAGATATGAGGGTACGCACTGGTGGACAGTATTTGCTCAGACTCATTACTGAATCTCTGCCATTTTCACTTGACATTTTGGACCATTATTACCTGTCTGACATTTGAGGGCCAGAACAACGTGTCTATGAAGAGCTGATTACATAATGGTCCGCCCGCCCGCATGTCTTGTTTACTCCTGAGGAGCGACTGATATAGAGGGAAGCAATTAATATTGTCGACTTTCAATTCACACAATTAATGCTACACACAAAGGTCTCAGCTCCATTACACATACTGGCTGCGCTGGTCGCTCGTGCAAATACATGAAATGAGTCTGAGTACAAGAATTAAGAGCCTGTGGGCGTCGTCGAGGGGCTGTGATGGCGTATTCCTGTATCTAATATGATACTTTCAGTGCCTTTAGCACAGAAATCTTAGATAAGCATGTTCTGAGATTTTCCAAGATTGAAAACTAGAAAGGAGTATCAACAACAACAAACTCTCCCACAAAGAGCTTCTGCATTAAATTCGGGTCCATTATCTTGACTACAACACTAAATCTGAAAGTCCCAGTCTTAAAGGGGTGGAATAAAGGTGAAGGATTGCTGATTGGTGGATTGGAAGGGTGGGCGTAAGTCAAAAGGCCTCCAGATCTTTTGATCCCTGTCTGACGCATCGATTCCTCATCATTTCCCATGGACCAATCAATCTTAGTGCATTTTAAAGAATTGTTTCACTCTGTTCTATAAATTGAGGGCAGAGCAAGTCATTGGACCAGTTCTCCAGAACAAACAAAAATCCCATTCACAAATACATCAACTCCCACAGAGATTAATGTATCAAATTAATTCAGGAAAATGCAAAACTACATTCACAAACACTTTAGACTAGAGTCAGAAATGAAGCAGGACAAAATGCAACATAATAAACAAATAGAAAGCCATATACATGACCCTGGACCACAAAACCAGTCATAAGGGTCAATTTTTTGAAACTGAGATTTGAGATACGTCATCTGAAAGCTGAATAAGCTTTCCATTAATGTATGGTTTGATAGATAGGACAATATTTGGCTGAGATACAACTACAGTAGTCAACATTTGAAGTGGATCAAAACCTTTCATCAAAGTTGTCCTAAAACCTTCTTCTTAGGACAACTTTGTTCTTAGGACAACTTTGATGAACTTTTTTGATCCACTTCAAATGTTGACTTCTATATTTTAAAATCTGGAATCTGAGGGTGCAAAGAAAAAAAAAAATCAAAATATTGAGAAAATAGCCTTTAAAGTTGTCCAAATGAAGTCCTTAGCAATGCATATCCACTCACAAAAATAAATTGATATATTTACGGTAGGAAATTTACAAAATATCTTCACAGAACATGATCTTTACTTAATATCCTAATGATTTTTGGCATAAAAGAAAAATCGATAATTTTGACCCACACAATGTATTGTTGGCTATTGCTACAAATATACCCGTGCAACTTATGACTGGTTTTGTGGTCCAGGGTCACATATTTAAAAAGGTGTCAACTCAGTGGTGTAGTCTACGTGATACGCAGGTATATGCCATATACCCACTAGGAAAGTTTAAGGATTTCCATATACCCATTTAAAAAAGCGCGAGGATACGTAACCATCCAATAAATCGCAATAAGCTTTGTGGTTTGTTGCTTTTGACATGAAACAAAGTCTCATATTTCAAATTCTGCCCATTTTACTATGAAATAAATAAACATAAATACCGTTTTGGCGCTCTTTAATGTGGCGTGACAGATCGCTGTAGTGCCTCAGTTCAAGAGAAGCGGCAGCGTGAAGCACGCGTGAACTGATCCTCTCCTCCGCTTTAACAGGTACAGCGCGAAATAAACATGAATGGGCATCTAAAGGTATGTTAAAAGATACAGTACAACTTATCGAAATCCGTATCATGCCTTATGTAATTGCGTAATTAGTGTTTCAACCGCGGAAAGACGTTAATAAAACAGCTTGTAAACAATGTCACATAACGTCACATTTACCTCAAAACAAACATATTCAGTGACCATAAACTAGTTAGTCAGCTAGAAAATTTAACTATAGAGAGGAGCATTTAGCTAAATATATGCACCATATTACATATAAATTTTAATGTTCTTCAATAGCCTATATAATGCATGTTTGAATAAATCCGTCAAGTTGACAGCCACCATTTAAATGTTAATATTTCAAAAAACGAATTGGAGTAGAAATAATTTTAAAGTTAGTAGGCCTAATATAACTTTATTATTATAAAAATTTCCTTAAGTGTAATTTAAGTTTTAAATCAGTTCATTTTAACCTTCAATATTAAACTGATTCCCATGTATATTTTATTATTTTATTATTTTCATAACTGATATCAAATCGAATTGCAAGCTTGTGAATCGAAATGCATAACTATGATGACAGACTGGCAGGAAATAGTCCAAACAGGGTGATACTGTGACATACCGATAAGCCTCATCTTTCCATTATTGTTAATAATAGTTGCAACTTGCCCTCTTAAATGTGCACTGAAAATTGGGACCATATTCATATAACATCTAAGACCAAATGTAGATCTTAAGTGGCTGAGTTAGATGGTGTTTGACAATAAACAGTAGAAAATCAGTCCAGTCTCTCCAGCTTTAAATGTCATTGGCTGTTAAAGTCTTGTGTTGCTTATAATAAATTGACATGATAACACACACATAAGCAGTCTTTCAGAATGCTCTCAATTACATGTAGCCTAGATCAGATGCATACTATATGCATTAGTGAGTGTGGTGGTGCTTATGGGGTGTCAATCTGGGACGTGTATGAGGCTGGGAGCGAAAAATCACAGTATACTCACTACAAAAACTAGAGTACATCACTGTGTCAACTATACTAAAATGTTAATAATACTAATACGGTGTCCCTATAATAAAATTTTAATTTCTGACACTACCTTAATCTAAACAAATCCATGATTCAGATCAGGATAGAAGATTTAAATTGCATGATGTTCTTAACATGCACATACACACTTACACATACTACATGCTTCCATTTTGATTCCATTTGCATCCATTCATGAGCTGGAATTTGAATTGATAGGGACTCATTTATTAAATATAATGAAACATAACTATTAAACATGAATATAATATATTAAATATGCATTTCTATAGGTATCTTATCAAACCTTGCAGCAGTTACAAGAATGTATTTGAATTTCATTTCATTTTAAGTCTAAATTCAAATTTTAATTATAATTCTGTATCCTTTTTGTTATTTCAGTTCAAATCCAAATCAAATTCAGGAATTTAAAAGGCTTCGAAATTCTAAAGGCATTCTAAATTCGGTTGTGAATGGCGCTCAACCCATGCCACCCACGTACAGTCCCGTAGACAGATCCCTTTTCAGGCAGACAGACAGACGGCTCCCACTCTCTCCTCCTGCTGGATCATTCAGAGAGACCAGCCGCTGACCAGGAGATCATGAATGAAAGACTGCAGAGGATTTTTCACTCTGAGCAAACACAGCAACAGAGTAGTGACATTTACGCACACGCTCAACGCACACACAAATCCAACCTAACAAAACAACAAACTTGGGCGCTACGCAAAAAACATCATCACACACAGCCCTTATGTGCAACAAACACTAAAAGAGAAGCTGCAAAGTGGGAAAGTCAGGGAAAATAGTTGGAGGAAAAAAGGGCAAAAACCTGCTTTATGTCTCTCTCTTTTCTCTCCTTGACTCCCGGAGAGCGAGGGAGACATGCCTTCCAAAAGTGAGCAAAGCAAACTTTCAAGAAGAAAGCAGCAAGAACTCAATGCGTGGGAGAGATAGGAGACTATGTTATTTATATATTTCTGTTTATCTGTTTTCCTGTCATTTATTCAGAATGCAGCGTTTCAAACACCCCCTAGGATGAGAACGAGAGGAGAGGAAAGGAGATGGCAGAGGCACAGCTGCAGAAATTGTTCAGGGACTTATGATAACTGGAGAAAATATGCAATATAGAGACAAATGGTGAGGTTATAATACATTTTTCTCTAGCCTTTTTCATCCCATCACATTGTATCTTAGATGGAGTGATCCATGATGTAGAAAAATGACTGCAGAACTGATCTAATATGTGTCTGATTTTACCTCACATCATTGACTATTACTGATGATATAATATCTGGCCAGCTTGAGGTTTTTTTTTTTTTACTGTTGGCTAGCTGATCTCTCTCTCTCTCTCTCTCTCTCTCTCATGCTCTCTTTCACTGCGCAGGTTTAATTCGTGGAGATTAAAGGACACATAGCAGATGAGAGCTGTTTTGTCCTGAAGCATATTTTCTCCCCTGGCTTACCGTCACCCTGGACCACATGACACAAAGCCACTGATTTACTGCATCCAGCGTTACCTGAGCTTGACATCCTTCTCATCAAAAAACAAACAAACAAATAAAACCCTGACAATTACACAGACAAATGGCACAAAATGAAACATGAAAGTATATGAAATCTTTGCGATTATATGATTTTCACTATTGCATGTATTCTTTTACTTCAATATCAGAAAACTGCTCCAAAATAGTCAGGAGTGGGGTTTATAAACACTTAAAGCTAGAGCTGTTGAACAATTTAATTGAGATTAATCTCAAAATTTAACGGCTTATGATCCTTTTTTTAAAGAATAAAAATATTTGTAATTATTGAGCTGGCTAATTTATGTGGCAGATTTATGCACACACACACACACTTATTTACACACTCACACACATGTACGTTTGTTTTGCTATCTTAGTGAGGACACTGCATAGACTATTAGACTTCCATTGATTTTATATCAGGTCAATTTTCTATCACCTAACCCAACCCCTACTCCTAAACTTACCCATCACAGAAACATGTGCAAAACACTAGATTTAAATAAAAACATCTTTTGGCTGATTCATAAGCCTTTTTAACTAGTGAGGACCAGTCAAATGTCCTCACTAGTGGGTTGTGAAAGTATTTCACAATATAAGTGAGGACATTTGGTCCACACACACACACACACAAAACTGATGCTATAGTTCTAAAAACTCCATAAAAATGCACAAGTGTAAATCTGAAATAAGTATTAAGTAATATAAAAAAAATCATATGTGACCCCGGGCTGCCAAAATGAGTCGCAATGAGCAAATTTTCAAAAAAGAGTTATTGTTATTCTCACATTCTCTGTTAAAAAACCTTCAAAACGATGTATGATTTGCTGGAATCCGACAAAAAAAAATGACAGAGCTACATCTGTTTGAAGTCGATATAGAGTCATTAAAGTCAATTTTGAGAAAAATCTAATTAAAGATTTCTGAAGGTTTCCAAACAAAATCACCTAGCAACCATACCTTTTAAAATCCCTGGTAATACCATCAAACGTTTCTAATGTAACGTTACACATCAGATGTTTTTCCCCAACAGTTAACCAAATGTTCACTTAAGATATAGCAGATAATGTTTGTGTGAATACTCGCCAAGACAGATTTTTTGAAATACTATAATTCTGTGTATATGTCTATATCGGGATCGCGCGCTGTCTGAGGCGTCTTTGTGCGCGCGCTTTAGATCTGTCAGTCAGCACGAGTAAGATTGTTTTGTTTACATCAGTATGAGTTTGAAAATCACATTTCATTGTTTCCAGACTCATGCCATCGAGAATTTGCTATGAATATTCACAAAGTTGGAATGCTGTGCTTTACAATGATACCAAACTTGTGCTGAGGGAAGCTGCATTTTTCATGGACAAAGGAAAGGTACTCCTCTCAGAAAATGTACAAATAAACATACTTTTAGATGTTTAATTGCTATTTAGAGCATTGGGATCGGTAGAAGAGGGCTTAATGAACTCATTTTTGTGAAAACCTCAATTTCAAAATTGATATTTTTCACTTGTTTTGCTTGTAGCTCGAAATTAGCCCGTGCGCATTCCAACTGATTTTGCCAGCACAGGTCCAATTAAAATCAACTGAAATTCAAAGAAATTCATATAACGATTTTTTAACTAGAAAACCAAAGTTGGTCAAAGCAAACTTTGAATGTTGGCTTGACCTCGCTTGGAAATTTTGGAAACAAGACAGACAGACAAGATTGAATGGATGGATGGATGGATGGATAGATAGATAGATAGATGGAGTCATCTCCTATAGACAGACTAGATAGATAGATAGATAGATAGATACAGTACCGGTCAAAAGTTTGGAAACATTACTATTTTTAATGTTTTTGAAAGAAGTCTCTTATACTCATCAAGCCTGCATTTATTTGATCAAAAATACAGAAAAAAACAGTAATATTGTGAAATATTATTACAATTTAAAATAATGGTTTTCTATTTTAATATACTTTAAAATATAATTTATTTCTGTGATGCAAAGCTGAATTTTCATCAGCCATTACTCCAGTCTTCAGTGTCACACGATCCTTCAGAAATCATTCTAATATGTTGATTTGATAATCAGTTATTATCAAAGTTGGAAAGTTGTGCTGCTTAATATTTTTTGGATACTGTGATAGATTTTTCAGGATTCATTGATGAATAAAAAGTTAAAAAGAACAGCATTCATATAAAATAGAAATATTTTCTAACAATATAACTCTTGCTGAATAAAAGTATTAATTTCTTCCAAAAAGAAAGAAAGAAAAAAAAAAATATACTGACCCCAAACTTTTGAACAGTAGTGTATATTGTTACAAAATATTTATTTTAAATAAATGCTGCTTTTTTCTTTCTTTTTTTATTTTTTATTTTACTTTTTATTCATCAAAGAATCCTGAAAAAAGTATCACAGGTTATAAAAAAAAGCAGCACAACTGTTTCCAATAGGGCTGGGTAAAAAAATATCGATTTCTCGATTTTAATCGATTCTCATTTTTACGAACCGATATCGATTCTTAAATCCCAAGAATCGATTAGTCTAGTCTGTTTTCAGTTGATGAATGAATAGAACATTGTAGCGCTCTTGCCATCTAATAAATGGCAATAAGCTTTGTGCTTTGTTACTTTTGATATGAAACAAAGTCTCAGATTTAAAATACTGTCCATTTTATTACGAAATTCAAAAAATAACCGCTGTAGCCTCAGATCAAGAGAGGCAGCAACGCTTAGCGCGTGTGAACTGATCATCTCCTCCGCTTTAATACCAGTTACAGTGCGAAATAAACATGAATGAATACCCAAAGGTATGTTCAAAAATACAGTACAACTTACCGAAATCCGTATCCTGTCTCATGGAATAGCTCAATCAGTGTTTCAAACGCGAAAGACGTCAATAAATCAGCTTGTAAGCAATGTCACGTAATGTCACATTTACCTCAGAAACCATATTCAGTGACCATAACTCGTTAGTCAGCTATAAAACTGAACTCTAGAGAATAGCATTTTGCTAAATATGCACCATATTACACATTCGTTATAATTTATAATGTTCTTCAATATTTAATGCATGTTTGAATAAATCCGTCAAGTTTTTATAACAGCCACCATTTAAATAATGTATTTCAAAAAACGAATTGGAGTAGAAATATAATTACATAATTGTAAAGTTAGTAATTTAACTTTATTATTATAAAAACTTCCTTAACTTCCACTAATTTAAGTGTTTGTATACAAATCAGTTAATTTTAACCTTCAATATTATAGTAATATAGAACTGATGTATTATTTACAGCATTACTTGAGAGATTTTTTGTCCTTGAGAAAATTTGCCATGTACTGTTCCTTATATATATCCAAAATAATCAATATTGAATCGAATCAAATTTAATCGAAATCGAATCGAATTGCAAGCTTGTGAATCGAAATCGAATCGAATTTTGAAATTTGTGTCAATACCCAGCCCTAGTTTCCAACATTGATAATAAATCAGCAAATTAGAATGATTTCTGGAGGGTCATGTGACACTGAAGACTGAAGTAATGGCTGATGAAAATTTAGCTTTGCATCACAGAAATAAATTATATTTTAAAGTATATTATAAAAGAAAACCAATATTTTAGATTGTAATAATACTTCACAATATTACTGTTTTTATTTCTGTATTTTTGATCAAATAAATGCAGGCTTGATGAGCAGAAGAGGCTTCTTTTGAAAACATTAAAAATAGTAATGTTTCTAAACTTTTGACCGGTACTGTAGATAGATAGATAGATAGACCTAGATTGACAGCCGTACTTAAAATGTTTTCAAAACACTGCAGGATTGAATATAAATGCTATAAACAGTACTACCTCTGGTGTCAACACTGTGTCTCTAATGCTTCACCACCAGTCGGCTTCATCTCAGCTGTTTATTATAATGCTGTCTTACGCCTGTAGAATTGCTGTGTTGTTGACAGAGTAGTTTCTATCGTTCTTTGATTTTTCTCGAGGGTAACCCAAACACAACAGGCAGCGTGGGTGGCTCGAGCACACTTACGATGTTCATAAGAGTGAGGAGGTACTTCTCCACATGTTGCTGTCCATGAAACTGCACCACGGAGTCGTCCACCCCCAGCAAAACCTCAATGTTGTAGGCTCGTTCGGGGGACTGTCTGCGGGCTCGTCGGCTCTGGTTAATACTGCGTTCCACGCCCTGATACAGAGTCTCAAGATCCAACAGACCGCCCAGATCAGCTCCTATGAAAAAATACAGAAATTGAACAGTGTAAACTGATAAATCATTACAGCAATGTGCAGACTTTCTTTTCCTTTTAAGTGGCATATTGTTGAAGACATGAAAGGAAAAGCTGTTCTGTGCCATAAGAAGAAAGCTATCAAACCACTAGCCACTATGTGTGGTGTCATGAGGTCATTCCCTCTCCAGGCGGATAGACGGAACATGGAGGAGAGAACACATTGAGGAAGATCTATCACCTTGTCTCCATCACCCAATCAACTGGGGGCATCTTCTATGCTCCAATTATGTAACGTTTCCTAGGCAACCTGCTCATGGGTAAACCAACGCTCGGTGCAGACTAATATTAGCTCACCAGTCACTTTCTTATTGGATGATAATCCGAGAGTAAGAACAATATTCATCATCTTAATGCTGAGAGTCAGTAACATATTATTACAGGGCTAAAGAGGCAAGAAGACAAGCACAGAAAATTACCAATAAACCAAATGGAGTGGTGTTTGAGTGTGTGTGTGTTTTTTTTTTTCCCATCCCATTATTTTTGTTGGTGTTTATTATGAAGGATTTTGTAGGGTTGTAAACTTCTTCACCAGCAGGTGTTCATAATATCACAGCCTGTGTCAGCAGATTTTCACCCAAAATTAGAAGAAAGCTTCTATAGTACAACAAAAGCAATTAACATGCTCTTGGCTCATGTCTTTTAATATGCATACATTATTATTATTATTTTTTTTTTTCCTGAAGTGATGGCATTTTTTATTCTATTAAAATTGTAGCTTAATTAACAGTATCTATTTTGTACCAATATATGCACCAGGCTGATATGATAGCATAGTCCGCTCAAAGCTGATGATGATCTGAGGGTGGTGGAGAAAAATCCACCATGTTGCAGCATCCCTGAAGCATCTTTGGGTGTAAGTGCCTTGTTCAGCAGAAGTAAGAAGAGGGAGAAATCCCTTCAGTATCATCCTCAGAACCTGTCAACAACAGCTGATAAGCTAATAAGCATTTCTTTTTTTATACTGCAAACATTGTTCAAAAGTTTGGGGTCAGTAAGATTTTTTATTTTTGAAAGACATTAATGAATTTATTTGAAATTATTTTATTATAAAAGCTTTCTATTTAAAATTAATGCAGGGTTTTTTTTTTTACTTCTATTAATCCTGAAAATGTATCATGGTTTCCACAAAAATATTAAAGAGTAAAGAGTACCTGAAAAACATACTTGAGTAAAAGTACAGATACCTTACAGCAGTGTTAATTTTGACAGCAAATTTTGATTTAGTTTTAGTCATAGTCTTTTGACTAAAATGCCATGGAGTTTTAGTCATATTTTAGTCATCGGAAATTGTTTTAGTTTTAGTCTAGTTTTAGTCGACTAAATATCATAAGATTTTAGATTTTTAAATTTTTGTACTTGTCAGGGATTGACACACTTATCATTGAGGTACTATTATAGTTTTTGTTTAAAATTTTGATTAGATTTGATTTTTAGTTTTTCTGATTTCATTGTAATTTTAGTTAAAAGTTTTAATAATTTTTTGTGTTTATGTCTTTTAGTTTTTGCTTTTAAATGTCTATAAAGTTTTTTATTTCTGTTTTAGATATTTTAGTATATCAGGTTAAGCTAAAGCTTGGAAACTAGATGAAATAAAATAAGTTTACATTTTTTATATTTATTTTTTATTTCAGTAATGTTTATTTCAAGTAATGAAGATTTTTTATGGTTTTAGGTTTAGTTAACTATAATAACCCTTATACTTGAAAAATATATTGAATAATGTGTCAAATATTGTTCTTTCTGTGACAGAAGATACAGTAGTTTACTCTGAATTAAATAGAAATTAAATTACAGTTTATTGTGTAAACAAGGTAACAATAATGACCAGGAAAAAATAATAATTATAAACTATCCCGAAATACACCGTGACTCTTATTTTGAAATATCTGCAGTCTGCACTGTAGCAGTAGCAGGCTGCTCCTTTAAGATCAGAAAGGAGATAAAATATGCATTCTTACAACCATATAAAACATATTACCATATAAACATTGTGTAGTAAACATTGTCATAATTCATCAACATTAGCTTATAAGCAATCGCTTGGCATAAATGTGCATTATTCATTAATTGCGAAGCAGTCTGAAGTGCTGCTGGGCGAGCCTGTAGAGCACAGTTTTCACGCAGTTAGATCAGCACATAACACTTCAAATGTGCGCATCTTCCACACAGGACAGCATTCCTGACTGGATATCTTCCCAAAACGTCCCTCTCTATCATTTTCATCTCTTTTTTATTCGTTGACGAAAATTAGAGTAGATTTTAGTCATAGTTTTAGTCATTCAAAATGCATTTTTATTTAGTCACCGTCTCGTTTTCGTCCGTGGAAAAAAAAGGTAGACACAACAGCCTTTTAAACATCTACAAACTCAGTTTCTCACACTCAAGTCTCAGTTAAGCTCAAGTGCACAAAAAGGCTATAAGTAAACTAATATCCTTCAAAGAGGTCTTGCCAATAAAGTGGATAAATAAAATAATGTTAAGTAAAATTAACTAGTCAAAGTCTACTTGCACTGGATGTGCTGGTTTCGGGCTCATCACTGGCTGCAGTCATGACCTCATCTCCTAAATCAAACACCTGCGATAGAGTTGTCAAAAGTACCGACTACGATACCTAGTCGGTACTGAAATTTTAAAAATGTGACGCTTTGAGCGCTGTTGAGCGGATTCGTAAACACCTCTGATTGGCCACTGTGTTCACGGCTCATCAGATATGTCTGTGATTGGCTTCAATGATCAACGCTGTAAAAACGTTGTAAATAGTCATCAATGAAGCTCTTCACCAAGCGCTTACACAGATACACACAGATCAAACATTTCCGTGTGCTTTCTAACGCTGCCGTGTGTTGATCATTGCAGCCAATCACAGACATATCCGTTGAGCGCGTCAACACAATGGCCAATCAGAGGTGTTTACGAATCCGCACAACAGCAAAATTTTAGTACCAATAGGTAGCGAAGTCGGTACTTTTGACAACTCTAACCTGCGATTCAGCAACTACCAGCTAATGCACTCGCATTCATGTAAAGTAGCCTTGTTGACAAGTTTGAGTGAGTAAAGGCAAAACGACAAAAGATATAGTACCTTCAATGCGTTTAGATGGTAATATCGCTTCTTTATAGCAGAAACATTCTGCTGCAGAAAAAGTTAGGTGCCATAAAAAAATGTAATGTGTAATTGCATTACTCATCACAAATGTATTGGAGTAAAAAGTACATTCACTTGTTCAAAAATGTAGTCAAGTAGGGAGTACAAGTTGCTAATATCTTTGATACTCAGTACAATTACAAAGTAGCCAAAAAGATACTTAAGTACAGTAACTAATTACATTTACTCAAATACTTTACACCTCTGCATAAAAGCCACATTGTTTTTGTATGAAAGCTTCTGTTAAGAATATAAATGGAACATAACGCAATATTCAATAAAAAATATATAGTTTTTTTCCCCATCATCATGGAAAATCTGTTTCTTTGGGAACAGAAAGAAAACATTTTTTTTAAGGGGAATTTTCCCCTCGTTCTACTCTATTGGTGACGACTAACCTCCATATATGACATCTGTCTTTTTCTGCTATTTAGTTTCATTCTGTGACCCTCCAAAACTTGACCCATCACCTTGTCTGTCAAATACACACAGCTCCGTTCTGATCCCATGAGAGAACATTCACATTCAGGCCGAGGAGTCCTCGCCCTTATCAGGACACAAAGCTACTTTGTCTTTCAACCTTTGCAAATGTCAAGAGAAGCTATGAGGGAGAGAAAGATGGAAGAAACGCAAGAAAGAGAGAGGGAAAGGGTGCTCAAGCTGGTTGGACATTTGAAAAAATTGATATTATGTACAGTTGTGGTTCTGTTTGGTGATGTTAGGGAAAGTTTGACTGAGTTTGTGAGCTGTGAGTGTGTTTTAGTCACAGATGTACATGTTCACAGAACACTGCTCCAGAATCACAGTGTCATCTTATGAACCCAAAGTACTGAACTCACAGTAGCTCGTTTCACTTGGGTTTCTAACAACTCAAAGCATCACTTGCTCATCTCCATGAGTGACAGATTTATGGGTCGTCGGGCTGCCAAACTGCAAAAGCACTGAGACAGAACGAGAGTTTGGTACATCTAAACTTGTCTGCTGACAAATGCACATAGAAATACACACAAATATGCACACACTCCCAAGTACAAACATTTGCATTAAGTTTTGTATGGAAGTAAAACTGGAAAATGGAAGCTTGTAGATCTGAATCTGAGCACATGTACAATAAATATTTGTTCTTATACTGACAGCCCGATGTGTAAACTTGTAAAGTGAAAATCTGAATGTTAATAGGCTACTTCCACTCACAGACAATAATCGCAAACCTGTCTTTTGAATTTGAATAATTTGAATTTGAAATTGTCACAAAATAGTCTATAGTTAGAAATAGTCAATATACAGTAGTAATAAATAGTCAAAAAATATTAAATACAAAATAGTCAAAAAGTTTTTTTGACTTTTAATGACTTTCTATTATGTACTCTTTGAAAAAAAAAGGGGGGTTAACAGGGTTCTATATATAACCCTAGGGTTCTTGACTAAATTTTTATACCAAAAAGGAGAAATGTCTTAAATGATTGCATAATACTTTCATGCTTAACAGTTATTTCAAGTTTACACTACTGATAAAGTATGTTTACGAGCTGTTTTAATTCATAAAATTTAATTAAAATTAAAAATGAATTCAAACCAAATTAATTAAAACTTTATCCATAAAATCAAACCATTATGGGAACCAATATGAAGTGCCTGACAGAATCCTTTAAGGTTCTATATAGAACCTTTTCTTCTAAGATTGTAGTAAAAAATATTAAACACAAAATAGCCAAAAACAGTTAATATAGTATAATGAATTTAGTCAAAAATATTAAATACAAAATGGTCAAATGTCAAAAATAATCAACAGAGTACAGTAAAAAATAAAAAATAAAAAAATAAACTGCATTTTAGTATTATCATATGACATCCCCTTCAGCCATGTGCTTGACATTTTTGGCAACAAGGACGTGAAGGAGACATGAGCACATGTTCGGTCACATGCTGTCAAGGCTCCATTGTGTGTTCTTTTTAGACTAGAAAATACATATAATATCAATTTTAAAAACAAATCATTTTACATCCAGATGTTTTCTAAAGTTTTTGGCCATTTTTAATGCACATTTCGGAAATTCAATAACTCGAATACCAAAAAATCTGTTCGTTATGCATAAATGACAAAGTCCTTTTAGGGGATAGATGTTTTCTGTATAGCTGCACTACTGCTCATTACTGGAAGGCAGAATAATAGCCTTTTTGCCTTTGTTTTAGGTTTATGTTAGTAAGTTTTATAGAAGACAGAGAGGAAAAGCTGTACCTTTTCCAGAAAATATTGATGATACTGACGGCAGTGCATCAGAAAATAAGGTCGTAGTATGAAAGAAAAAAGTGTGAAAAGTGTGACCTCTGAAGATGCATTTTTTTCTTACATCACGTAAAACATTCCACTGTGTGTGTCCATGAGAGTTTTTCCATCACAGAATATCGTCTCGTGTAGCACAACTACAATAACATTCTGTGTGCAAACAGCTTGCTCATTGGCTGTGCGCCGGTGATGTCAGACAGTGTTTTTAATTAGAGTGTGAGAAAGTGTGTACATGCAGCAGATGTAGAAGCGAGCCTTTCTGTGTTCTTGAGGAAGGGTATCGCAACCTTAGGGAAATCTGATCCAGCTACACACATTTTCTAAAAGCCAGTGCTCAACTAATGCTCTTTCTGCCTTTTAATCTTTAATGGTGTGTTGTAAAAGCCGAGATCAAATTAAGCCTTTAGGACCAGGCCATTTAGAGCTGGTAATGATATCAGTAACTAAATCATCTCCAGTGGTAATAAAGTATGCCATTTGATTAAGCTCTAAATAAATGCCAACAATGTACTAATGTTTACTATGTGGTAAGTAAACCAGCAATGTTACTGTAGAGCAGAGGTCAGCAACCTTTTTGACATGAAGTGCCATTTTTAATCTATATTGGTTATCGTATCACCCTCCGCCCATGTAATATAATACAATACACTATTTACAATTATCTACTGTATATACTGTGCAAGTAATATTTAAACATACCCATTTATCACTATATTATAATGATCTCTTGAAGACTGCACTTGAGACTAGATAGATAGATAGATAGATAGATAGATAGATAGATAGACAGACCAATAACCACAGTATTGGACAAGGTTGTAATATTGTTGTAGAATATTTAGTTTTTAATGTTCCATAATCTTTATAGCTGACTGTCCTCAAAGTCAGACATGTACAAGCAACAGCAAAGCACCATGGGAGAAATGCTCCACTGGGCTATATCAAGCCATCCAGCAATTCACACATTAAACTCTGGATATCTACACAAGGGAATGATTTCATAAGAGTGCCATAAGAGATCCTCTTATGAAATACAAGAAAGAGGAAAAAGAGCATTTTTGTCACTGCCAGATCTTAAAGATAAACAGAGAAATCCACCCACTCATGCCAAGATGGGAGGGGTCCTCCTCCACTTCCTCCTCCTCAGCGTCTCTGCACCAGACGCCTGCTCTCTCTCAGGTCAGCCTTACATTCTACATTTCCCCCACCTTCTCTGTGTCTAGTGGCAAGATATGTTTTCAGCTGAATGCTGGGAGATTGAGTTTGAGCCTAGTTGTATAAACACACAGAACCCAAAATGTGTGCAAGGCCAGTGGCGCCTGCAGCCGTACGGCTGTACGCACTGTGCGTACCATGAGAGGGCGCTAAATAATGCTGTTGTTATTTTTTACATAATTTTTAAATTGATTATTAAAATATATGTGCGTACACTTATGACATATTAAAAAAGCAAGAGAGAATGCGAATAAATAAAGGTGTGCATTTGTGTGTTGTAAAGTCAAATGTGTGTATGTGCATGGGTGGGCGTGGGGGATATGGGTGAAAATCTGATTGGCTAGTTTAGTTTCGTCGCTTTTTTTCACACATGAAAAATGACATTACAGATAGTTAATGTTTAAAAACAGGCTCAAAATGAGTAAACGCTCTCTAAAACAGCTAAATTCGATTGAAACATTTGCAAAAAGGCCTAAAACTATTGAGTAGGGATGGAGAAATGAAGCCTCTTAAATCTTTAAAGCTTTTCTCTAAATGTTTCGAAAAAAGTTTCAAAGCATCAAGTGTCGAAAACAGTGCCATCTTGTGGCAGGTAAAATTTACAGCAGCCATAAACCTGAGTGCGCAGCTCCATTGTTTTTTCCATTTAGCACAAACAAAAGCCTGACAACGGTAAATGTGTTTAATTTTCTGATAATATAATTCACATATTAAAGTGTGGCAATAGATTAAATGTAACAAAAAAAAAATAATTATAATAATACTAATAATACCTACTGAGTTGTTTGAGGCAAGTAAATTGTGCTGTTATTTTATTGTTTTTATAGGCTAGCTACTATTTATATGACAGAACATATGATGATGTAATATAGGCTACAGGCTTATATATTTAAAATGTTTGTAATTGGACTTGAACTTCCATATATCTATAGAGTAGTGGTCTGGGTTCAAACATTCCGACAGACGCAAGCATTCATGTGACTGGAAAGAAAGTGAGGCTTCGTTTTTCGTTAATCACATGTTTCTCTAAAAACAATACACATTTCGGGACAAAGCCGCTCAGATATAACGTAAACAAAAGAAAACAAAACAAAAAAATTCACGAAGCATCTATTAGTAACGTGCATCAAATTTTCTAAGTGCATGGAGCTGGAAAGAGACAGTCAATCAACGCAATAACTGATTTAATCGCATTTTGTGTAGCCTATAGCCAAAAAAAAAAAAAAAAAGGGAGGGGGGGGGGGGTGTTCTGTGCGTACCCTGAGATAAAATCCTGCAAGCGCCCCTGTGCAAGGCTGTGATTGCCTTATGGAAATATAACAAAAAAGGGACACAATATACCTACATGAATATGCTAATGAGGAATCTAAGTAGTTTTACGATGATAAAATCACTTTATCTTGATAGCTTTATCACTCATATTATTTCTCTTTCATAGTTCAGGAGGCTTAATGTAGTTCTCATTAATATTTTCTTTAAGTATCTACTTTCTCTCAGACCTGTCTCCTAAAATTCATTAGAAAAAATTAAAGAGACAAAAATAAGAGTTGTTAACAAGCAGTAAGTTTAAGGTGCTGTACATTTCAATAGCATAGTTGAAATGAATGAGAAAAGATTGAGGTCTATTCTCAATAGTGGAGAAAAGACATGTGAGATTACTAGAGTCCTTTTCTCAGAAAAATCTAAGCAGGAGACTTCCATTAAGCAAAAATCTCAATTTAATCTTACTGCAGTCTAGGAGAAACAATTGAGACATACGAGATTTCATTTGTGAAACCCCTCAAATGGGGAGTACTTTCTTGTAAGTGTACACTCTGCTGTATGAAAAAAACATTCATTGTAATCAGAGTATTGCTAGTGAATCAATACTGCTTACAGTAATATGAGGCTAGGCGTAAAGAGTAAGTGATTGTATTTCATACTACAACTAATTTTGATACAACACTACAATTTCTAATTTAAAATCTTCTACACGTGGCATCTGCTAAATAAAACATTAATTTAAATGGATAGTTCACAAAAATTAAATCTCTGTCATCATTTATTCACCCTCATGTTGTTCCAAACCTATGACTTTATTCTATATGGAACATAAAAGAAGAAATTTTGAAGAATACTGGTAAGCAAACTTAACTTTCACAGAAGAAAGAAAGACATACAGGTTTGGAATGACATGATGGTGAATAAATGTTAATTTTTGATGTTAAATGTTAATCTCTATAAGCTCAAAAGTAAAACTGACCTGGCCATGTCGCTGTCCATGAATGTGGGCCACAGAGGTCAGTGGATGAGCCCCAGTACGGTGACAGATGAGTGGAAGCAATAGACAAAGCCATACTGACCTCCAAAGGTGTTGACATGGCAATAGTCTCTCTCTCGCCACAGATACAACAGGAGGTTGCAGAAATAGACAGCGCTTAAACTGTACAAGTGTCTCTTACAAACTTATTCTGGCTCACAGAGATTCTGTTATCAGCTGCTCCTGTTGTCATCTGGAAATAATATGGCCAACAACAACGGCTCCATCCATCCATCCATCTATCCATCTATCCATCTATCCATCTGATCAAATCAGAAAACATTTGCATAACATTTGATGAATGTCTACTAAATTTCCAACCAATGGCAATGATAAGCTCATAATACTTTCAGTTACTTGTAAAAACCTTTGACGACTGTAATACAACACTTTGGGTTACAAAATCCTAATTTCAACAGAACCTTTGCCTCAGAAAAAATAATATTCTAACAACCCATTTGCTCAAATCTTCCAGGTTTCATGATAGCAGTGTTAAAAGTTTAAAGTGCACCTTTTATGCTTTTTCGAATATTACCTTTCATGCACTGTGTAATGTAGCTGTCTGTGAATGTAAACTATCTGCAAATTGTGAAGCCGAAAGTGCATGATAAATAAAGTTCTGTCATGACAATGCATAGTAATGGGTTGATAATGTTGATATCTTTGGTCTTGGAGGAATAGATCTGCTACGCTGCTGCTGTTGCTGCTGTTGCAAAAATACAGAACACGCTGCTGTGAGCAAGTAAGACATGCTGCTGCTGTACAATATAGCGTACATGAATTACCCGTAGCAGATCTATAAAGGTGGAGCTGGGGATGGTGGAGGGTTTCTGAAAGCACGCTGCACTGCTAAGGCAAATGCCAACTAAGTATTTGAAGGTTTAGCATGTGAGCTCACTGGGTACTGATACAGCATGAACCAATCAGCTGTGCTCTATAGAGAATGATGTGATTGCAAGCAGGTTGAGTTGAGGACCTATTAATCTGCGCCATCTAGAGTTTAATGACAGAACTTTGTATTTATTGTCTCTCGAAATAAATAATCGACTCTGAACAGCCTAAACGAGTTGTCAGTAATTCGAATCCCACTTCTATGACGGGTACACATCACTGAGTAACACATTTGCCTAATGTCCGCCTATGTTCTATGTTGTCCACCCATGAACAATTTGACCTGCCCTCAAACACTGTAGCTTTTTCGTATGGTTAACATCATGTCGAGAACACACTGTCCTGGATTGTGAAAGTACATTTGTTTTATTTTCACTTCTGAATGATAAGGTTGCGAAGAATCAGTGGTTAAAATTCATTTTTTCAACGAAACAACAGTACAATCCCAATCTTTTGTTGTTCTTGTCATTTTACTGACAACTGCTTCTCAAATATTATTGACTGCTTCTCAAACACTTGCTCTTGAAAGATGGGTCAGTACCCAATTTATTTTTTTAAAATGTTTTTATATGTCTTTATTGTTATAATAATAATATTATTATTATTATTTTGCAGCCGTGCTTGCGATTGAGTTTCTGGTTGATTGACTACTTCAGACGTTTCATCGTTGGACTCAGCTCGAATTGATAAGGTAAAATCGATGCCATCTTTTCTGTCCATACTTTGTATACAATCTCTTGAGAACTGCCTGCAGAGCTGTAATTCAGTTATGGCAATGAGCGTTTCGTTTCCGACAGGCGCTGTAAGCGGTAGACCAATCACAACAGATTGGGCCATCTGACCAATCAGAGCAGAATAGGCTCAGGGAAAGGAGGGGTTTAGAGAGACTGAATCTTCAAACTGCTTTGAACGAATCATTTAAGAATCTTTGAGAAATTAGGTGATATTAAATGTATATTTTGACCTTGCATGCATGTAGACCTGTTGTAGGAGAATCCCAAAACAATTTTAGAAACTTTAAAAATGGCATAATAGGGGCACTTTAATTGGAATCTGTCTATGTCTTTTGTCCCTGACCTTTATCTCTAGGGTAATAAAAACATTTCTCCAAGATCCCTGCATTAGAGCAAAAAAATTAGAAGAAGCAGGAGCAATGTCAGTGAACAGCAGGTGAGAAATGGCAGCAGTCACTGTAGTGATAAGGGATGTACTACAGCAACTGGCTTCTTCCAAAGACAGCAGAGATTATACCATTGTATATATACACTCACTGGCCCCTTTATTAGGACTACCTTGCTAGTACTGGGTTGGACCCCTTTTGCCTTCAAAACTGCCTTAATTCTTTGTGGCATAGATTCAACAAGGTGCTAAAAACATTACTCAGAGATTTTGGCCATATTGACATGATAGCAGATTTGTCGGCTGCACATCCATGATGCGAATCTCCCGTTCCAGCACATCCAAAAGGTGCTCTATTGGATTGAGATCTGGTGACTGTGGAGGCCATTTGAGTATAGTGAACTCATTGTCATGTCCAAGAACCAGTTTTAGGTGATTTGAGCTTTGTGACAAGACATGTTTTCCTGTTGGAAGTAGCCATCAGAAGATGGGTACACTGTGGTCATAAAGGGATGGGCAATACGGCCCAAAGTGTGTCGAGAAAAGATCCCCCATACCATTATACCACCACCAGCAGCCTGAACCACTCATACAAGGCAGGGTGGATCCATGCTCCATGCATCAGAAATCAAGACTCTGAGGCACCCAGTGTGGTCTTCTGCTGCTGTCGCCCATCTACTTCAAGGTTTGCAGTGTTGTGCGTTCAGAGATGCTCTTCTGACCTCGGTTGTAACAAGTGGTTATTTGAGTTACTGTTGCCTTTCTATCAGCTTGAACCAGTCTGGCCATTCTACTCTGACCTCTGGCATCAACGAGGCATTTTCACCTATAGAACTGCCGCTCACTGGATATTTTCTCTTTTTTGGACCATTCTCTGTAAACCCTAGAGATGGTTGTGTGTGAAAATCCCAGCAGATCAGCAGTTTCTGAAATACTCAGACCAGCCCGTCTGGCACCAACAACCATGCCACGTTCAAAGTCACTTAAATCATCTTTCTTCCCCATTCTGATGCTGAGTTTGAACTTCAGCAGATCATCTTGACCATGTCTACAAGCCTAAATGCATCGAGTTGCTGCCATGTGATTGACTGATTAGATATTTGCATTAATGAACAGTTGAATAGGTGTACCTAATAAAATAAGTTTATTACATTTATTAAATAAAATATTACATAATTAAAAAAAAAAATGATTTAAGAAATAAATGCATAATAAAATGATTAACTACATTTTGGTCAGATTCCCAGAAGATAAAACTAATTTTAAATGCTCAAATTTTCTCTGCTATAAAAGTTAATTCAGACATATTAGCTGTCGTAACTGTCAAGCATGTCCAAGCTCATCTTTACATGCTCTTTTAATAAAATCAGATAGTGACTGATACAATACAATTTGATGATGTACTTCAGCGGTTTGATTCCTAGATGGGATCATTTCAGCTAGCTGCCATATACAGCCATCTCGACTGCAAAAAGATTGTAAAAATGGTCTTGAGTAGAGGGGGTGGAGAAAAACAAAAGGTGTGAGACAATATGTATGCAAATGATCTCGGGTAGAGATTCCCACAGGGTATGTGGATATATATCAGTTATGATTTATGGAAATTCATCAGTCAGTAATATACTTTAATTGTGCAAACCTATAGAAAAATGACAGGCCCTTTTCAAATAAGGATGTACATTTGTTTGTGTAATGGACACAGAGTATTCTTAATATTAGTATTTATAAATTAGAGACACTAAAGAAAAAATTATAAACACATATCTAAAGTCAGGATTATGAAGTAAAACTCTTCATGATAAATTATTCCACTGGTTGACACATTTATGAATCAAAATATACTCTACACAGAGAAAAACAATTGCTATATGGTTAACCTGTTGATTGCATAATAGACCTATTACTTTTTTAACAATCATTTTGTAAATTTGCCCCTTTCTATGCACATATACACATGGGTCACCATTCAGCATGGAATACAACCATGCAATATTGTCCCTTCATGGGATCTGTGTTCTCTCTTGAAACCCATTGGCAAGCTCCATCATTAATCAATACACTCATCCGTCTGTAACACTATATTCCTCCAGCAGCAAAGTAAAGTATCCCTTCTTGTGTTTTCCTATTTTAATAAACTGCAATTTTAATGGGATTATCTGTGGCGGATTGCCGCACCAGAGCAGATGTCCAGTGCGCGTGTCATTCCCATGGCACTGAATGAATAAATCTGGACTGCCATTTCTCAGAATCCTTGGAGAGAATCGGATTTTCAGGCACACTGTTTACTCTCATCTCTGATAACTGTGCCTATTCATGCATGCAACTGCAATGCAACTTGAATGCAACACGAAACACAAAAGGGCACTAAACGGTTGAGTAACTTTATTCTTATTCGCTAACCACCTGAAATTCAGTTTAACCAGCGGCTAAAAGCTTTAAAATAGTGATGCGTTTTATTTAAATGAATTTTAGCGCAAACACTGCCCCCTATGTAAATTTGGCTCAAAAATTGTGCACAATTACTACCGGGTTTGCAAAATTTATATTGAAATTTTGAGAATTAGTCACTAATACAACATAAACAACATGTTCATTCTTAATTAATTTGAACCAAAAAGTGATTTGAATAAATGAATTATTATTGAAGAGATTAATCAGAGAAAGTGCCTCATATAACCTCATTTTTAAGCTATACAATTGATAATAATCGGAAACAATATGCTAAAATGTGAATAGGAACAAGGAACTGTATAAACCAATAAATGTGGGTGTGCATTAGTGAAAGAACGCAACACAGAGGGATATGCTATACAATAGAGACCGGACAGTAATATTGTTTGGACAGAGTCAGCACTGAAAGTGTAGCGAGGGGAAACAGACATGGGAAATGTTAGGGCTTATCTTTCTCTGATGAAATTCAATAACAGCCTTCAAAGAGGGTTATTTTTTCCTGATTCCAATCTGAACACGACACTGGGTGTTATTTAATTCTCCTCATTTCGCTGCACAGGTAATGTCCTCTAATCCAACGGCACACAGATCAGAGAGAGACAGAGAGAGAGAAACAGAGAGAGAGAGAGAGAGAGAGAGAGAGAGAGAGAGAGAGTTTCACTTAAGACCTGTGATAAATTAATTATCAAGCCTTAATAGCATTACACAATAAACAAATCAAATTAGAAAACTACCGGGCCGGTTCCTGACTGTCCCATGTCACTATTACACTGAGGTAGCATTGACCACTCTTGTCTCTGTAACCTAGTTTGTAGCAGTCCAAACAAAGAGAAGTGTATTGAGAGTGAATCATCACTCATCATGTTTCTACAAAGCTTGCGCATGAGAGCAGCTACTACTACTACTACTTTTTACATGCTATGATAAGTTTTACAGCAAAGATAGGATTTCTCTTCAAAGGGGTCACAAACTGCATTGTTTTATTGTTTTATAACATTTCCTGGCGGGCACTTATAATGTTAGTATGCTTTTTACAACAAAAATTGTCATAATTTAGAAATAAAAGGCATTTTTCCTACCCTGATTTTAGCCCTGATTTGAACGCTCTGTTTTAAGAGGCGTGTCTGCTGTGAGACTTCAGTGTAAACGCCCACTGCTGTGATTGGCTAACATCTTTGCAATAAGAAATAGGTAAGTATTACATGTTTAACTCTCTCGAAAACTTTTAGCACGTTTTTACTATTACAGCTCTCAAGGTTATTAATCATAAAAAGTGTTGATTATAGCATTACACTTAAATCTATGGCATTATATTTAGATTGTGGCATGAAAGGTTGCAGGGATGAACATTGTAGCCGATCACAGACATGTTGTTGAGTGCATGAAAGCAGTGATCTCGTCATTGCAACTCAATTTCTGCACACTAACGAATGCTTTCATCATAACTAACAGTGCAAACTCGATGTAACTAAGAGATTCGTTGAATAAAACGGGAGTTTTGGCGTGTGTCCAGAACTCAGTCACTGATAAACTCTCGCTGTTTGATTAACAGCTCCAGCACGTGCTGTTTGATTGACAGCTCCAGCGATTGTAAAGGGAGCGTTCTTTGATTGCTTTCTATATATAATTTAATCACCGTTTAAATAACAGATTATTTTCATCCTACTAAGAGAAACAATGTGAAGTTGACCGTTTAATCACTGGTTTGATTTACTGACACACAGACAAAGAACATCTGACTGTACATGAATCATTACATATCAGATCAGGCATTAGAATGAACACAGTTACTTACATGTTGTTGCATTACTGTCGAGTCCATATTGTAAAAGTCTGTTTTAAAGCCAATCTTCTTTGATGCATACTTTGAGGTAAGACCTTTATTTTGAAAGAAATTACTTGCCACACTTTTATTTATTAAGGATGGATTAAGTTGAGCAAAAGTGACAATAAAGACTTTTTTACATTGTTACTAGAAATGTTTTAAAACATTTTCAAAATATTACTGTTTGTACTTTATTTTTGATAAAATAAATGCACCTTTGGTTTCTTTTAAAAACATTTAAAAAATCTTACCAACCCCTTAACACACACACACACACACACACACACACACGTGTTGGGATTTTCATGTTTTATGGGGACATAGACATGATGATTTTCATACTGTACAAGCTGAATAACCCCTAACCCTAAACCTATCATAGAAAACGTTCTGCATTTTTAGATTTTCAAAAAAAGACAATTTTCCTCAAGGGGACCAAAAAATGTCCCCACAAGGACAAGGATTTTGGATATTGCCAAGTTTGTGGGAACATTTTGTCCCCATAATGTAGGGTTTACCAGAACTAAACACACACACACACACACACACACACACACACACACACACACACGCATACACGCACACACACGCACACACACACACACACACACACACACACACACAAATACATAATATGCATATATATAACACAATACGGTTTTGTAACAACATTAGGATGGGTAAATAATGAATTTTCATTTGTGGGTAAACTTCCTTGGGAAAAACAAAAAAACAAACAAACACACTATTACATAACCTCTCCATTTACATTTCTACTTCAGGTATTGAAACCTCATTATATTTACTTCAAACACAGTTCTCTATTATGAGAGAATAATCTTACAATCCCAAAGTCAACAGAATTAGGATCTTTTAAATGGCTAGTGCCCTGGTCTCACATAGCACAGTCAGGTCAAGCACTACAGCAGTTTGCTAAGGTCTACATGAAGTGCATGCCCCAAATGAGTTCATTAGATACAGCACAACAAAAGCAGCTATGCAGCAAAGTGCAGCAGACGGTGACAGCAAACACACGGCCCGCGCGTTTGTTCTGACAATACGGAGCGTTTCCTCTGTTGCCACACAAATTAAACCAGCCACGTAGCGAGCATGTGCTAATTCAAGCTTTAAAGCTCCAACCCAGAAGCCAAAGCGCATAGCCCTAGGAACGTCAAGTAATGAGATAGCTTCCTTTTCCCCCTGCTATTCTTGACAGCACGGTATGGACGGCAGGGGAAGGGTGTAAAGAAAGAGGAGGCTGGGAAATCAGATTCCGTTCTCTCTTCTCCTTTTCCCTCACCTTCTCGCTCCTCTTGTTCTGAAGGCACTGGCCTGCCATTCTCTATCCAATTTTAATGAAGTGGGTCTCACTACGATGCTGGTGAAAATTGCCTTTTGGTCTCTGCATGTGAACATGTGTGTGTGTGAGAGAGAGAGAGAGAGAGAGAGAGAGAGAGAGAGAGAGAGAGAGTGTGCCCGGAGCCCTCAAGGCCTTTTAATCTCTAAATGTGTGTATGTGAGACGGTGTGATTTATGGAGCACATGCTCGTGGCATCATCAAGAAATACAAATGCTCACATCACATGACATTCCTGACAGCACACACTGAACTTATTCAATACACACAATGTGCATCAAGGCTTGGCACTCTAGGGTTCGGACCCGAGAACCGATTCTTATGCAGAACCAGTTCTATTTTAGTAATAATTAAAAAAATACAAGAACTGACTACTTACCCAGCTAACATGGAACTTATTCTCCGAAAGTTCTAACGCACCCGCCCTGCCCCAGACCTAGTTCATCTTCCATTACATACAGTTGATTGGTGACGAACATTAAGCAGGGCAACATCTCACTGGGTGATGAAGCCTATAGAATGCAGTTAGAATGCCCCTAAAATTAAAGATATCAGGGCAAAAATGCCCCTGTATGAGTTTTTGTCTCATATTTATGACATGATATAATTAACCAATATCACAAAAGTAATGTTTATGTCCCGAATAGCAGGAGTGCAAATGTGATACTGATTTTATACAACAATTCAATAAATAAGGCCACAACTGTAAATGGTTATGCTGGGTTCAGACTACACAATATTTTTGACAGTTACTAACTGTCAGATCATACGATTTTGACTCCTAAAATCTTGTCGTGTCATGGACAAGAAACATATCAGACTACATGTTGCTACCTGACCATTCATTGCTTGCCGCCTTTAACGACGTGCATGCTGTCATCGAGAAGGCGGGACTATCGACTAGAAAGTGCCGTGAGCATAAACAAACAATGGCTAGCAGTCTTGTCGTCAGAAAAGTGGATACATATCTGGATTGCATGAAGAGAGCCATTTACTTCATTCCTGAATGAATCATTTAGTTTCTTATTTAGAGTATCTTTTCATAATTTTTTTTTTTTTTTTTCCATATTAATAAAAAACCCATTAAAGGTATAGTTCATCCAAAAATGAAAAGTCTGTCATTACACACCCTCATGGCCGTTGAAGCCTAAAAGTTTGTGTAATAAATTCTATGTTGAATCAAATAAAATATATTTTTTTCTAAAGCTAATTTGTTTAATGTCTATTTGATGCTTTTCTTATTTAACACAATAATAACTTTAAATGATCTTTTGGGGGTAATTGCTCAGTCAAATTTGATGTGTGATTAATTTGCGATTAATTAGATAAATTAATCGCCACATCGTGTAATTAATTAGATTAAAATTTTAATCGCTTGACAGCCCTATAAATAACTATTCTAGAAACCACACTAATAACTAATATGCTACTGAACACATAGTTATAAATTACATTTTAAACGTGTTCCTATACATTTCATTAGGCTTGCACTGTTGCACACCTTTAAGCAAGCACACGTACAGAAGAGGACATTGTGATCATCTCGCCAGTGATACTGCTTAAAAATTGATGCCATCATTTTCTCTCATTAATAATGACAGGGTTACTGATTGGTCGGCAAACAGCTGCAGTGTGTGCGTGTGTGATGAGAAAGGATCTGTAGGCCAAATGTACATCATTCAACAGGAATAATATGCCAGACATCGATGCAGTGGGTCACTATGAAGAAAAGGTGGCACTAACTGAGAGAGCAATAGACATGGCGTGGTAGTGGGTGAGAAAAATAGAGCAAGGAAAACACACGTTTGTGTTGACTGTGAGCTAGTCTTTTACATTGATTCACAGCGGCTGTAACTCTAGCTTTGTGTTAGGAAGGTTTACTCACCATAGCCACCAGTGTGAAAGCCAACACAAGTCACACAAACACCATTCAACACTGTCAACATCCACACCTAGCAGTTGTAACCGATGCTAATGGATTCGACACCATGCCTTGGGTGAAACTGTGCTGTGATTACAGACATGAAAACTAGACCTCTTAAAATAATACTGTGACTCGCACTGAAGTGTTGATGGCTCTCTGATTTTCACAGCTGGTAATCTCATATGTTCATTAAAAATAACCTGTGCTGTGCACTGAAAAAACCACAAGCAACTCTGACAGCTGCCACATGGGACGACTGATTTGATGTATAAAGGGGCAAAAAGCATCTTGAGCAAAACATGTATCTTGTGCTGTCTATATAAATACATCACTTATTTCTCAAGCACCTCGCTGTGTAAAGGCCTTTATTGCATAAATTATGGTAATGCTAAACCATAATTACACTGTCCATACGCTCAATTTGAATATACTCGGAATTCCAGGTGTAAATTATACTTTTACTTGAGCTGATTTACAATAAAAAACACCAGGCCACTTGTTCATTCACTTAAAATGCACTTCTACAGTATGCAACAAACAATGTCGAGTCAGATGTGTTGATGTGTAGATAGGACTTGGTCTTGGATGCTCGAAATCCGGAGGTGCCGGAGGCGTTGCAAATATGATAGGGCATTCCTATCATATTTGGGCATTCTACTTGAGGAATGCCCTAATAAATATAGTCAACAAACATGTAACAAACTGTGTGTGCGCGCAAGGCGCCGGCGCAATCACTTGACAAGTGATCATAATGATCACTTACTGTGTCTACACAGGACGCGAGCGACGTTACAATAGAACCCATTGATTATAATCAGTAATATAATGTCTACACTGGATGCAGGCCGCGTGGCTCAACACAGTGTCTATGCTGGACGCGACGCGCCGCGTCACAACAGCTTGTAGTGACCACTGCAAAGAGCAAAGATTTCTAGGGGTCCTCCCCTAGAAATATATATATATATATATATGAGCGTGTCTCGTGCAAAAAACAGAGGAAAAAAGAAGCAAGTCTGTTTTGTACAAATGCTTTTAATGTGATCCAAACTTTAAAATTGCATTAAAATAGCAACGATACAAAGTCCTTGAACATGGAAAGCAATGAAATTTAGTCAGTTTAATACAATTATTTCATCATATATCGGGCTCTGCGCTTTGAGAGGGGTTTGAGACGAGCAGGGCAGAGTCTCTCTCATAAATTCATGTTTTTTCCTTATATTCCAATATTGTCACCATTTGAAAATTGTCAAAACTGTATCTTCTGTACAATATGCTGTGATGCCGAGAAAAGCGAAACTGAATACCGGCAAGTGTGAACTACGGACTGACATGCTGAAAAAAAGTAAAAACAAAAAACAGATATATATATATATATATATATATATATATAAAATTTCGTTCCTATGACTTTTTATTTCCTTGTCCCTCGTTAAATTAAAAGATTAGTACAACGTGTCTGTATTTCACTAAATTAAGGGAAGGAATAAATTGTGGGAAGGAATTACTAATTCGTGGCCATGATCTATCTTCCCCTGTGAAAATATAGGGGAAAAGAATCAAGAGATTGCATATCCAGATACCTCACGAAATTATGGATAAGTGTCTGTGACCCATTAAAAATAACAAAGTTTGTTTTCCAGGAGTTTAGTTTTACTTGCGCAAAGCATAAGCAACAGAACATGAGGAAACATCGACACGCACAGCGCAGAAAATAATCATATAGGCTAGCCTATAAAGACTAAATAGGCCACATATATTTCACTCAAATAATTAACAGATTAACAAAATGAAAGAAGAAAATCTGCGACAAGTAGTAGCCTGTATAGCCTACTGAGTTTTGACGCTCTCCATCATAAAGAAGTTGATGGAAAAGAAACTGAGACGGCGGAAAGCAGTAGTCTATCCTGTCTGTTTTGTTTATTTTATAAGAACACAATGTTCTGTTTTTATAGGCTGCATAAATTAAAGTAGACCATCTGCAGTTTAAAACGATGCTTTTGTAGGCTATGAGCATTAATGATGGAATATAGTTTTCCGGGGCTATAAGTACTCAAGTGACTGGTTCAAGTGATCGTGCCGGCTCCTCGTGCGCACACACAGTTTGATCATTTATTTATATTTATTTACATGTTTGTCGACTATATTTATTAGGGCATTCCTCAAGTAGAATGGTTTTGACTGACGGCGCTCTGAAAAGTGAACAGACGTGCTGAATTAGAGACGGTAAAAGTGAGTGGGGCCAACATCATTGGTTTTATAAAGTGGATGGGTCTTGCCCTACCCACATACAATGGTTCATACGCCCACGCATTATACCATTAATTTCCGCTCAATACACATTATTGTAAGCCATTTATTCATGTTCACACAGTGTGCGTCTGTACTAGTCAATCAGTGATATTGTCTACACTGAATGTGGCGCGGCCCGACGCGACAGGTCAAATCCCCAACAGCAAACGAATTCCCATTATTTCTGACGCAGTCCAGCAGCGGTCACTACAAGCTGTTGTGACGCGGCGCGGTCGCATCCGGCATAGACACTGTGCCGCCTGCATCCAGTGTAGACATTATATTACTGATTATAATCAATGGGTTCTATTGTCAAGTCGCTCTCGTCCTGTGTAGACACAGTAGCATGCTAATCACTTCCACACCAAATATACTTTAAAACAAACAATAGAGAAACTTAGACAAATGTTTCAAGGGCTGAAAAAGCCAACCTAACATATAAATACAGCTCATAAATGTTTAAACACAGACTCGCCTCAGAAAAACAACTGCAGCTCTGTATTTGGCCGAAATGCTCCGTTCGACTTTTCTGAGACCCTCTACTCTTCCCTGCGGATGGCCTCTGACCTACTTTCTGTACGATCTGAATTTCTGCGCTTGGAATTTACAATATTGAATTTGATGTTCTGAATTTCTTCATCTTGAAAACTTGAAGCTGTATTTTTAAAAACTGGATATTTGCAATCTAAAATTTCAGAATAAAAAATCTGCTGTTTGAAAATACATGTCTATAAAATTCTGCCATGAAAACATTTCAGTTGTGTTCAATTTCAAATGTTTAATATTCAAGTTTTAAAAAATCAAATTCAGAACTATGTAAAATGCCACATAATATTCAATTTTATTAAATTACACTTGTCTATAATTCAAATTTACACAATTCAAATACAAATAGTATTGTCATAATCCTAGCTCCATAGACAACAAGCCAATGGATTCACTCGACAAGCCACTGCCAAACATTTGGGCGGCCAAAAACTCTTTAAATGTAGTGAATGCAGTAGAAGTGCTTCAATTACCATTGGGCTAATATTGCTCTAGCAGACAGAGCCCAGGCGGCTCTGAGCTAGCTTGGCTGCTGAGGGGGGTGATTTATTGTTGCTTGCGTGTTTGAGACAGCGAGGAAGGGAGGTAATCAGCATGGAGCTGCAGTTTAATGCTGTTTCAGGGTCACGGTGCACTTTGCACTCAACTATTGCATAAAATATGCTCTTGTTCCTCCATCACATACTGTTTCTTTGTCCTCCATAAGAGTCGTTAACACTAAAATGTTTTAGAAGTTACAAAGTAAAGACCATTTGCAAAGATCCCGCTAGTCATGGGGTGGTAAACATGGCAGTAGAGTGGCGGCATTAAATGGAAATGATCTTATTAGAAACACTCTAATTTGTTCCCAAGATCCCCGATGTTGAATTTGAATTGACTGATGGCATCAATATTTCATTTATTCAAATGTGACACCACGTCACCTTTCACATGCACTGGCACCTCTCTTATCTGTCTGTTTGCTGACACTCACAGGACATGAGCAGGTGATTCTTTCACACAAACTAGTTGCACTAATAAACCAAATGAGACCATACAGCTTGATCAATCTAACTTAATTTTAAGTCGACCTACAACTCTTCAATTTAAGACGTGTCCAAGCATTGATATCAGGGTGTACAGCTAACACCAAAGACCCAATATTATTGTAATGTTAAACATGTTATGCCAATATTATTTTAAACTGAAAGCACTTCCTTAGTGGAATGATCAATACCTCATTTTATACAGTTTACTCACTCCACCTGTGTCTGTGTTCACAGTGTTCCAGACTGAAGTATGTGAGTGTTTCATGGTTTTCTTTGTCCATGCCCTTTTATACACACAGCATCAAAACCTCATCTGAATTGCCTAAAGGAAATGTCTGTTGACATCCCCCACATTATGTTCACAAGCACAGACACAAACACCAAGCTGAGGTAATTTCTACTCCTCTCAGAGCATCAGGTAAACTGCACTTGGCAGTGTTAAGACAACAAGTGGTTGAGAAAGAAACCCGGTGAGTGAGTCATTTATATATATATATATATATATATTTATTTATGCCTTAGTTGGGCAAATCTGACACAAATCTTCCAGTATAAACATGGACAAAGACCATCCTTTTTATGGCCAGTGTGTGTGGGGGGGTACTGGTAAACCCTATGTTATGGGGACAATGTCCTCACAAAAATGGCAATTCCAGAAATCTTTGACCTTGTAGGAAATTTTTTTTGGTGCCCATGAGGAAAACAGCTTATAAATCATACTAAGAAATGTTTTTCTAAAAATCTAAAAATGCAGAAAGTTTTCTGTGACGGGTAGGTTTAGGGGTAGGGTTAGGGTTAAGCCTGGTTTATACTCGCTGTGTCCACACAAGCGTGAAGGTGCACACAGCAAAAATGATGTCACCGCAGTGTGGGAGGTCTCATATCCCATTTCGCATGCATGGCATTTTTTCTAACTTTACGTGCAGTTCTACCTCCGAAGAGGCATGACTTCGAGGCGATAATGGCCGAACAGATATGTCTGCACCAGTACCCAGTTTGCGCTTGTCTAAATTAATTTTTTACATTTACAAAACGAGCCTACAATAGCAGAAATAAGCCTTTTTAATGAAAATAAAGGTCCATGTTAAAAATGTTCGTGAAATTAAATGAAAATGTTTAATGAAATTAAAAAAAAATATATTTAAGAGATTGTTGTTTAATTTATGTAAGGGTCAATTGCATCAATTATAACTCAAAGGTAATTAAATTACAGTGAATAAGAACCGAATTAAACTGTAAATGATTGAAAAATTGAGGTTAGGGTATTTTACCAATTCTGGACAAAATATTATCCCGTGGCCAACGGTAATAATATAAAGTTATGATTACTGATATGAGCAAGGTAGCAAAATCTAAAAAGTTTAAGGCAGTAATTTGGTAAGTACACAGCACAAGACACTGATATATGTGAAAAATCAAAACAAGACTTTACTGAACTACTCTAATACACAAACTAATCTAACGAAAACACACACAAACACACATTCATACAGTTACAGGGAGATTGTGAGATTGTTATGGAAGGTGAATGGAGTCCCAATTCTTTAGCTTTAAACAATATTCTTTGACCACAACCTGAGAGAATTAATATACTAGCAATTCAACCGTAGTTCGTTTGCTTAATAAAAATTGCACCAGCTCAGCAAAATTAGGAGACTGTGTTACTTGCGCTTGGATGCTCCTGTAAGCGCGTGTTCCCTTCGTGATGTAGTTGAAGGAATCTGTGCAGTGCTGCTCAGCTGGAGGTCGGCAAGAGTTCTGAGGGACAGCGTTCGGTGGTGAGTGGATTGAGTATAAACGCCGTGTCAAGTATAAACGCCTCGTCCATTTGGGGATATGCGTGCGCAGTCAGTGGAGGATTGCAGCGCAGAGCCAGGTGAAAGTATAAACAAGGCTTTAGGGGATATAATATTCCGTTTGCACAGTATAAAAATCATCATGTCTATGGAATGTCCCCATAAAACACGGAAACCCAACGTGTGTGTGTGGACATTTCATGAGCCCTCATATTTAAAATAGCTTTAAAAACATACTAAACAATGTTTTATTAATTTATTAATAAATGTATTATCCTTACTAAGATAGCAAATCAAACCTGTGTGTGTCTGTGTGTTTATTCATTTTATCAGCAAATAAAATGCTGGTCTTTGGAAAGCTAATTTAACTCTGAGGTGGGCATTATCCATTATTAACCGGCTTTGGCACAGACTGAAAAGCCTCGTAGAAACCTGATCACTGAGTGGATTTGTTTAAAAGCAGATTCATCTTCACTAAGTGTACAAGTCTAATGGTTGGGTTTCTCCAAATAATCATTACAATTATTGTGTGCAACCAATGTCTTTTAAACCAACACAATAGTAATTCTGATTGGATTCTAGATAGATAGATAGATAGATAGATCTGCAGTGAGCAGAAATTACTGCAAATTCCTGGGAGTCATATTTCGGCCATATTTGATGCCAGGCACAGCAGTCTATTGCCCAGCAGGCTCAAAGTCACTGGGCAGAGGTTTGGAGCATGAGCAGCACTACAAGGGCAGGGCTCCTCAGGAGCGCAGACACATGCCAAAAAAGATGCCAAAACTGCAATTTTTGAAGGAGTCACCGTGACACCCCATCTGCACAAACTGTATATTTACATCAAATTATTACCAAGTCATCACTGTTGTTCAGAACAAAACGTGTAATCATCTAGACTTAAAATGCTTCAGTCACTTGTTATTCCTAAAAAGCTGTATTTATAAAAGCAGCATTTAATCAGTATTTAAAGGTGACCTATTATGCCCCTATTATGACCTATTATGCTAATATAAGTTTCAGGTGTCCCCAGAATGTTTCTGTGAAGTTTCAGCTCAAAATACCCCATGGATTTTTTATTATACCATGTTTTAACTGCGTATTTTTGGGTGGTAGAAACACTGATTTGGTGTGTGTACCTTTAAATGCAAAAGAGCTAGTGCTCCCCACCCCCAAGCTCATGATTCCACTACACTGAGGCATAAATAATACAGGAGCAGCTCACACAGCAAATATAACTCTCAAAATGGATAATTACAAACTGTTCGTGAGGCAGCATATCAGATCACGTAGGTATGGCATGTATTTTGTGGATGTTTGCTAACATTCGATTCTGAATGTGTTTGATAGCGTGCTGCACGGCTAACATGGCTAAAGATACGCACTATTGGAGAGACTCAATAAGAATGAAGATGTGTTTATGAATTATAAAAACTACAAGCGTTTTCAGGTTAAAAATGAAAATAACGACATGGCTCTGGTCTCCGTGAATACAGTAAGAAACAATGGCAAATTTAACCACATTTAACAGTACATTAGCAACATGCCAACAAAACACATTCAGAAAGAAGATTTGCAAACATCACAAAATATCAACATGTCCTCCAACCAATACGCCCATATAGGTCGTTTGTCACTTCCCTGAAATACGACCTATAGGAGCGTTTACTAAAGTTGCGCCTCTATCGACAACAGGACACTTTCATTTTAATGCATGAAATACGACCCATAGGAGCGTTTACTAAAGTTGCGCCCCTGTCGACAACAGGACACTTTCATTTTAATGCATGAAATACTACCCATAGGAGCGTTTACTAAAGTTGCGCCCCTATCGACAACAGGACACTTTCATTTTAATGCATTGTACCCTTTTATCTGCGTCATACTTCGGGTTTTGCGTAGCTCAGTTGGTAGAGCATTGCAATATACAACAATATGCAATCATGTGATCATACGATCGAGGGTTTGATCCTAGAGAACGCATGTGCTCATAAAGTGTATATGCACTATAAATCACTAAGGGTAGGTTTAGGGTTGGGGTAGGTGTTGTCGTTAATAAAAAAAAAAAAAAAAAAAAAAAAAATTTTTGGTAAATGGAAATAGGACAAATTGCGGGTAAGGGACCGTGTAAAAAGTCCACACATTGCATTTAAATGAACACGCATTTTGATTGGTAACGACGGTCATACGTCCTTTCATGACGACAGACGTAACACGACACTGTCATTATTTTTACGCCAGCTAGAGGGCCATGACTTTAAAACGTAAATATAGGTCGTAATAAGGTGCTTGAAAAAAACGACCTATAGGGTCGTTTTTTGGAGGAGGACAGTCTCCAAAATATATATGAAATTGCATCATGAACAGTTGGTATCGATCTATCTTTGAGAATCAACTTCTTTGCAAATCCTGTGTTTTACTGACCCTCGTGTGCAAAGCAGTCTGGTGTAAAATGACTAGCACATACTGGTATATGAATTCATTTGAACACATTCACTTCATAAATAAAATTACACCACTAAGTCCTAAGTGGCTCAGATGCCAGGAGTTTATGGAGACTCGTGTTTACTATTATAGCCGTTAACAGATCAGTGATAATGTTTACATAGCTGAGACATATCAGCTCAGGGATGGTCGTTCTTGAGTGCTGCTGTCCTGCAGAGTTTTGCTCCAACCCAACTCACCTTCCTTCACGTAGCTTTAGTACTCCTGACGACATTCAGGAGTGTTTGATCAGGATTGTAGCTAAACTGTGCACTCCAGGACCAGTGTTAGAACTGGTACACCGCTGTCACTTGCAAAAACAAAATGACAGTGCCGTGGATGGAAACACACAGATTAAGGGCGCTAATATTATAATAAGATCCACTTCCTACATCACAAGGAGAGCGAAATCTGAGCGGCTCTTTTTTCACATGCTTGCAGAGAAAGGCTTGCCATAACAAAGTTACTGGGTTGTCCATTTTCATGTTTTCGGGGTTGGTAGATGCACCAGGGACTCGATTATAGCACTTAAACATGGAAAAAGTCAGATTTTCATGATATGTCCCCTTTAAAGTAACATTTACTTGCACTGACCACAAACAACTTCACCCAAAAGACTAGATGCATTCCAACACCTCTTCTGCACAAGCAACAACAGCAAGATGGAGAGAAAAGTAGCACTGTTGCTGAAAGCCATGCCTGAGATTGGGGATTTCCTCAGCTCAAGAGAGAGCAGTGCACACTCTATCTTCAGCAGCCGCGTGTCAGTATTCAAGGGTTTAGAATCAGTTCGAAAGACATGACACCTATATAATGTAAGCTACATGTGTGAGATGATTAGAGGCACAGTGAACGTCTGAATGAACCTGTTCTGTGGGGTTGTTATCACTTTTTCTTTCTAATAATACTGCTGAAAACACCATGATGAATTTCCTGCTAGCCAAGCCTGCCAAGATGTTCACAAGCAAAACGTAACCACTTTAAAAGCCAGTAGGGCACCAAAAAAAAAAAAAAAACAGCCATGCCAGTCTTTTCAGAAGGGAAAAGATTACATGCTAATTTCTAAAATATTTACAATAATAAATACATATTTCTGTTTCTATATTGCATTTATATTATTTGTAATATATGTAAACACACACACATTGTTATTTTTTTTTTCTAATGTAAAAATATTAAAATAAGTCCAGGGATTGGGAAATTTCTGTTATCATGTTCAAGAGATTCCTCCACTGACAGCATCACATCCAGCTATAATGGTTTTCCACCATTCCCTTAAGAAGCAATAGATTACTAGGCTACAGACACTGAACAACAAGCTTGTGTTATCCAAGTTATTATCATGTCAAAGTTTGACTTCTTTCCCTCACATAGACATCCATAGATGGGAATTATGTCACCCGCACAAGTATAGAGTACAGCACAGAACCGAGTTTCAGTCTGTGCCTGTTTTTTTTTTTGTTTTGTTTTTTTTTTTTAATTCCCTTCAGAGGCCCACTAAGTAATAGTGACAGTTATTATGGCATGGCTGTTATGTTTCATTACTATCAGTTAAGCTGCCAAAAACACTTAAAGGAGACAGCCGTCTCTCTTTTCTCTTCATAACACTGATATAGCGAGGTGAGATGTCTATTATGCCCCATTACTCTCTTCTAGCAGCTGACAACTTCAGTGCGTCTTTGTGTTTTTGCAAAGCTGCCATAGTGAATAAAAACTTCCAAAGAGAATATAACACTGGGTACTTTGTTTGGTCAAGATGGTCTGAGCAAATTGTAATGACTGGCTTTGATTACATTTTAAAGTGTACATTTAACAAAATTAACATATGTAACAAATATATATACAGTATCTCACAGAAGTGAGTACACCCCTCACATTTTTGTAAATATTTTATTATATCTTTTCATGTGGCAACACTGAAGAAATGACACTTTGCTACAATGTAAAGTAGTGAGTGTACAGCTTGTATAACAGTGTAAATTTGCTGTCCCCTCAAAATAACTCAACACACAGCCATTAATGTCTAAACCGATGGCCACAAAAGTGAGTACACCCCTAAGTAAAAATGTCCAAAGTGGGCCCAAAGTGTCAATATTTTGTGTGGCCACCATTATTTTCCAGCACTGCCTTAACCCTCTTGGGCATGGAGTTCACCAGAGCTTCACAGGTTGCCACTGGAGTCCTCTTCCACTCCTCCATGACGACATCACGGAGCTGGTGGATGTTAGAGACCTTGCGCTCCTCCACCTTCCGTTTGAGGATGCCCCACAGATGCTCAATAGGGTTCAGGTCTGGAGACATGCTTGGCCAGTCCATCACCTTTACCCTCAGCTTCTTTAGCAAGACAGTGGTCTTCTTGGAGGTGTGTTTGTGGTCGTTATCATGTTGGAATACTGCCCTGCGGCCCAGTCTCCGAAGGGAGGGGATCATGCTCTGCTCATTCATGGTTCCCTCAATGAACTGTAGCTCCCCGGTGCCGGCAGCACTCATGCAGCTCCAGACCATGACACTCCCACCACCATGCTTGACTGTAGGCAAGACACACTTGTCTTTGTACTCCTCACCTGGTTGCCGCCACACACGCTTGACACCATCTGAACCAAATAAGTTTATCTTGGTCTCATCAGACCACAGGACATGGTTCCAGTAATCCATGTCCTTAGTCTGCTTGTCTTCAGCAAACTGTTTGCGGGCTTTCTTGTGCATCATCTTTAGAAGAGGCTTCCTTCTGGGACGACAGCCATGCAGACCAATTTGATGCAGTGTGCGGCGTATGGTCTGAGCACTGACAGACTGACCCCCCACCCCTTCAACCTCTGCAGCAATGCTGGCAGCACTCATACATCTATTTCCCAAACACAACCTCTGGATATGACGCTGAGCATGTGCACTCAACTTCTTTGGTCGACCATGGCGAGGCCTGTTCTGAGTGGAACCTGTCCTGTTGAACCGCTGTATGGTCTTGGCCACCGTGCTGCAGCTCAGTTTCAGGGTCTTGGCAATCTTCTTATAGCCTACGCCATCTTTATGTAGAGCAACAATTCTTTTTTTCAGATCCTCAGAGAGTTCTTTGCCATGAGGTGCCATGTTGAACTTCCAGTGACCAGTATGAGAGAGTGAGAGCGATAACACCAAATTTAACACACCTGCTCCCCATTCACACCTGAGACCTTGTAACACTAACGAGTCACATGACACTGGGGAGAGAAAATGGCTAATTGGGCCCACTTTGGACATTTTTACTTAGGGGTGTACTCACTTTTGTGGCCAGCGGTTTAGACATTAATGGCTGTGTGTTGAGTTATTTTGAGGGGACAGCAAATTTACACTGTTATACAAGCTGTACACTCACTACTTTACATTGTAGCAAAGTGTCATTTCTTCAGTGTTGTCACATGAAAAGATATAATAAAATATTTACAAAAATGTGAGGGGTGTACTCACTTCTGTGAGATACTGTATATATATATATATATATATATATATATATATTTATATTTTCCCCCCATATGAATTTGATCACAATTTGATCACTGACATTTCAGAGATTCTGCAGAGGGGAAGATTATTAGTAAATAAGGTCTGAAATGTCAGTATACTCACACAATCTTATACTGTATGGCTTCAGAAGACTTAAAATATAATCCACAAATCTTTGTGTACATATATCTATACACAGACGAAAGAGAGAAATCCACAGAATTACGACATGAGTGAAGCAAGGTTGTTTGAAAGGAACTGTATTGCACCAATTACTACTACGGTGCCAACCATCTCAGAGAGTCGATTACCACATCTGATGTCCAATGGCCACGAGAGAAATGAAGAGGAGGCAGTTGTACTAAATTGTACAAATTTACTCTTTAAGATGTTGAATAGCAATAATCAAATATACGGTGTACATACTGGTGTACACAGAGTTGATTTTGTGGCAATCAGTACATCACACCACAATAAACTAATAAAATGTGAAGCTTGTGTCCTTGTTCTGCCTTTGCTGTAAAAAAAAAGTGTCACAACAATGCTAGTCAGAAAAGGAGCACAAGGTTTAGAATAAAAAGAAATTCTGTAAACTCAGTGACCACTAATGGAGTAATGTGAAGCAAGATTTGTTTTAAAGGTTTATAAAAAACTTATCGCGTTCAAGTGTTGTCAGCTTAAATAAGCAGTTTTATTATTTTATATGTGTCATGGATTGGCGAGTTGTTGGTTATCAGGCATGACAAAGATGATGAATTCAAACAGTCTTTATTAACAAACTAAAATAACTCAGAATACAGAAACAGGCAGAAGATTAGATTTACCAAACTTTACTTCAACGTTGACGAGAACCAACAAATGAACAGAGAACAAAGAGGAACTTAAATACACAATGACGATGAACTAAATACAGACAGGTGTGCTTGTTAAATGAATGTCCATGACAACAGATTAGTGGTGAGAAACTAGAACAAAGGAAACAGGTTACTGAAAGGAAACAAACTAAAGGTCAATAAAATGAAACTAAACACAAACAAAACGTGATAATAAGCATTATTTATTTTAAATGCACAAAATGTCCCTGGCAACCCAACAAATATATTACTAAAATAGCTGTGAAATAGCTGTGAAATCAAATCTGCATGTCTTTGTGACGTTTTTTTTTTTTTTTTGTCAAAACAAAACAAAAAGCAAACAAACAAAACTTACCAATCAGACATGTCTTTGAAGGGCTGTGTTTTTTGAGAGGGTGTGTATCAGTGGAAAAATGCTTAAAGGGACTGTAAAATGAAAATCAAGTCACCATTTACTCATCCTCCCCATAGTAAAGAAAAATCAAAAGTGAGATCTCTTTAACATCTCAAATGTTTCTTCTAGACAAAAATTAGGTTTAACTAGCTGGAGACTCTGCTGTTCTCACATTTGTCTCCTCTAAAGTTTCAAAAGATATCTCAATAACATCACACGCTGTGCTCAGATTGATCTCCTTAGCTAAAGACTTTGGCGCTCTCACATTTGTTTCCTCTAAATTTTAGGAGTGATCTCAACAACTTTGCAAAGTGTATACCAAGTCAAATGTCTAAATGCGAATTCAAACATTTATATCATATCATATGTATTAATAATCAAATTAGTCAAGGATTGAGTCATAAGCCATTTAATGTGCCTTTCAGCAAAGAATGCTCCAGGTTTCCATTTCCTGTAGCAATTTTCCTGTTAATGCTGTCTGGGGGATGCACAGTGTGCGATATTGCTGAGATGTCTTCAAAATTTTAGAGGAGACAAATGTGAGAGCTTCAGAGTCTTTAGTTTAGGAGAAAAGTCTGAGCACTGTGTGATGTTATTGAGATCTCTTCTAAAACTTTAAGAGGAGACAAACATGAGAGCTTCAGAGTTTTTAACTAAGGAGAAAAATCTAAGTACAGTGTGTGATGTTACTATGGTCTCTTTGAAAGCTTTTAAGGAGACAAATGTGAGAGATACAGTGTCTCTAGCTAAGGAGAAACTCTGAGCACAGTGTGTGATGTTATTGAGATCTCTTCTAAAACTTTAAAAGAGACCATTGTGACACTATTAGAGTTTTTGTCTCAGGAGGAGACAAGTGTGAGAAGCAGGAGACTCAAGCAAAAGTCTCCATTTGATGTTAATGTAACCTCTTTTATGTCTAGCAGAAACATTCGAGATGTTAAAGTTTTTTTCTTCCCTTTAAGTAGCTTCAATCTCATTGATCCATACCATTTCAATCAAGCACAACATGCATTCTCATATTTGATGTTAAGTGTAGACAGTGTTTTGTTGCACAATGATTTAACAGAGGAAATCATCCCAGAGGAATAAAATCATTGCTCAGTGGTTGCTATTTCTAAACTCATGAGACTTAGTTGTGATTCTCATATCTCTCATCTCAGTATCAGCAGTTTTTCAGATGTTTAATTTGAATCGAAAAAGTAAGACTGATTGCCCTTTGGTTAACCGCTACTTAGTCAAACTAGTTCGTAATTTACTATGCAACTATGTTAAATTTATGCAACTGGCACCAAACGAAAAAGCTGATACCTAAATTAGACATATAAGAGAATAATCAGCTCTTAGTATTGTGATCTTAGAGAAAGCTGTGTCAGAACCATAGCCTTGTGGACCGGACATCAACATTGAGGCACAGCAGCACCTCAGATGGCACGAGTTCGAGTCCCAGCTAAAGGTACTTTCCTGCTCTTGTTCTCTTCTCACCTCTCCCATTGTTTCCTGTCTCTCATCCTAACCCTGAATCCAACGTCATAAAAAAAATAAATAAATAAATAAAAAAAAATTCTAACAGAGTCTTTAAAGAGATTACAGCAAGACAATAAAGAGATCTCTCATTTCTAATTTTGGAATTCTTTCTCTCAGAACTTTATCATGTCTCAGTTGTGTCTACTTTTATTTCTCCTAAAGCTGGGGACACACTTAACGATTGTAAGGCCGATTATGAATGTAAATTGATACTTATGACTGATCGCGCTCAAACGCGTCCAGTCAGAGCCAGTTGCGTTCAGTCAGCAATTACAGTCGGTGTTCAAATTCCGTGTGTAAGTATGTAAATCTGCTTCAGTCGAAGGAAACAGTCTTGGTGTGTTGAGCTCAGTCTTAGAATGTTTCAGCTAGTCGTTAAGTGTGTCCCCGGCTTAAGGAATTTTAGGAGAAACATCTGAGACAATGTTGATACTACAATGAGAGATAAATGAGAATCACAACTAAGTCTCACAAGCTTAGAAGGAGCAACCTCAGAGCAATAAAATATTCCTATAATGGAGTCTTGAAAGAGATTGCAGCAAGACAATAAAGAGCTGTTCTATGTTTCTTCCACCACATTCTCAGTTTTAACTCCTTTTCTTTCAGATATTTCTCATGTCTCATTTCTGTCTACTCTTATTTCTCCTAAGGAATTTTAGGAGAAACATCTGAAACTCTATTGATACTAAAATGAGGGATATCCCTACAAGGTGCACAGTAATGAAACCTAAAGAATGTCAATACAGCAAGGAGCTCAGACTAGTGGAAATAAATCATGTTCATCGCATGGGCTAAAATTGATTTGGGTGCTGCAGTCATAAGATTCGCTTGAGTAAAAGTGGGCGGCTGTATTAGGTAGTCCTACGGTTTCCCAGTACACAATTACTCTGTAAGCCAGTGGAGGTGTCGGTTCATTGCCTTTACCATTTGCTGTGTGGCCACCCTGGACTGCTTTTATTTCGCTTCACTCCCTCTGGATTAACCTAATGGTACAAAGACACAATAATCCATTGGAGAGAGCAGAAGGCAGCTATGCACCTTTACAAATGGAAGATCACTACATACATATTTTCCTGGAAATTTGCTTTCCAATAAATGCAGTGCAAATAGAAAATTGAACTGAAATGTTTTCACATTCTCTTTAATCTTCACGCAATGTCTAAAGTTTCCCATGGGTCAGCAGGCCCACAGGCTATTGTGTGTGGTGAAAAAAGAAGGGGAAAAAATCAGACAAGTGTTCATTCAATTAGCCATGCCTCAAGGACAGCAAAATCAGCTCCCTCAAATTACTGGAGATCATCTTTTTAATGAGGCTTACACACATTTGCCCACTCTTCTAAGTGAAAGCTACATATACAGTGAATAAAAGCAGTAGTATATGAATACGCACATCACTTTTATTTTCTTTTAAAGAATTCGCTGTTTAAGGACTACAACAAATGGCTGGTAGGGACTACAACAAGCTTCTTCCCAGGTTAGTGACATCACTAACCCTAAAATTTACATAAACCCTGCCCCCGAGAACACGCAACTAAGGGGGCGAGGCCATGTTGGGCTGCTTTAGAGAAGAGGAAGAGTTGTTGTAGTAGAGTGTTGTTGCCATGCCATCATTTTACACCAGACTGCTTCACAAACGGGTCAATTCAATGCTGGATTTGCTCAAAAGATTAACATGACGGCACATGCTAGTCAATGAGTTGAATCAACTCCACAGCAACTACATAAATTTATCCACTAACCATTCAGAAATGTCCAGTTGAAAACTAAAAGTTGTAACTTCTTACTGAGTCTCTCCATCAGTGTCCGACTCTGGTTTGAACAATGTAAGGCTGAACACCATTACTGACAATCGTCATTTTGGCTGCATAAGATTCTCCAGCTTTGTTGTTGTTGAGCAACCGAAGCGCGAGCTGTTAAAGCTCCGCCCTCTTTTGGAAAGCGGGCCAGGAGCAGCAACTCATTCGCATTTAAAGGGACACACAAAAACGATGTGTTTTTGCTCACACCCAAATGGGGCAAATTGACAAGCTGTAATAAATGATTTTGAGCTGAAACTTCACAGACACATTCTGGGGACACCAGAGACTTATATTACATCTTGTAAAAGGGGCATTATAGGTCCCCTTTAAATTAACACATGGTTTGCTTTAGAGTAAATAATTTTGTCATTGTTTTCACACCCTGTTGTTCCAAAACCATGACATTGTGTTGGAAATTTTGAAATGCTTAAAATGAAAGGGTTTAGAATAACACAGGGTGAGTAAATAATGGCAGAAATGTCTTTTCTTTCTTTCTTTCTTTTTTTTTTTTTTTTTTAAGTCAACTATTCATTTAAGCTCCAGAATAGCCTACATACATTTAATGTACACAAATGCTGGTAAGATCACACTTGTAGTCCTATTTGATCTCTGATGCTGCAATGATTTTGTGATTATATTGCTTTCCCTAATGAGCACAAATGTTTGTGTCAAAACTCTAATTAGACCATCATCAGTACTCTCTGCAGAAATCAATCAGTCTTGTTCTTTAAAGAGCCTCTTTTCTTTATCCAAACACTTGAAAGAGTGCAAAACATTTCAAAAGGACAAAACTATCAAAAGGATGGTATATTATTCCCTGTGAAAACACTAACAAATATTAAAGGGACAGTTCACAAAAAAAAAAGACAATTCTATCATTATTTACTCATACTCATGTTCTTCCAAAACTGCAACATTCTTCAAAATACCTTCTTTTGCATTCCACAGAAGAAAGAAAACGATAGAAAGATAGAACGTTTTTGCTTTACTTTTAAATGCCAAAGTTCTAAAGCTCAGCGCTCTATGGAATACTTGAATTTGATTAAGTCAAGTCAAGTCACCTTTATTTATATAGCGCTTTTTACAATGTAGATTGTGTCAAAGCAGCTTTACATTGATAACTGGTACATTATTTGGCTGCACAGCAGCTCTTAAAGAATAGTGTCAATGCAGGTAGATCAAAGCACTGTTGAATATCACTGTTGATTAGTCAATCGCTGCATTCTATGATCAAATATGTTTTGTAAAATTGACCATAAATAGCATAATTGACAATTATACAGGTACATTGTCCTAAGCAACTTATTTCCTACATAGCTCTGCCAGTTCCATGTATGTTAGCCTATATCATTCCACAGTCTTTCTTTCTCTTTCTTCAATTTCATGTCCGTTTATTCATTTATTTGCTATGTGTTATGAGCAGTATAATGTAGAGCTAGTTTGGCATTATTGCTAAATAAACTTTCAGTGCCTGTCAGTATTTCTTTAAATCTGTTTATTAATAAGTTAATAAGAAAATCACCATCACTTTTTTGTCAAAATGGATTCTCCCTTCTGCTCTGCTAAGTGTTCACATTTGTACCCTCTTTAACTAGACCTGCTTAACATGATTGTTCCCATATTGCTTATATAATTATAAATTATATTCCATTACACTGTAAATGAATGAAAAATGCTTGCATATGAGTGTAAGTTGCAGGGCACTTATAGTAGATTGATGGGTGCACATGAATGTGCTAAATTTGTCCAAACTGAGGAGTGACACGCCAGACGCCCATGAATCAAAGCCAGTAGAATGTTATTGGGCGCTTTGCCTGCCAGCTACACATTCAAAACCATTTAGATGCTTTTCATGAATTACTATCAACATCAAACCCTTCTTCTCAGCCAAATAAACATATCACTCATGCTCAAAACTAACATACGTCATAATCACACCAAGTAAACCATCTGGAACTGAGGAAACTACTCTGAACCACCCTAGTTCAAAACATCATCTGAAAACTTGATCTCCAATATAATTATACAGTGGCAGGAGATTATAAAAATTACACCCGCTTTAAAAAACCAATGGTTATCAGGGTTCAAAGAGGTTTTGCATGAGTAAGTGCGGCAGTTTTGACACTCATAATCTAGACTCTGCAGTAGCATCTTTGAAACGTGTGATCCAGACCTCCTGCTTCAAAATGATCTCTCCTCAAATGCCTCCGGGGAGCGCTGTGAATGCTAATCACAACACATTAATGAATTCTAATAGGCCAGAGGTGTCATTTGGGCATTCAATTACCCCCAGAGTATCTCTAATTAAGGGCATGTGAACATCTATTAAAATAGCCATGTTCCCAGCAACTCTGGAGTGGAACTTTAATGAAAAACATGACATATGTATCAAATAATAAAACGCAGAGGTGCGGACAGCTAAAGAAGGCTCAAAACAAAACACGTCAAAACATATTCACGATCAAATCAGCACTGGTTTTTAGGCTGGTGGGGAAAAAATTATCCACAATAAACACAATGCCATGGCTAATTCTGCACAGTTGCTAATTATTACCCAATTTGCCTGCAATGGCCACGGTCACTTTGTCTACCATTTCCCAACAAAAACAAAAATTCTGTGGTGTTATGTTTTGTTACTCTCAATTGTTTCCCATTCATTTGTTTAAACAAGAACCAAATATGCAGTGATAATGAGCATATGGTTGAATAACTTATCATTAAAAGGTAAAATAGTTGCTTCTGCACCAAACAAATTAATTACATGATAAACTAAATAAATAACCAAATAATTTGCAATGTTTATTTTTTCGTTAAACAAGAAAAACACATACAACCCGAATTCCGGAAATGTTGGGACATTTTTTAAATTTGAATAAAATGAAAACTAAAAGACTTTCAAATCACATGAGCCAATATTTTATTCACAATAGAACATAGATAATATAACAAATGTTTAAACTAAGAAATTTTACACTTTTATCCACTAAATGAGCTCATTTCAAATTTGATGCCTGTACAGGTCTCAAAAAAGGCACGGGGGCAACAAATGGCTGAAAAAGCAAGAAATTTTGAACTTAGAAACTTATTAAGTTAATTGATATCAGGTCTGTAACATGATTAGCTATAAAAGAGATGTCTTAGAGAGGCAGAGTCTCTCAGAAGTAAAAATGGGCAGAGGCTGTCCAATCTGTGAAAGAGTGCGTAAAAAGATTGTGGAATACTTTAAAAACAATGTTCCTCAACATCAAATTGCAAAGGCTTTGCAAATCTCATCATCTACAGTGCATAACATCATCAAAAGATTCAGAGAAACTGGAGAAATCTCTGTGCGTAAGGGACAAGGCTGAAGACCTTTATTGGATGCCCGTGGTCTTCAGGCCCTCTGACGACACTGCATCACTCATCGGCATGATTGTGTCAATGACATTACTAAATGGGCCCTGGAATACTTCCAGAAACCACTGTCGGTAAACACAATCCACCGTGTCATCTGCAGATGCCAACTAAAGCTCTATCATGCAAAAAGGAAGCCATATGTGAACATGGTCCAGAAGCGCCGTCGTGTCCTGTGTGCCAAGGCTCATTTAAAATGGACTGTTTCAAAGTGGAAAAGTGTTCTATGGTCAGACGAGTCCAAATTTGACATTCTTGTTGGAAATCACGGACGCCGTGTCCTCCGTGCTAAAGAGGAGGGAGACCTTCTAGCGTGTTATCAGTGTTCAGTTCAAAAGCCAACATCTCTGATGGAATGGGGGTGCATAAGTGCATTCGGTATGGGCAGCTTGCATGTTTTGGAAGGCACTATGAATGCTGAAAGGTATATAAAGGTTTTAGAGCAACATATGCTCCCCTCCAGATGACGTCTATTTCAGGGAAGGCTTTGTGTATTTCAGCAGGACAATGCAAAACCACATACTGCAGCTATTACAACAGCATGGCTTCGTCGTAGAAGAGTCCGGGTTCTGAATTGGCATGCCTGCAGTCCAGATTTTTCACCTATAGAGAACATTTGGCGCATCATTAAACGAAAAACCTCCACAAACTCGTCAGCACCTGGAAACCTATATCAGGCAAGAATGGGACCAAATTCCAACACCAAAACTCCAGAAACTCATAACCTCGATGCCCAGACATCTTGAAAAGAAGAGGAGATGCTACACCATGGTAAACATGCCCCCTTCCCAACTATTTTGAGACCTGTAGCAGGCATCAAATTTTAAATTAGCTCATTTTGTGCATAAAATTATCAAATTTCTCAGTTTAAACATTTGTTATGTTATCTGTGTTCTATTTTGAATAAAATATTGGCTCATGTGATTTGAAAGTCATTTAGTTTTCATTTTATTCAAATCTAAAAAACGTCCCAACATTTCCTGAATTCGGGTTGTACAATGAAAGATATGCATTATTTCTACAATAAAACAAGAACATTAAAGGGATAGTTCACCCAAAAATGAAAATTCTGTCATCATTTACTCTCCCTCAAGTTGTCCCAAACCCGTATGAATTTTGAAGAATATGGGTAACCAAACAGTTGATGTTGGGGGGGGATACTATGGAAGTCAATGAAACTGTTCATCAACATCAATGTCTTCTTCTGTGTTCAACAGAAAAGAGAAATTCATACAGGTTTGGAATAACTTGAGGGTGAGTAAATGATGACAGAATTTTCATTTTTGAGTGAACTATCCCTTTAATATTAATATGGCTACAAAATTGTTACTAGATATGTAGTAAAAGTCAAACTGATGTATGCCATTCCCCCTTTTTTTCTCTCTTTCTCTCACTCTCTCTCTCTCTCTTAATAAAAAACCAGCTACATGCAATATAACATGGGGAGCTAATTCCTTAATCTATGATAACTCTTAAAGGAACTACATTGCAGACCATCAATGAAGACAATTTAAGACATTATTTTGGCAGACAAACTATAGACTGCACTAATTTTATCAGACGGAGTCCTTATTGTGTTATTTACATACATACTGAATCATTACATTTCTTTATCACATTGTTCTATATAATTAATTAACCAAATTAACATTTAATTAAGTTGATAGCCCTAGTGTTTAAATGTGAATTCATGTGCTCACCGACATCGTAGTTGGAATCACCAGTTTTTTAATGTGTATCCCAGATGCTCAGGCGGATACACACCCTGCTATTTCCCATACTGCCCCCCTCCCAGTAATGATAGTGGTGTGGCACTGAGAGTGATGACTCAATAACAGACCTACAGAGAACAGCACTCCAAGGTGAATCACTCTCACATGAAACAGTCTCAAGAATTATCTCAAGCATCTGACAGCACATGGCTCCCGAGCAAAAGTTATTTTGAGTGCAGTGGAGGTTATTCTGGTTTATATGGTGATAGACCAGCCAAGAATATGCTTTGTTGTAACTTAAACTGTGAGGATGTGAAAACTAAATTGTAATATTATGTAGGGCTAGAAAGAAGGAGAGAGGAATGAGCTCAGTATATTCGCGTTGTCACATACTATCTGAAAAACCCCAGCATATCAAAATGCAACAAGAAACATAAGAAAAACATGTTATCGTACAATACCGACTGCTTGTATTTCAAAACAAAGACCCTCTTTTAAAACCTGCCATTAACATGCCTTTTGGTATCTAGACAGTATCCAATGTGATCAGATGGATATTGCCTATATATCTCCTAAATGTCATTTATATACAGGATTTTAGCAGCACATACTCATAGTACATACTGCAAAAGTTCTGAGAACATGGTGCAAAAGGAATTAAACACTTTGTTCTGATAATCAATATGTCCCCTTTTCCAGGTGTTGCAAATGAATGGAAACATGAAAGTAAGAAAGAGGCAGAGAGACAGAAACGGAGACACAGAGAGAGTGTGTGAGGAAATTATAGAGTTTCAGTGAAGGAAGTGTTCCTACAACCAGCTGCTTCCTCCAGCGCTCAAGTCCATTGGGTCTATCTCTGGGAATACTGGGTGTGTTATTATTTTGTAATATTAGGCCTTTCAGAACAGATGTTCTGGAGTCAAGATCCCATAAAAAGACCACTAAAACCGGCTTTGGTGCTGCCCTGTAATCTGTCCAGTTCAAACAAATTCAGTTACAGAACATACAGATGGAAATGGCAGTACTGAAATAATTGTATACCGTGGGTGTAGAATACCACATGACCACCTGTGGAGACCAACTGGATGGTTCATAAAGGAAAAGGAATAAACCCCCAAAGTTCTTTACTGGCATCAACAGTTCCATGAAGAAGCTTCACCATCCATGGAACAAAAGGTTCTTTATAGTGGAAAAAGGTTTGTCAGATTATTAAAATGTTCTTTACACTAAGACAAAAAATTGTTATTTAACCATTCTATATGATCTTTGGGGAACCAAAAATGAATGGATGGATGGATGGATGGATGGACAGACAGATGAAAAATAGATAGATTTTTATAACTACACCCAGTGGTAGTCTGGGTGTATCTATGAAAACTTTCAAGTTAAACAGCCTCTTCTCAAAGGTCCAACCCAAACATTTTTACATGGACACTGTTCAAAGGCCTCACAGTTCCTGTTCGTGACAAATGAAAACCAGCATCTCTGATGGGTTGAAATTTTATACGTTTGTGAGTCCCTACAGACTGGAAGATCAGAGCGTGGGTTGCTAAGGGAGACAGGGACAAGCTCAGAATGAAGACCAGATCGATAGGATGAGGTTTAACTCAGGCATTCAACAGGTGCAAGAGAGTTGATGTTTAAAACAACCTTTTGTCCATCTGTGGTACAGCTCGGTAAGAACTCCTGGATGTAAACTTAAAATTCTGTCATTTGCATCTTGTTCCAAACTAGTATGACTTTATTTTATGAGTGGAACACTAAAGGAGAAATTTTGAAGAATCTTACAGAGACCAAAGTCTGTCAAAAAATAGAAAAGAAAAAAAAAGCCATACACATAATCTCAAGTAGTACCAATCCTACTCATTGTGGAGCTGCTTTCTCACTGACTTCCTGTTAGTTTTGCAAGATGCCATCTGTGCATGTGTGACAACTATTATTTGAATGAGATAACATTTTGTCACAGAGTCAGTAACATTTTCAGCAGCAGATCACTCCGCTCATTCGATCTCTGTCACCAGAATTCTAATTCATTACTGCACCTAATCAGGACTACCCATAAATACCAGCACAATCCATTCACCCATTGTCTGGTCTTGTCAATGACTATGTTGCCACCCCGACTACTAACCTGTGGATCTTTTACCTTCTTTGGATTATACTTCTTGTTTGTGGACCGCTCTTGTCTGCACCTGCTGAACTATTCCACACGAACTATCATTGAGCTAAGTCATACTCAACTGCTTGACTGTTGAATTCCTTGCAATAAACTTCCACAACGATTTCCCAGCATTTCCTCTTCTGTGTGTGTGACACATTTATAATGGAGTATGTGTATGTGACCATTCCACCCAAAGCATTTCCTCCACATTCATTAAAGCTTAATACAGCAAATTCCACCACAACATGTTTAAAACGATCAAAGCGTAGTGTAAAAGTGATGGACAGTACTAACCTCTCATTGACCCATCGGGTAAAACACTAAGGCTCAAACCAAAAAAAGCAATAATAGAAAACAGGATTATTTTCCCATTTTTTTCCCTCACTTCTGTCCATTACATGTGCAGTTCTCCCAAGACATGATGTAATAGGCCTGGACAGTCACTGTGTAGGAGGCTGCTCTGTAGAGCCAGGATTAAATGGCTGCTTATTTTACCTGCAGGTTTGCTTGAAAAAACAGTCACAATGGAGAAAAGATCAGTTAAATTGATTCAGCAAAGGATTTGGTGTAGTGATTTAGACTCAGGACTTTCAATTCCTGCAAGACACTAAAGTTATTCAGGAGGGATCATTCCAGTAATAATCTAATGGTGTCGCTGTAAGGTGACATCACCTTAAAAAATGGAACTTGTGTGGCAATAAATAAAAATGAATTACTGCATGTTTTAAAATTGATATGAAAATCAATTTTGCACTAGCGGCGTGTAGCCAAATAGACGTTGGAATATTGTTACGAAGGGTACCATCTTATTAAAATCCTTTGTGACAGATTCAAAGTGTTTTTATTCTTCCCTTTTTGCAATGGAAATAGTGATATGGAAATTGCTTTTACATAATAAAATAGCATATGAAACAATGAACACAACTCGCCAAATATGACACATGAGATTCAGTGAGTCACTAATTTATCCTGTTCATGTGGGTGGTGCTCATCATCTCAAAAAGGATTTGCCAATATGGACAGAATAACAATGTGACAATTAAGTGCTACTACACTAATTTGTTGGATGCTTCACTTGCAACCTACTTTTTCCAGACAAAATCAACAAAACAGGCCAGAAAAACAGACACTGTGTAAAATTAAACCCTCTCGACAGCTGTCTACTTCTGGTCTACCAAATGAACCATCAAACAGTGACCCAAAAAGAGCTCAAATTCATTGCAAGACAAGAAAAAAAATAAGCACAACCATTAAAAACAAAGTACAGAGTTAACCAGACAAACTGTATTTGCTTGGAGAACATCCTGAGGGTGAGGCAGCAGTCGAAGCAGGTGATGCATTGTGGGATACGCCTCATGGGGGTCCATCTGTCTGTGCATGCCTCAGTCCACTGACCAAAAGAATATTCTCTTGATAAAGAGGAGAACAGAGGGGACATGAAATCCACATACAGTAGACTTGGAAACAGACAAAGAGCTACTATTATTGCTGGGTGATATAGCTAAAAATGTTTCAATATTTTCACCTTCTAAATATATATATATATATATATATATATATATATATATATATAGGATAATCATTTTCATTTATATACACCGAAATAACAATACACCTTTAAAAATCTGGAAAAACTTCTGGATAAGTAGAGATGCACCGATGTATCGCCAAAAATCAGTATCGGCTGATAAAAGCCGATTGTTTAATACCAGCCGATGATCAAGTAAGGGATAATGTACATCCAGCCAGTTGTTATCACAGAATAAACCCCGACAGGGTGATCAGAACCCCGACGTGAAGCGGAGAGGTCTTGCATCAGCCTGAAGGGGTTTATACTGCGATAACAACCTGCTGGATGTACATTATCCTGCTTATTACACGGCTACTTGCCACATAAGTAAATAATTAGACATGAAATATTGATCTGAGTCGAAATATTTTATTAGCTCTTTAAACACAAAGCTTCCACAGAGAGAGCAGTTGCTAGCACGCAGGGCTAGGTAGGTTACTATTAAAATGTATTTCACTACAGATTACAAAATACATGCTTTAAAAAGTAATTTGTAATGTATTTCGTTAGATTACCCAAGTTTTGTAACTTAATCTAAATACTTTAGAATACTTTGGAATACTAATAAGTCTGAAAGTCTGAATTGCGAGAAAAGAAGTCAGAATTGTGAGATATAAACTCGTAATTTTCCAGAAAAAATGCAGTTGTGAGTTTAAATCTTACAATTCTGAGAAAAACAAAATCAGAATTGTGAGATAAAAAGTCGCAATTACCTTTTTTTTACAATTACAAGGGAATCATAACTATCGCAAAACATGAAAACAGTCGTGGATCATCCATGTAATGACAGGACAGTTACTGTTGGATTCAAGGGTATGTACATATTTTATGAATGGGACAATTTTTATAAATTCAGTCATTTTGTCCTGTGGAGTGTATGTAAACATCTGTTATGTGAAAAAGCTTCTTCAGTACAGTACTAGATAAAAATAACATGCAATTTTTATGATCCCTCTTATTTTGTTAAAAGTATTAAAAATGTTGCATATTCTGCAAGGGGTATGAAACTTATGAGCAGAAATATAGCTTAGGATGCTTTTGCAGACTGTCAGAGTCTGAGAATCACCATTTGCTGTTTACATTAATTGCCCATCACAGTTTACATTAATGTTTAAATGACATTAAAATTCAAAGTAATCACTTTGGTAATCTAAAATACTTTTCGGAAGTAACTGTAATTGGATTACCACCCATTTAAAATGTAACTGTAATGAAATACAGTTACTAATTTTGTATTTTAAATACGTAACTAAGTTACATGTATTTCGTTACTCCCCAACCCTGCTAGCACGGCAAGTTCAAACTAGATGGACATTTAAGAGACACGGTACAGTCACCACATATTACATGGCATATATTATTATGTATAATACACATATTATTTTGCCACATAAATAATTATGGGGATAAGAGATATTGATCAGAGATTAAACTGATTTAAAATTGTACCTGTTTATTATCTTATAATCCATTACAGTGAACAAAATAGTCGCAAAATGGCAGCAGCTGCGTTTGTATGAAACAAGAGAGATTAAATAACTGTAAACAAAATATTGATTTGACTGAGTTTTAATATTTTATTAGCTCACCAAACACAAAACTTAAAAAAACGAAAAAACGTTCCTAGCAAGCGTATAGCGCTGCAGACTTCAGTTACCCAGATGAGCCTGTGTTATCTGTTTTTAGCGGTTGTTTTCAGGGAATAACATACCACTGGATGGCCCGATTGACCAATCAGAATCAAGTATTCCACAGAGCCGTGTAATAAGGCCAATTATATCCTGTCAATCAAAAGGGTGTGGAAAAACGTGTCCAGCTGCAACTCATCCTGAATCTAAGAATTTATTAGCCAATGGCTAATGATAGACATTATTTAGTCGCCCACAGGGAAGTGATTTACTTGTATTGTAGAGGGTTGTCAATGAATGAATAGTTTATGTAAAACCAATTTTATTGTTTTAGAGAATAAAAAAGTGATTATTTGATTCTATTACACAGGATTTCAATAACATCTATGAAATTATGGCTACTTGGCCTTCTACTCTATTCTCTACTACACATATGATTATAATGATTGTGTCTTTTTTAAAACATGCAGTAACATGCAAAACTAATCTAATGACAATTAAACATTTAAAAAAAACATCATCTCAATGTTGCTTAAAATTCTTGTGAACATATAGTGACTTTTCAATATAAAATTCATTTACATAATGTTCATGTTCAACAAATTATACCATGGTAAACATTAAATCCTAAAGAACAAATCAACTTCCTAGTTCACCTCAAGAACAACCATTAATCTGCTCCAACAGTGATGCTGTTAATCGATGGTGCTACAGTACTTGGTATGAATTCTGAGAAGGTAAAATGCAGCATAGCAGGAAAACAACTCAGTTATGTTGTCTTTGCATCACATGACCGTCTGGCCATGAAAAACTCCGCTTTTTCACAGCAGAGTGCAGCACGACCACCTCCCAAGCATCGCTTCCCACGCCATCCAGACTCACCCTAGCACTTCATAGGCGCACACTTCAGCTCACCAAGCAACAGGGAGAATACTTGTGCATGTGTACAGAGATCCATGTATGTAAATGCATATACAACAGGGTTTGTCAATATGGATATTATCATCATTGCAGGGTGTTACACAGAAAGAGAAGCATGCACACATACAAATCTCAAAAACATAACAGAAAAATCAGCTGAGAAGCAGGTGTCACTGACAAAACTATGCTTTGCTAAGATCTGTCGCTTTCCAGATCCTTCTGCCACGCACTCTTATGGAAACTCATTTTTCCTCTCCACAGCTGCTTTTATTCCTTTATTATTGACGGCTGTGGTGTCAGACGAGAGCTCTCAGAATAGACCTTCATAATCCCCCATATTCACCGCACACTCCAGGACCCGTTCAATGCACAGCTACACAATGCAGCAACAACTGAAAGTTATGATGCCTCTTATACCAGAGCACTTTTGCGTCAACACCTCTAGTGCTAAAGGTCACAATTGATTGACCTTTAGGTGATCAATTGGACATTAAAAGTGAAGTGACACGTTTTGGTCCCTAAAAAATCATAAGCATTGCTGTACTTCGAGTCATCAGATCTGGCACATTTTTTTGCGATTGGCACACTGCTGCTCTTGTTCTACAATTGGGAAAGTTCTGCAACAAAAGCAAAGCATCACTTTTGCAAACTCTTGCATTTTTTTGTTTTTTCTCTTACAGCATATCATCCCCATTTGAAATCAATGGATTTGCAGTGTCTGTCTGGTACTTTAGCATGTAGGCAAACTAAAACATGCTTTAGTCTTACAGTGTGAACCTGGCTTAACATGGGAAGATCACATTATCCTCTTCTGATTGCAGAGGATGCAATATTTCCATAATTTCTGTCACTAATATCTCTTTCAAATGGAGAAACACACAGCACAGTACACAGAATTATGTTGTCGAGGACAAACCGCAAAATCTTTCTAAGCAACAGGCAAACAAATTAAGTCAATACAAAGGCGAACTATTCATTGAGTGAGTCTGTTCACATATCCAAGGCCATTAGGCAAAAAGACTATGAGATTATGAGCTCCTAGATACAGAGATCTGTGAATATGTGAATTGTAAGTTACTTTTGAGGGAATTCACACAATGACGTGCATTAGTTAGTATAGTTTATCAGAATGGTAAAGGTAGTCAAGGGTCGAAAGTAGATACATGATTCATTCCATCCTACAACCAGTTTCAGATTTGTCCATTTAAATGTAAAATGTGACCGTTGTTTATATGATGAATCAACATATGAATATATGTTTATATGATGAATCAATATATGATTATCAGTTCCGACATAAATATTAAAATTTATATGATATACTTTATCAGTTATCTGAATAATGACAGCAAATAAGGTGGCAAAATCAGGTTTAAAATGCTAAATCGGTAGTTTTACAGTGTATCATTTTAAATTTTTTGGTTAAAAAACATAATATACATAATATACTTATATAACATACTACATTGCCAAAAGTTTTGGGACACTCCTCCAAATCATTGAATTCAGGTCTTCCAATCACTTCCATGGCCACAGGTGTATAAAATCAAGCACCTAGGCATGCAGACTGCTTCTACAAACATTTGTGAAAGAATGGAATTAGAATTAGCTCAGGAACAGTGCGTAGAGAGCTTCAGGGAATAGGTTTCCGTGGCCGAGCAGCTGCATCCAAGCCTTACATCACCCAGTGCAATGCAAAGTGTCGGATGCAGTGGTGTAAAGCACGCCGCCACTGGACTCTAGAGCAGTGGAGACGTGTTCTCTGGAATGACGAATCACACTTCTCTGTCTGGCAATCCAATGGATGAGTCTGGGTTTGGCGGTAGCCAGGAGAACGGTACTAGCCTGACTGCATTGTGCCAAGTATAAAGTTTGGTGGAGGGGGGATTATGGTGTGGGGTTGTTTTTCAGGAGTTGGGCTTGGCCCCTTAGTTCCAGTGAAAGGAACTCTTAATGCTTCAGCATACCAAGACCTTTTTGCACAATTTTATGCTCCCAACTTTGTGGGAACAGTTTGGGGATGGCCCCTTCCTGTTCCAACATGACTGCGCACCAGTGCACAAAGCAATGTCCATAAAGACATGGATGAGCGAGTTTGGTGTGGAGGAACTTGACTGGCCTGCACAGAGTCCTGACCTCAACCCGATAGAACACCTTTGGGATGAATTAGAGCGGAGACTGCGAGCCAGGCCTTCTCGCCAACATCAGTGCCTGACCTCAGAAATGCGCTTCTAGAAGAATGGTCAAAATTTCCCATAAACACACTCCTAAACCTTGTGGAAAGCCTTCCCAGAAGAGTTTAGGTTGTTATAGCTGCAAAGGGTGGGCCAACTCCATATTAAACCCTATGGATTAAGAATGGGATGTCATTAAAGTTCATGTGCACATAAAGGCAGGCGTCCCAAAACTTTGGCAATATATAAACAATAAAATGTTTATTTATTGTGAAAATTGTACACCTCAGTGCAACACGCAATGCAATTAATAATTTAAAACGGTAACACTTTATAATAAGGTTCACTAGTTAACATTAGTTATCTATGTTCGTTAACATGAACTAATAATGAACTGCACTTATACAGCATTTATTAATCTTTGTTAATGTTAATTTCAACATTTACTAATGCATTATTAAAATCTTGTTAACATTACTTAATGCACTGTGAACTAACATGAACAATGAACAGCTGGATTTTCATTAACTAACGTTAATGAAGATTAGTAAATACAGTAACAAATGTATTGCTCATGGTTAGTTCATGTTAGTTAATACATTAACTAATGTTTAACTAATGAACCTTATTGTAAAGTGTTACCTTTAAAACACTAATGAATTCATACTGTATATTATGTAAAAAGTAAACATATTTTTCCCCATAATCAACCAGGAAGTAAGGGCTAGACAATTATTTATTGTTTTCATTTTAATTAATGAAAATCTGTTATCTGCTTCTTTATTCATTTCAAAATAAAATATTATTTATCTGTCCCTTTTAATTTGAACATTTTAGTACGCAGCTACTGTAAACGGGTTGTTATGAAGAACCAATATTTAATTGCATAATTGTTTATTTGCATGTGAAACAGTTATTTTTTCCCATATGGCTGACAAGAAATGAAACCAAATGTTGTTGTTGTTTTTTTGTAAATCATGCTAAAACTTACTGGCTGTGCATGTTGTTTTCCATCTGAAATGAAGCAGCACTCTCCTATTCTATTTTTCAACAAAACAAAAATCCACAAACAGAAATCCTATAATTAAAAGCTGTATTGAAGGTGCAAAAATGTATAAATAAATAAATAGAATTCATTGACTATGAATGCACTTGTTTTCCATGAAACATATCCTAAAAAAAAGCAAAAATTTAAAGGGCCAATAGTCACTCATTTCAGAGGGCTTTAGACAACAGATGTATTGACACACAGCATGGGTTGAAAGCGTCAAACAGCTTTGCCATAAACACATTTTAAGAGGAGGAAAATACAGCTGAAACTTGACTAAGCCTTGTGCACGCAGAGAGCAATTGAAGAAAGGCTTGGAATCGATTTTCTACCTCCTGAATAGGTACATGACCAAATGGTGCTAACATCTCCTCCTCTAGAACAGCTACTTGGCAGAGCTGCAAAATGTCACTTGTAAGCATTAAATTGAAAGCATGGTTAAATGCTCAAAAGCTACCTATATTTCAAATTTGCCTTTAAGACTTTTTAAATTACTTTTAAAACGTTTTAAACCTGGTGATATGACATTTAAATTACTCACTCTCATTACTAAGGATTATAACATCAGATAAACAGCTCAAAATCCCTTATCATATCAATTCGTGTACTATGTGTATTGGAGCTGATTTTTGGTCATATAAACACCTTTCACACTGAAATAGTACGAAGCCCTGTCAATAGATTAAAAGTTTTAATTGCGATTAACCACATTTTGCACATACTTATTGTGAAATTAAGCATACACCATTTATCTTGTTTAACATGCTAAGTTTGTCATCATTTGCTATATCCAGCAAAGTAAACCATGAGATTGAAGAGTGATTCTCACAAAACGGTTTCTGCAAGCTTTTTTCAAGGTAAATTTAAGTATCTTTCCAAGGTAAATTTAAGTATCTTTCCAAAAAGGACACTTGGAGAGTCCAAAAGGACACCAAATGATATAAGGACTCCATAATTCATAAATTTATGAATTGAAGAAAACACCAAAGCCAAAAGCACCTATTTAAAAAAACATTACAGAAAAAACTTCAGAATTCATAGTGTATAGTATGAGTACAGTGCAACAGCAAAGAGCTTGTTTACATTTTAGACAAGTCAAGTTGCGATAACAAACAGGACCACATGGAGATGCCAAAAAAAACCTAAAACCAACCACCTTGACCTGACTACATACCTACTACAGTATACGGATCTATCCAGAATTACTAAACACAGCAACATACACGTGACAATTCAAAACATTATTCTGAATATGTGTGGAAACAACGTGAATGTAGCGAAATGTGTCTGTGCATAAATACAATGTGCGATCAGTGCATCGAGAGAGCAAATACACGGTTTGTTTGCTCATCAATATATCAGAATCATGTGTGCTTACTGTACAATTCCTGCATGTCACTGCAATCATCTTTACCTTGATTGCAATCCTCTTCCAGCAAAACTTTACTAGCGAGACGCTGGTTTGCTTTATCCAGCCGAGAAACATTCCTGACGTTGTCAAATGAAAAGAAAACTCTACATCGTCATCATCTTGTCGTGATCGGATCTCTTATAGCTTTAGCAAAGCAGCATGTAAATGCCACTCTATGAGAATTATCTCAAGATTTAAGTGTCGTGTTAAGTTGTGTTGAGGCTCGTTTGAATCGAGAATACCTGGTCTAAATAAATTTAAGTGATCTACTATGGTTTACTAATGTTTGGTGAAGCTACAAACCAAAACGCGGCCCAAAAGCAGCATGTGTATACTGTTTACTTGGTTTTGTTTGGTCTCTGAAACAATTATGCTTGTTGTATTCTGCTAGTTGAGACCTTTTCAATGATATGACACAAAACTATCTGTTACATATGATGATTAACAGATCATATTTTCAAGTGAGGTACATTTTATTTTCAATTTAGGCATATATTTCTGCTACTATTTTTGACCTTTTTCTTTTTCGAACCTTTTTCGATAATGAAACGATAATGCCGTGTCGACATTTGCACCCTTATTTTTATCTCATGTATTGTAAAATGATGTACTTTAGTTTGAGAGGTACTGAGGTCCACCCTATTTCACCAAGGTCCACTCACTTTAAAATTTCTGGCCTCGCCACTGGTGCATATGATTTAGTAAGTAAAACGAGAGAACAAATTATATTGTGCACATGATTTACGTAAAATGAGCGAATGAATTAGTAAAACGTGCTGATATATTAGTAAGTCATGGGAACGATTTGTTAATTCATGGCCAAAATATATAATTTTTTTTTTTTGTGTGTGTGTGTGTCTGCATGTCATGTGCGGGGCTGTGTAAAAAAGAGATATCTAAAAAATTAAACTCCCCCTGTGGTGAAAATCAAGTTTTTAATGCTTTAAGACAAACCATTTGCAAATTCACAAGTCAACACCATTGCCAAGTATTTTCTCTTTAAAACTGCACTGATCTAAAGACAGTTTCAAATACACGGTTTGAAATCGCTGGTGTTTCTGACGTCACAAACTACCTTGTAACCAATCACGTCAAAGTGCGGGCGGGCTTTAGCATTATCTATAGCATTAGCTTTATCATTAACTATAACCGCTCTGGAGCAGGGGAGTCTCAAGAGAAGGTCATCCTGGTATATTTTTCTGTTGATATGAAAACTTGGGTAGATTTAGCAATATAGCTACAGCTGTCTGACTCGCGAACGGGAACATGGTTTGTGTAACATTAGCAACACATTATTAGCTGTTTGATAAGCAGTCAAGCAAAAGGCTAATCATATTAATTAACATTATGTGTCCGACGTTGTAAAAAGTGATACCATTGTGCGGCGTTTACCTCACTAAGCTGACCAAGTGGATCTCTGAGCTAGTGTGAATGAGTGGAGGTGGGGCTAATTAGCATATTCAATCATCCGCGTATGCTAAATGCAGCAAGGGTGTAGATTTACATTTAAGCTATTTTAAGGCATGAAGGTTTTTTTGTGATCAAAGATGAGTTTTAAGGGATAAAATTATTGACTACAGGAAAGTCCCCCTCAATATACTGTTTACAACAGGTGGTTATTTATCAAAACTTTCTGTTATTTACCTACCATTAAGATGTAACTGCTTAAAAAATACAACAACTTTTACTGGAGAGACTCACTTAGGAAAACAACACTCTCCTTCTTCAAATTGGCAGTTCATTACATGCAATATGACACATATTGTTGGACTCAGCTGGGCTGCCACTGGACGATGATCCAAACAGTGAAACCCAAGCTGACCAGAGGCCTCCTTTGACTCTTTGGGTTAACTAAGCATGTCTACCACATAAACCACTAGTTGTAATCACACTGACAGTAACTGCTAGAATTGGAATGGAATGCTTTAAAGTCTAAATGCTTTAGAAATTCTGAAATGTTAGAAAGTGCTGGAACAATGGTACAACTACATAACACAAAAGGAACGGCAAAATTTGAGGTTAACATAAACTCTAGCAAGGAAAGCTGCTTAAGGGGACTAACCTCTTGAGTGAAAGTCTGCAGCTAGTGAGCTAACAGGAGGCTTCTTCACAGCGGCGGAACGGTACACAATGTGAGAACGGCCACCGTCCTCTTCCTCCTGCTCCATCACATGATGTCCCGTTTCCACTGGCTCAATGAAAAACTCCTCCTGCTCAGTTCTGATCATTCCTGCCTGTGAGAAGAAAAAAAAGATAAATATAGTGTGCCAAACTTATACAAACATTACAATACCATAATATCTGATATGCTGTAGACATCTTGTGATAAATCGAGTGACACAAAGAATAAAGGACTTCTTTTCTTCATGCAAATAAATGGCATAAAATAATTGTAATACATTAATTATAGGTTAAATAGGCATTTATACCATATAAACCCTATATGTGTACATATATGTTTCATCCATAAGAGCTGTATGAGAAGAGCTTAACCAAATAATATATTCATCTGATTGATAAGGTTTGGTATCAAGCTTTTGATCAAAAGGTATTTGATAACAAAATATAATAAAAACAATAAATCTGTGAAATATTATTACCATTTAAAATAACTGGTTTGTAATATAATATATTTTTAAATACAATTTATTCCTGTGATTGCAAAGCTAAATTTTCAGTATCATTACTTCAGTCTTCAGTGTCACATGATCCTTCAGAAATCAATCTAATATGCTGATTTTGTGCTCCAAAAACATGTTTTTATAAACATTGATAATCTATTACTAACAGTTGTGCTGCTTAATATTTAGTTGCTTGTGGATACTGTTACATTTTTTTTTTTTTTTTTCCGGTTTCTTTAATCAATAGGAAGGGGGTTTTTTTGTTTTGTTTTTTACAAAAAAAAAAAAAAAAATAGAAATCTTTTGTAACCATGTATAGATCTTTATTGTCACTTTTAATAAATATGTGTCCTTGGTGAATAAAAGTATTATTTCTTTAAAAAAAAAAATCTTACTGACCCCAGACTTTTGAATGGTAGTGTATAATGTATATAAACAATGAGACAACAGACATTACAATGAATATTAAATTTAAGTAAAAACTAAAGAAAACGGGTACTGGCCAAAAGGGAACGAGTTATATAGTGAACCAATTAAATCATTTGGCCACTCTATTCTTATGTGTGTTAAATCTTGATTCTTTGCCATTTTACACCACAATTTCCATTTTAGCACCTTTTTATTCCTAATACGGCCCCCTGCACAATCCAGAACCTTCCTCCGGGCAAACTTTAACACATAGCGCTGAAATCCTCTTTCCAGCTTTCAGACTCTAAAAGGTTTAGTGTACCCTTAGGCCCCGTTTCACCTGCTTTGAGACACATTACTCCCACCGATATCCACCCTAAGTCAGTCAAATCTCAATTTTACTTCCACACCTGATTTAGGATCAGTTCTTCTAACACCAGCTGCATCTTAAACACAAGGACATTTATAACAGGAGTGCCTCTGAATCAGCTGTGGCAGATACGAGGAAAAAACTGGATTTCAGGAGCACCCCAGAGAGTGATATGCTACAATGATTCTCAGAGGAGACGGATCGTCTGTCTCTTCTTATGGCTAGAGTACTGTTGCAGATGTGTGTGGTGTGAACAACGCCGTGGATTTGGCTGATGCTTGCAGCCACCTGCCATTAAAATGTTAGCCCATTAAAGCCCAGATTTTTCCCACAAATGTCTTAATTAGACTTTTTGCCTCTTTCATGCTTTTTCAAGTGTATTTTTCAAATCAAGATGACTTTAAGATTTTTTTTTTAACATAAAGACAACTTTAGTGACCAGTGGGCACATATCTCATATAAACCCTAGCAAAGATTGAGATACTAAGGCCCAGTTTCACAGACTTAGACAGTACTTAGATTAAGTCAGGATTAGGCCAGTTCAATTTGGGCATTTAAGTAGTTTTCATAAACATGCCTTAGAAAAAAAAACATTACTGGTGTGCATCTTGAGACAAAACAATGTCACTGACATATTTTAAGATTTGTTAGTGCAAGTTGTTTTCAGTTAAAAGTTTCAGTTAAAAGTTTTCAGTTTCAGCTCAAACATGCATTTTAGTCTATGATTAGCTTGTCTGGAAAACCGGGGGAAATACGTTTTTCCTATTATTCGTTTAAAGTTATTAAAGTTAGTAAATTATTAACACCACTACATAAAACATTATACAACAAGTTGTCTAAAGCGCTTCCTAAAGTTGCTATTTGGTTTTAAAAGATTCAACAGTCATTAAAAATGATCTTCAGTAGGTGTAAAAATAATTAGCCTGCAATAACTGATAAAACTGATAGCCAATCATGAAAAATAACTGACAACAAATTTCATTATTGATTAGTCTTTGCACTTTGCGTGGGAAAACCAACACCACTTTACAGTTTTGAGAATGGACAAAATGCAAATGAATAATAGAGGAGGTAACAAAGTAAGATGCTGCAGGAAAAGTACATGAACTGAGTTGTCCAAAACATGAGAATGTTTAATATAAAGTGCTTCAAACAAACAAACAAAACAGTTCATCACTTGGCCTGTCAGGTGCATATGATGTTTAATGCGTTTAAAACATGTTTTCCCCAGTGCATAACTTACATTTTACTGCCACATCCTTATCTGTAAATGTTATAAATTCATGTACTGTAACTATTGCCATTTTGTACAAAGGCATATCCTGATAGCAAGCGAAAATATGTTAAACTTCACACGAAGCGAACATGAACCAGTGTTGCCAGGTTTTGCTAGAGAAATAAGCAACACAGACTGAAAAAACAAGCCCAAACTAAGCGACCCCTGGTTTTGGGTGGTAGGGCATTCACACATTCTGCTTAGGGCAACCCTATGCACCAATCTGAAAGAGATTTTGTTATAGCTTTCTATTATGCTCTTCCAAAAACATAGTTCCTTTTCATCCCTTGAAACTTTTCTAGGCCTTTAACTCCCTGGCATGTTATTCAAGGACCAAATAACCATCTCATCATGTCATAAATGAATTGAATTAAAAACATTGATTTTATTGTCTACAAAACTCATAAGACATATAAACTCATGCATAATCTAAATAAGATTATCTACAAATATGTGTGTATTGATGGCTATGAATTTTATTATTTTAAAAAAAGTCTTACTGTTGCATCAAAAGTGTTACCAGATGAAGATGATGAAGATGGAGAGTTCAAAATGGTTTTGATAAACAAAAAGGTTCTTTAATGAAAACAAACTCAGATAATCCACAATGATGAAGACAAAGTAACAGCGTGTCTACACACAAACACGAACAACCAACAAACACAGTGAACGTGAGGAATTAAATACACAGTGATAATAAGGAGATGACAAACAGATGTGATGATCTGAAGAGTGTCCATGGGAACTGATGACTGGCAGGAAAACTCAAACAAAGGAACACATAAGTGATGAAAACAAAACTGAAAGTCAATGAAAAGGAAAAGGTGAGTCCAGATAACTGTTACAGAACGCCCCCTCCCAATAGGTGCTACCTCGCACCGTAGAAGCAGCAGTGAGGGAGGGATGGAGGGGATTTAGAGGTAGGCGAAGAGGTGGCGAAGGGATGGCAAGAGGAGCAGATGAAGGGGCGGCGATGGTGGCTGATGTCTGAAGGCACAGACCAGAGCCTAGAAACGACAGCCCACGGTGGAGTCGAGGGAGGAGCCAAGGTGGCGTGGAGGCTGACGTCAACTGGGGGACGACCGACGGAGACGGAGCGATGGATCCCAGGGCACAGATGGAGAGCCGATGGAACAGAGTGACGTCGCTGGCACAGGAAACCTAGGTGATGCCACGGCGACAAGCGTCTGAGGAGAAGCCAGAATACCCAAGGACTGAGGCGATGCCAGTGTGATGGAAGACCGAGGCGAACCCGAAGGGAAAGAGGAGCCCACTGCAGCCATAGGGGTGGAGGAACGGAGCGTAGCAGAAGGTCCGCAAGTCCGTGGCGAAGGTGGAGTGACGACTGACCAAGGGGGAGCCGGTGGGATGAGGGAACCCGGTAGAGTCAAAAGTTAGAGGGTGTCTGGTGGAGCCGAAGGTGGGAGGAGCCAAGGCGGAGCCAACAGGTCAATGAGCCGAGACTGAGTGAGGTGATCAGAGGCCGGAGGCGGGGCCACAAGATCCACTTGCTCAGGTGCTGATGGAGGTTGCTCAACCTGCGGCTCAACATCACAGGATGGTATCACAGGAGATGTCGAAGGGCTGCACACTTCCAGCAGAGGTGGGGATGGAGGACTGGCTGAGTAGGGCGGTGACGGAGGCAGATAGAGACTCGAGGAGATCAAGGGTAGAGTATAGTCCATTGTGCTGACTAAAAACAGCAATAAGAAATCCGAACAAACAGAAATCATAATCAAAAAAGTTCTTTGTGCTGTCTGGAAACAGTGATGAGGGTTCCGAAGAAATAACCTAATTACAGTCCACAGTGCTGTCTAAGGACAGTGATGAGGAACATGAAACAGGGTGGGATAGGGTGGGAGACAACACCTCCGTACTGAAGTCCATCAGCCAGTCCTCAGTCTCTATTTCCACCAGTATACCCTCGGCCACTGATTTCGTGGGCTCACACCCCTGGTCAGACGCACTGGGGGGCTCCTCTTCCGGGGCGAGGGTCAGCGCTGTCCACTTGCCCTCGGGCTCTGGCCGACGCGTCGCGGTGGGTGGTAGCTCTCTGTCTGGGATGAGCACACGCGATTCTTCCATGGTCACAGGAAGTGAAATGGGCTCGGGGTCCAGCTGTGTTCTGGACCGGGGGTAGACACTCTCCAGACACCGGATGATGGCGTCCCTCCAGTTAAGTCCAGAGGTGTCTGGGAGGTCTACGGGATGGTGGTAGTTCGCCCCGATCCAGAACAATGACTTCTGCTAGAACCTCTCCCTGCTTGCGTATTGCACGTTGACGTGGACAACGATGCAGAAGTATACATGAAAACCAACTAATAGCATAGGGCATAGAGGCTACGGCGTAGGTCCAATGCAGAAGTATAAATCAGCCTTAAAAGTAAAAAAATCAACACCCTCCTGGGCAATCACAGAAAACTTTGCTGCAAATTCCATCCTTTTGGTCGGTTGTTCCGTTACCTGATGAAGATGATGGAGAGTTCAAAATGGTTTCAATAAACAAAGTGGTTCTTTAATGAAAACAAACTCAGATAATCCACAATGATGAAGACAAAGTAACAGGGTGTCTACACACTAACAACCAACAAACACAGCAGTGTTAATTTTGGCAGCCATTTTTGATTTAGTCTTAGTCTTTATTTTCAGACGAAAATGCTCCTTAGTCTTAGTCACATTTTAGTCATTTTTGTCTTTCATATTTTAGTCTAGTTTTAGTCGACGAAAAGTCATCGCATTTTTGTCAAGTCTTAGTCATTACTTTTAGTCAAGCTACAGTTACCAACATTAATTTTGATAGCTATTTTGTCTTTAGACAAAGTTCAGTGGTCTCAAACTTTTTAGAGTGTCGTACCCCCTGAGGGATTTAACATCCTTCTGCGTACCCTCTCTTTCCCATTTAGACTGCAGTTACACCTTTTCCATTAAGGGGCAATATTTGCCCTCTTAAATCGATTTTTCCAGTGCATTTTTTTACCTTTATAAATATCTTTATAAAATAAATAATGCTTAAAAAAATTCAATAAATACAATGATAATAAAAACGAAGTGATACTTTAAAATATTACATTAAAACCGCCAGTAGGTGGTGGTAAGTCACTGTTTTTATGAGTGAATCATCGAGTCATTCATTCTTTCAGTATCAAAGCAAGCGGCTGTATTTATGAATGGGTCATTGAATCAATGCCGATTCATTCAAAGCCGCAGATTCGTTCACGAAACAGCTTGTGTGCTGCAGTTCTGCTGTGGCTTTCGTTGCAAAATAGAGCAAAAATACTGACAATACTGTTTAAAATGTACATCACTTAATATTACATTTTGTTTGTTGAAGTGTTGTATAAAATCAATGTCACATTTGAAATCGTGTGGCTATTCGGGAAACAATGCATTCTTGCTCGTATAATATGATCAACATTAAAAACAATAACTCGCCAAAGGGAATGATTTTGTATCGAAGAGAGTTTTAATCTTAAATCGCTACGCAGTCTGTGTCTATATTTGTTCTTCATGCTAGTAAATGCTAAATCCCCACTTTTACAAAGGTATATTGTCGAGAACAGCACTAATGTAGCGCGATTTGCTGGCGTGGATGCAGTCAGTTTTGACCGCGAAAGATGAGGTAATTTGACTCAATGTCGTGTATTTACGGAATAAAACCTGCTAGAAACACATGCTCAGTTTTTATGTTATTTTAATTCAGCATTTTGTTCACGTACGTCAGTTTGAGAGCCACTGCTGGATATCAGCCTACACTTTGGTCGCAGATTTAGTCAGAAAACGAGCAGCGAAATATAGACCGACTGAATGACACTTTGATTTAGGTAGAAAATCTCAAATGAAGATCGCTGAACTTCAGCTTACTTGTCTGTGTTTTCAGATCATCCGCGCTTCTTCCTCAGTGTAGAGAGCGCGTGTGCGTGGTTGCCAGATTGCAAAGATTAAGTAAAACGTGTTCTTTTAACAGAAAAGCTGATTGGAGGTTTAAATGCTGGAAATCTGGCAACCGTAAGCATGAACGCTTGTTAAAACAGTCTGTTATGTTTTGTCTCCTTTATTCGACAAAAACAAAAAGTGATTTCAAAAGAGTGATTATTGGTAAAGTTTTTAGTCTTTAAGCCACATTTCAGTCTCGTCTTTTTTCGTCAACGATATGGCATGTGTTTTTTTAGTCACGTTATCGTTAAATGACATTGGTGTCGTCTCTCATCGTCTCGTCTTAGTCATGGAAAAAAAGGTCGTCAACGATCATTTTTCGTCATAGTTTTCGTTAACGAAATTAACACTGATACACAGTGATAATGAGGAAATGACGAACAGGTGTGATGGTCTGATGAGTGTTCATGGGAACTGATGACTGGCAGGGAAACTCAAACAAAGAAACACAAAGGCGAATGAGTCCAGATGCTGAATCAATTTGAGATCAGAAGATATTAGATTTCAGATGTCAAAATAGACTGGTCAAAAAAAAAGTTATAGTCAGTTAGTGGGTTTGTGGCCCAAAAAAATACAACCCGCGACTGCCTAAATCTATAAGCCCAAAATCACTTATAATACGAACTTGCCAACTCTGACGTGAATGCGATAGAAAGGGAGCGTTATATTTGTGACTAAATATGAGTTTTTATCGGTTTACAGAGGTTTATGTTTAAATATACATGTATCACAAATAACTGTAAAGGCAAGGGAAAAACATCTCTTACTTGTACAGGATAAAGAAATTGCTTTGGAACTTTGGACAAGCAGCTTTAAAGCAATTTACTTGATTTTTATAGCCTTCAATTTGCATATCGTTTGAAGGACAACACTGGGCGGGATGTGGAATAACATGTTTGTTGTTTTTTTTTTTTTTAATATAATAAAATATATTTGATATAACATATATTGAATTTCAATTTATATATTTAATATTATACATTACATTTTATATAAAAAATTATATTTTATTTGTATACTTTAGAGTGTATATTTCAGACATTGGGTTTAATACATTTCAGATTATGTGACAATTTGATTGTAATTCATTCTGATAATCACTCATTTTTGTGGCTGAATTTAGCCTGCTACTCACTGCAATCAGATGTGTGACAATTCTTCCTACCATCACACAACACAGGTTGTAATCCCTTGGTAGCTAATTGGCCAGTGTGCGTAAACCACCCAAGCATCAGTGGCTTAGGATAAGTGCATGTCAGCTGTAGCTTTTACACGGGTCACTGCAAATGACAGTTTCTTGACAAGATTCACACCGAAAGGAGACCGAGGAGGGAGCCGTCACCGCCCAAGCTGAGCACAGTTGGAGTTTACTGTGCAAAAACGTACTAAAAGATCCATATGTCAGCCTGAGTTATGTAAGCCATCTCAGAAGGGCATCTACCCTGGATGACCTTCTCTTCGGTAAGAGGGAGAAGAGAAGGAAAGAGACAGAGAGAGGAAAAGGAAGGGAGAGGAAGGAAAGGTGGAAGGTAGAAGTAGGAAGGCCAGAGGGCAAGATGTATCCTGTCAGAAGGGTGAAAGAGTAGCACCTGATGCTAGTGACAGGAGAGTGAAAGATAAAAATGTCAAGTGAAGGTGCTAACACACAGTGTCAGGTAATCTTTCTCTCTCTCGCTCGCTCCTGTGCTCTCTAGCTCCTTGCTCCAAAACAAGCGTTCGGAAAATTGCCAGTCACTCTCCTTAATTCCATCTGTCTGTTTAGACAACTGGTAATTACCAGTCCTGCTGACTGCATCTATGCAGCATCCATAAGGGAAATCTCACATCACACACACATATGAGCATAAATTCATGCCCCAGGCATGCTCCACATGCACGCTGTCATTGTTTGTCCTCTCACGTTGTCATCTTAGACAGGAATGGCTGAATGATCCAGTGGTGAGCATGCACTGAGAATAACATGATCATTTTAGTGTTGCATGAGTTTCTGTGCATAAATCTGCTGTATAAAATTAGCTGTGATATGTGTGTGGTTACCATCAAAAAAGTGAAACATTTTATATGTAAAATTAAACCTAAAATGTATATCATAGTATAAATTATAAAACGGTTAGTTCCTGTCCTTGATTCTGATTGGTCAATAGCTGTGTTTTATTCACGATAAAACACGGCTATGACCGCTTCACCCAACGGTTCTGTGTATCACTACACAACACCCTTAGCATCCACTCTTAGCAACGTAAACTTAAACGTAAAGCTTACTGTATTACGTAGAAGAGTATTGCGAGAAAGAGATCGAGTGAGGGAGTTTATTACCTGCATTCAGATTTAGCATTTTCCTCCATAGGTCAGTCCTATGTTCATAATAAAAAATCTGTTTAAATGTCCGATGTATTATCTTGTCCTTTTGGCAGTTAAGGGGTTTTCCCCTGACTGACAGCGCTAGTCAAAGCATTTGTCAGTTGCGTCTTGTTCCGTGTTCACAACAATTCAGTATTTCAATGTAAAAGTCTTCGCTACTGACTGACACACTCATAAAGACAGTCTTTGCCACCATCTAAAGGCGCGATAATGTAACTTCTGTTGCTGTTCACGGGACTATTTTTTCCAGCGGAAGGAAGGCGTTTAGGGAAAGTTTACTTCACGAAAGTTGCATTGATACATATTTTTGGATTTAATATTTGTATTGTGTGGTAACCGTTTTATAAAAGCAATAAGGTACTCGAGGCTAGTGCTGTATCGTGAATAACAACGCTTCGCATTGTGCCTAACAACGCCCTTCAGCCGTGACTTATTCACGATACAGCACAGCCTCTCGTACCTTATTGCTTACGTGATAAAAATGACCAATTCATTATATTAATATATTATATTAATTAAATTGCTTTAACATAATAATTTTGAATACACACCAAAGTCAAAAGTTCTGAATAATTATGATTTTTTTTTTCTATGCTTACCATGGTTGCATTTACAGTAAAAACAGTAATATTTGAATTATTATTACAATTTAAAAGAAATGTTTTCTATTTTAATATATTGTAAAAAGTAATTTATTCCTGTGATTGCAAAGCTGAATTTTTAGCATCATTACTTTAGTCTTCAGTGTCACATGATCCTTCAGAAATTATTTTTAATATGCTGATTTAGTGCTCAATTGTTATCAATTATTATTGGTGCTCAGTTATTAATAACGGTTCTTATCATTATCAATGTTGAAAACAGTTTTTGCTGCTTAATACTATATTGATGAAACAGGATTCTTTGATGAATAAATTCATTTATTTGAAAAAAGAAATCTTTTGTAGCATTATAAATGTCTTTACTGCCGCATTTGATCAGTTTAGTACATTCCTGCTGAATAAAAGTATTAATTTCTAAATTTACCCACCTAAATTTACTTTTTAGTGGGTTTCACAAAAAAAAATTAATGTTTTTATTATTATTATTATTATTATTATTATTATTGATAATAATAAGAAATGTTTTGAGCCGTGAATCAGCATATAGAAAAAAAATTCAGAAGGATCATGTGATATAAATGGGTCTTTGTGGATGAAAATATAGATCCTTGGGAAAATGTGAATGGAAATTGGAAATGCTCTAAGTTGAACCATATTTTAAGCAAAATAATATTAATAATAATTATTATTATTATTATAAAAAAAATAATAAAAAAAAAAATGTTTGCCTACACAAGACTAATAACAACCAATAATAATAATGTTTTAAATAACATTCTATGGCAATCTTGAAATAATGTGCCCAAAAAAACATAAGAAATTCATAAATACGGCTAGGGCAACATACGCAAACAATTATGGTCCTGCACTGTCAGTGCTGTGAGTTATGACTGAGGCTTCTGTGCCGGTTATAATGAAAGCCTATGGATGGACTGACTGTGATGTACTGTACTTATATTATAAATCAAGTTTTGATCTGCCTATTTAGAAACACAGGTGATGCAGCTCACAGAACTTGTCAAAGTTCAGAGAGACAAACTACTGATCAAAAAGTGTTCCAAAGAGATGCCAGTTTTGTGGAACGGAGTCTGGAATTCAGCTGCATTTCTGAGAAACTCTGAGAGAAGGCGTACTGTCTCTGCTTGTGTCTCTCTCTCGGTTCATCCCTTCATCTCTAGGCCTTGCTGATGGATCTACACTGTGGCTCCTGCTCTGGAATACCAAACAGAGGAAGTGCAGCGCGCACTGTGAGGGAGGAAAGATGACGCGAGGGACTCTGAGACACGGATGTATCGATCGTTGAAGGGAGAGGCAAAGAAGGGAGAGGGGACCAGACAAGTATGTGCTGTCCCTTCAGCTCTCAGAGGAGATGCTGAATAAAACATCAGAGGCCTGCTGAAGCCAAAAGAACACTGTGTTCACTTCCAAGACGGGATTTAGGAGACGAAGACAGAGCGGGCAGGTAGAAACAGACCAAGGGCTAAAATGGCTGCTCGTCTTGGGTCTTCTCTGTTTGCTCACTTATTCAAGTTCAGTGGATGAGTGCAAAGCAATTTAGAAGAAAGCCAAAGAGGTCTGTCAGGATAGATAGAGCCAAACCCTAGAAGTTAAAGACAGCCTTTTAGCTTGGTTAATGACTTGATACGAGAAAAAAGAAAGAAAAAAAAATAGTGCTCATATTGCAAGGCCAATGATCAGCTGTTTTGTTCAAAGGACAGATTATTGCCCTGCTCAGAATTGGGCACCAGCCCTTTCTTGCTGCAATTGTGAGATCCAAATAATGTACAAATAGAAGGAAACTACTTTTTAAAGTCATGATGCAATAATATTGTGTAATAACAATAATAATAACAATAATTATAATGAAATACCCTTTAAAAAGTAGTGTATGTATATAAATATATATGACCCTGAGGCACTATCGCCCTGTCCTTGGTATTATTAAATACATGTTGAGTGTGTGTTATTCATGTTGTTCTTTATTTCAAGAGTGTTTCTTAAATAACCGCTTCTAATGTAACTTTAATTCAAATATTATACTTTTATAAGCTGTCATACAATGACATTTTGCAGAAAGCAAATTGAAAATGTCTTTATATCAACAAATCTAATGCTGCAGACTGACAGTGAAAAATGTCCTGAGCAATTTGTGCAAATATAATAGAGTATGCAAGCAAACTAGCTTTGTAATAAACTGTTATTAGATAAATATATGTGGTCTGCAGCACAACAGCTGCTCACTTGATGCCTTATTTGATAGAAACTTGTTTCTTCTTAAAGAAATAGGCAGTTAGCATTTGCACAAGGTGTAAAATCTTTTTTTGAAAGATGTAAAAGGATGGTTTCCATGGCACCGCCTATGTATTTCAAGGTGAGCAGGACCTAAAAAAAGACTAACTGTGACTTTGAGCAGTGGGGAGGCTGCCAGTTAGTGGCACATCACTATGACACATTAGAAAAGACAACTTTCTGTATCACAATGAAAACTATTGAAGAAATAAGAGGAAATACAATGTAGAACATATTGCACATTTTACACTGTGTTCTCAGAAATGTATATTACTAAAAACTGCAAAAAAAACAAACAAAAAACAAAGCATTAAGTCACATGAGACCTTGCATTGCAGGGATTTTACCACGGTTAAGATGCAAAGCGAACCCTTTTTTAACCACTGTAAAATCACTGTAACATAAAGTCTAGCAGGGGCAAACGTTGACCCCGATGGACCCCTTTGAACATGGCTTATCCAATCAGATTTTCGAGCCGCAACTATCCATTTTGTAATACGTTTTAATTTGAACTTTGTAACTTATCCTTGTAATGTACCTGTGGTCTAATATGCCACAAATCATTCCAGCCCTTAAATCTTACTCTTACTCAGCCCCCACAGCTTACAGAGGCTTTATACTAAATGTTGTTAAGAAACCATGACCTGGGATGCAATAGCAATCAATTGGAAAATGTTGTGTTCAGCTTTAAGGTCTAATCCTGTTCTATCATATCTCTCTCAGCCTGTCAGAGACAATCTGATTTAAGACTGTCCCTGACCTTATGGCGACAGCATAAGGGGAGTGAAGGCAGCACTATGGAAGACTAAGAATTAATTTAGCGGTTTGAATACAGTTAGTTGTATGACTGCAGTAATTATAGTGAGAGAGAACGATGCTTTGTGCATTCAGAAAACAAGGGAGGAGAGAGTGTCTCTCTGACTGAATAAGGCGGGGCATAAATCTCTATTTGTCTCTTGCACTGTCTGTCCCTGTCCCTCACACACACACACACACACACACACACACACACACACACACACACACACAAACACACACAAACAGGGTAATGAAATAATTCAGTAGGTGCACACTGATGCACCTTGATTTTCAGACACAATAACAAAAAGTGAGGTTAAATTACAGACGAGCTGCAATTTGCAAAAATGCTTTAAATTCCTTCTGGAATTTTCAGACCAAATTCCTTCTGAGCTTCAAATAAAACTGTAAAAATTTAATCAAACTGCAATATTTCTGATATTATTGCAATATATTGATATTTGTTTTCCAGTATACTAAGCAAGACAAATGAATTTGAGAAGTGAAATTAAATGTTAAAACTTTAAGGGGATATGTATTGTATTATTTTTTCAATAATTTATAAAGGTTATTTTTTATATATGTAAACCTTATTGAGAAATAATTTTTTGTATGCATAAATAAATCATACATTTTACAAAATTGTATGCATAAATAGAGTGAGGTTTATGTTTAAATTTAACACAAAATATATATTGTAAATAAACATATTATAGTATATAGTATATATACTATAGTATATATACTGTGGACATTTTTTGGAAAACAGCTTATAAATCATACTGTGGGCCCTATCATTCACCTGGAGCAAGTGTTTTTTGCTAGTTTCAGGCCGACGCAGTTACCATTTTCACGTCCAACTGCCCAACTGCCCAAGTTGCCCAACTGGCAACTGAAATAGACTGCGCCATTGACCAACTGAAACCTGGTCTAAAGTCAATGGCGCAATATTTTTGTTGTTTGTTATTTATACATTCTGCTTATTATACACACAGGGACACGCAGCAGCACACAAACATTCCAAATATTAAAAATAAAAGGATTATAATGTAAAAGATTATTATTGTGTACATAAAGATAAAAATGCTTTGGTGGCTTTTTCCATAGATGGTCTGCTCGCGTAATTTAACCTCGTGCACGAGCAGATCCGTTTCCTCGCTAGAGAAGCGTTCAGTTTTTCCACTTGCAAATTCCGACATGTAAATACGAATCCGCCATGGCGCGAAAGCAACTGGCTTTTAAAGGGAATGGGAGATGAGACTCTGATTTGGTTTATTTCACATTATGCCCAAAACACACCCATTACCCATTAAGAGAAAAGGGACCCTTTTAGACCATGCGCCGGGCGCGCCGACCATTTTTCCCATCCTTAAACTAGCAAAAGTGGATTCGGACACGCCCTAAGCGCATCTGTGCCATGCACTTTAGACCGTGCGCTTAGATCGTTAAAATAGGGCCCTAAGTGTTTGACGTACGTTTGAGATTAATATTTTGTAAATATAGTGGTAAATTATGTTTTGTTTTGTTTTTTTGCACAAACAAACCACTCGTGTCACTTCATAAAATTTAGGTTAAACCACTTGGGTCACATGAAGTACTTTAATGATGCCATTACTACCTTTCTGGGGCTTGAAAGTGGTAGCTGAGTAGGCTGTCAATGCAGGGACAGAAAGCTCTCAGATTTCATTAAAACATCCTCATTTGAGTTCTAAAGATGAACAAAAGTGTTACGGGTTTGGAACGATATGAGGGTGAGTAATTAATGACAGAATTTTCATTTTTGGGTGAACTAACCCTTTAAGGATAACATAACATAATAAAAGAAATGCATTTGACTGTACAACTAGGGCTGTGTACTGTGTATCACGATACAGGAGTTACCATTCATTACCATTTGTTATTGAGAGGAAAGTGTGCAGTACATATTCTATCGAAACACCTCTCTCAGCAGCGCGGATCACGTCAGGATGTTAAGTGAGCTCTCAGATTCAATGCGTTTCCCGAGTATTGGATTTTAACATGGCCTATTTTGCAAACAACATGACTCTTGTCGATCTCCTTAGTGGTTTCTTTATAGTTGAAGCTAAAATGAGTCAACACTTCAGCTCTGTACACCGCGGCGGGAGCGGAATAATTCTATCGTCTTGTGAGCTAGGTTTGCTAATGCTAACGCTGGAGATGCACGCACCTTGCGCCTCCCGGTTTCGCTTCAGTTTACGTTCTGAGATAACACTGACATCTAGCGGTTGGATTTTATACAGTCTGTGGTTTCAACCGAACACAAAGCCACGAATCTTGGATGTAAATAAATAAATAAATATCGATACAGTGTTTTTGAGAATCGATACAGTATCGCCAAACATAATATTGCGATATTCACGTGTATCGATATTTTCTTACACCCCTATGTACAACCACAGGCACAGAAGCACCTGTGTGAAATAGTCAACCTAGCATGTTGTGTTTTGGGTGCTGAACCACAGTATGTGATGCTGGTGTCCTCAACGGACTGTGAGTGTACACAAATAAAGGAAGACATTTCACAGATTTGAATGATATATAACTCTTATTTGCATGTCCAAAATTGACTGAGTATTTTGAGTCTCTTTCACACTGGTAAGAAAAAAACGAGATGGTATCGCCAGCGCGACCGCTGACCCCTGAGAGTTAAATAGCTTGACTAGCAAACCAACTAGCCTTCCCAGAAAGACCACGGTGGTAAAGTAACTCAGAATGCAGTGTAATCACGTGAATTTAGGAAGCCGTAACAGTTTGAGAGTGTGTCTGCCCCATATCTGTCTTAGGTTAGTAAGTGCACGTGTGTGTCTCTTTATACGTCTGCCCTAGTTTTGCCAACACACTTGCAAACACACACTCTCCCAGTCCTTTTATTCAAACAAACTCCTAAATTCTCACAAGGGGTGGCAGATGTCAGGCCGATTTATACTGTAAGAGACTTAGTGATGCAACCTTGTGCCTATCCCAGCATCCCTCTCATTACACTGAGAGATGCACATTCATTCCACTGTGTATGTCAAACTGTTGCAGACTAGATACATGTGTGTTACTCTAACAGTGCTGTTTCTGCTAATGTTGCCTTTAAAAGCCAGACAGGTCTGTATTTTATTTCTGGCTGTGTATACATAAATGAAATTCCCCCTGAAAGCTTCCATTGCACATAGTTGAATGATCTACTTAGATTAACGATTCAAGTGGCTGAACACATACATACAAACACACACACACAACAGTTCTGCCCCTTGGCAGAATTCACTGGCACTGAGCAGGAACCTCAGCTACGAGAAACAATTCTTCTTGCGCCAGGGAACCATGTCCCTTGGATGAGCTCAGTAGGCTTTGAAAGGTGAAAGTGTAAAAGAAAGCAGAAGAGAGACTGTGCATAACTGATTGACAGTTTCGTGAGGGCTGGAGAACTTTTCGACAGGCTCAGAAGGTGCTGACAGAGATGTATATGTGTAAGACACTGAGATTATAAGAAAAGAGAACAAAGGTAAGGACAGTAAGAATGTACAAAGACACTCACGAAAGTGTCATCAAGAATTCGCAAGGAGGAAATATGGCCCAAGTCATGTCACTGAGACGTGTGTGCAAATTTATAGAAATACACTACCATTCAAAAGTTTGGGGTCGGTTTTTAATGTTTTTAATGTAATTATCTTATACTCACCAACTGCATTTATTAGATAAAAATACAGTAACAGTAATGAAATATTATAAAATATTACAATTTAAAAGAACTGTTTTCCAATTTAATATATTTTAAAATGTAATTTATTCCTGTGATGGCAAAGCTGAATTGTCAGCATCATTTCAGTCTTCAGTGTCACATTCTAATATGCTGAATTTCTTTTTATTATCAATGTTGAAAACAGCTGTGATGCTTACATTTTTTTTTTTTTTTTTTGCTATAAGTTAAAAATAACAGCATTTATTTGAAATATAATTGTTTTTTAACAATGTAAAAGTCTTTATTGTCACTTTTGATTATTTAATGTATCCTTGCTGAATAAAAGTATTAATTTATTAAAAAGAAACATTTTACTGACACCAAAATTTTGAGCAGTAATGTAGTTCAAATAAAAATGAAAATGTTGCTTTAATTTACTCACGCTCATATCATTCCAAACCGATTTGCAATAGGGAAATTCCTGCATAATCTTCAAGGATTGAAGGGAAAATGGATGCTGCCAAGTACATTCCAAATTCTTGAGGAAAACCTGTGTCCCTCTGCTAGACAGCTGAAGATGGGCAGGTCATTCACCTTCCAACAAGACAATGATCCTAAACATACCACCAAAAGAACAACGCAATGGCTTAAGGATAGGAAGGTGAATGTCCTTGAGTGGCCAAGTCAGAGCTCTGACTTAAATCAGATAGAAAATCTGTAGATGGACTTAAAGGACCCTATTTTAAACGATCTAAGCACATGGTCTAAAGCACACGGCGCAAGTGCAATTAAGGCATGTCCGAATCCACTTTTGCTACTTTACCGACTGGAAAAATTGTCGGCGCACCTGGCGCATGGACTAAAAGGCTTGTCCCTATTCTCTTAAAAAGTAATGGGTGTGTTTTGGGCGTAACATGCAATAAACCAATCAGAGTCTCATCTCCCATTCCCTTTAAAAGCCAGTTGCGCTCGTGCCATGGCGGATTCGCTATTTACATGGCGGAATTTGCAAGCGGAAAAACAGAACGCTTCTCTAGCGAGGAAACGGATCTGCCTGTGCACGAGGTTAAAGCGTGCGAGCAGACCATCTACGGGACGAGCCGGATTCCACCAAAGCATTTTTTTTATCTTTATGCACACAATAATAATCTTTTACATTGTAATCCTTTTATTTTTAATATTTGGCACGTTTGTGCTGCTGCGCGTCCCTGTGTATGTAATAAGCAGAGTGTATGCACGTTGTGCACCCGCATATTACTAACGGACTCTTTAAATAAAAAAAAAATAAAAAAATTGTGCCATTGACTTTAGACCAGGTTTCAGTTGGTCAATGGCACAGTCTATTTCAGTTGCCTCAAAATAGCAACGCGCCAACAATGCACCTGAACACATCTCATTTTCAGACCATGGATGCACAAATGGGCGCAAATGCATTTGCTATTTAAACAACGTGGCGCGGGACATGAAAATGATAACTGTGTCGGGCTGAAACTAGCAAAAAACACTTGCGATGCATTGCGCCGAGTTTATGATAGGGCCCGAAGAGAGTAGTCCATTGCCACTCACCATGGAATTTGACTGAACTTGAGCAAATCTGCAAGGAAGAATGGGCAAATATTCCTCAATCTAGGTGTGCAAAGCAAGTACAGACATATCCAAAAAGAGTAATAGCTGTAATTAAAGCAAAAAGTGGCTCTACAAAGTATTAAATCAGGGGACTGATGACTTTTCCAACCCTGTTATTCATTTTTCAATTTTTAAAATGTTATTTTCACTTTGATGATGAGGGTTATAATGTGTACATACAGCTCAAAAAAAGTTTGACTTAATTTATTTTATTTTCCAGGATGTGATGTGACAAAAGTTAAAGATTTTCACAGGGTATGATGACTTCCTATAATGTAGATTATCTGAACGTGCTCCTCCTGAACTTTGTTAATAAAACATCATTTTGTTCAAGGTGCTGTCTGATGTTCTCAAGCCTCATTCTCCATTCGGTATATTCAAACTGCCATGGCGTAATCTGTCATAAAATGTTTATATTGCATTGAGAAAATAACAGCATATAGGTTTCGAATGACATGAAGGGGAGGAAATACAGTATGTGACTATTCTTTTAAACGTGACTAACCAGTTTTGACAGAGACATGTAAGCAGATTTGAAATCAAATCGCCTGTATTTGCAACATGGCTCAACATGCCAAAGTAGTAAACAGACAACAGCTCCAACAAGTTCAGAATAATTTCCAAAAAATAAACTACCACTCAAAGCTAATCAGAAATTGTATCACTCCAGCAGCTTGAAAAGCGTTGAGTCAAATGCCAGCTCACTCATTGTTCCGGAAGGCCTGCATGCATATTTTCATCAATGTTTGTGTGTGCACACTTATGAGTTACAGAAGTATTGCTGTTCAGCTGAATCGTTAGCCTAGTCGCTACCTCCCTATCCCCCCCTTTAGCCCATTAAGACTCCACAGCACACTGAACTTGTGGTTCTTCCTCTGGGACTGATTCTCGCTGAGTTGAAGCTCAGTTGTAGCTCAGCTATCCCACCGTCACTCCCACAGATGCATTTCAGCTAGGGATTTATACTGTCCCTGGTCTTATTAATGTTGCTTTGAGAACAAATCTATCATAAACACATGAAAAATATGCTAGTTCAGAAAAATATGACACACTGGTTTCAAATCCTAGTGAGCTTCCTATATAGGCAGCATATTAAAGTATTATATATGTGCTTTTGATTAAAAAAAGGCACCTTTCTTTTGGTCAAAATTCTAAGGTAGAGAAGGCATTCCCATAACACATTGTGATGGGCTTAAAGAAAAAAAAAGAAAAATCCAAGAGTAAATTGATTATAAAAATAATGCATACACTACCTGTCAAAACATGGCATTGACACACGCATTCACACCTATGGACAATTTAGCGTCTCCAGTTCACCTATACTGCATGTTTTTGGATTGGACCCCGAAGAAACCCACATAGACACGAAGAGAACATGCAAACTCCAGAAAGAAAGGACACCTGGCTTAGCAGGGACTCAAACCGGAGACCTTCTTGCTGTGAGGCTACAGTGCTACCAACTGAGCCACTGTGCCACAGCTATACAAACTTATAACCCTCATTAACGTATAACCCTTTTCATTATATTCCTTTTGAAATCAGTCCTTTGTTTTGAGAGAAAAATAAGATAAATATTAGGAACAGGGGCATAATGTTTATGTGTGTGTATATGTGTGAGTGTCAGTGTATAGAGAAAGAGAGAAGGTTGAGCTGTGTGCTCCAGTATGAAGTAATTGGTGTCATCTCAGGGCCTAGCTGCACGAGCGGGTGACGAGAAGTGAATGACTGAGAGAGAGAGAGAGAGAGAGCGAATGACGGCGAGATAGAAGAAGAGAATTGGGTGGATGTTTTGAGAGTTTAAGAGGGTGCTGGAGGGGGGTGGTTTGATCCAGCCAAACAGAGAGAAGAGTGCAATGAAAATGCTATGAATGTCACATTTCCACTGAGAATTGAGGGCAAAAGTATTCAGAAGTAAAAAATGATTCTTCAGAAAGAAAGTAATGATTCTTACTTATTCTCTTTATCTCATTCAGACTCTACAGAGCAAGAATTATGAGCCATTTTGGATTTATGGGTCCAACTGAGTATTTCAACATGAAATCAAAATTGGCTACTTACCTTCTTAAGCCAGGTTCACACTGTACGATTTTGGCCGTCAGACACAAATTTTGTGAATCCTAAAAGATTACTCGGATCCTAGGCCAAAATCTGAAGTCTTTGATTGCTAGTTTGACAAATCAAAAACCAATAGGAGCGAAGAACCTGATGACGCAATTAGTGAGACAACAACAAACCACCACTTGCTTCACACAGATTGTCTTCATTTTTTTCCAGTTTTCTTTTCAAGAGAGGACATGATCAAAATTAATGCTAGAGATTGGTTTTGTTTTCAATCCCACATGTAAATGCAGCTCACGTCACTGAACGTGTCATTGATGATGTAAAACTCCAGTCCGCTTTTATCTTTTTAACTTTTAACTTTTTGACTGCTGTACAGTCTGACATTAATGTCAACTGAGATCCTACAGTGTGACATGGATTACAGCAAGGATCATGTTCGTACAGTATGACAAGCAACAGTCGTAAAGGACTATTCATAATCAAACTGTGCACCCGGCTTTAATTCATGTTCCTGATTGCACTGCGACTGATTCATTGAGTGCAGGTTATTTTAAAGAAAAAAAAAGTTTGTCTCTGTAATCAAAATAACAACTTCCCTTTATCACTGATGTCACTTGGGTTGTACAGACTAATGTTAACCAAACAGCCAAATAGCTTTTTAGACACTAAACACCATCGAACAGCCACTTTTCATAATCTAATTAATACCACATGTATAAAATGTATCTCATCTTACATTTTTCCTCATTGAATATCCTGTTTCACTCTGAAATTACGGAAGTAATTTCCACGCTGACTTTAAACAGCTTACATAAATTATTCATTCACATGATATATGTTGTATTATACTGCTAACATCTTAGTCAGCCACAGATCGCAATGAAGCTAGTTAATTAGCAGGCAACATTATGATCAGATTTTCTGCACTTGGTTGCCTGGGTTCCGGCCTCTCTGGCTTCTAACTCATTCTAATTCAATTACATTAAATTGAACCCAGTTCAGTTGAGTCACGGCACTACAGGCTGCTTTAAAGACAGCTGTACTCAAGGGGTCTTTCCATAAGAAACAAGCTGATTAATTGCCAAATCCTGTGCACAAATATAAATCCCTTTCCTAAAGGTCAACTTGGCTATTTAGCTATACATTATTACATATAATTGCATAACTATTGAACTGCTTATAAAACCGCTTTATGACAGCAGGATGAACACAAATTGAAAGAGAAGAAGGGGAAAGGGAGTAGCCAATGCTATCTCACGACCAATTTGTACGTATTTTATGAGGTGGCTAATTCGTACGAATTCGTAAGACCTCACTCGTACAAATTCATACGATTTGTCTAAACCCAAGTGGTGGGTAGGTTTAGGCAGAGATGGGCACTCGAGTTACTGACTTGGACTCGAGTCGCATTTTAATAGACTTTAGACTTGACTCGACTCGACACAAAAGACTCGTGAATATTTTAAAAACAACTCAAGTCTTTTACCCTTAACTATTGATATAATAAATAAAGAATTTGTGTTGTGTTTGAATAGTTTTATAATATCTGCATCACATATATTTCCCTGTGTCGTGGTAGATCGGACTCTTGTCATAGAATGTCATAAGAGTCCCATGAAACATGACGGGAGCCACCGTGCCATATGTTCTTTCGTTTGGGTTTATTAACATGTCAGATCGGTTAGATGCACAGAATGTGGGAAAAAAATTAAAGACTCCGGAACAACATCATCAAATTTTATGAGACATCGCATCCACAAAGGTTGGTCACATTAACTCACACAGCTAGCTATATACTGTGGTGTAGTTGCATGGCTCATTTGGATTGCCAGCCTGTTAAAATATGAAAAAAACAACAACAACAAAAAAACTAGCCTTTAAACCTAGCACTACGTTTTATCAATCTTTTCGTAGTATATGCAGCTTTTTTCTTTCTTAATGTGTGTCCATAAGAGAGAGATAGAAAGAGATGTTAATCCATTTATTACTTAAAGCTCATATTTTAACGTATCGCAATCAGCATGCGTACAGTTTTCTATTAAACATTCCGAGGTTTGATATTTTCTGATAATGACTGTCTCAATAACAACGAAGCTGTATAACAAACTGCAGTATAACAAACCGTGACTCACTGGCGCCATCTTGTGTCCGCTTAGCCACTGTATTGAAAATGACTACTCGTGTTGCCAGGACGATTGTTTTGTACATTGTAATGGATAAAGTAACAAGCTGGATGTACATTATCCCTTACATCATAGGACCTTAATTTCAAACAAAACAGATGATAGAAAGATCATATTATTTTGTCTATATAATACAACTAGGATAAAAATAGGATTTGAGTATGAGAATTTTTTTTTTTTTTTTTTAAAGACTCGAGACTCAACTAGGACTCGTGACAAAAGACTCCAGACTTGACTCAGTCTCCAGCTTAAAGACTCCAGACTTGACTCAGACTCCAGCTTAAAGACTTCAGACTTGACTCTGACCCCAGATAAAAGACTCGTGAATATCTCTGGGTTTAGGGGCAGGTCATTCGTACGAATTCATACGAATTTGGCAACTCGTATAATAAGTACAATTTAGCAAAAAACGTATGAATTCATACGAGTAAGATCGGGTTGGAGTAGCCAACATTTTAGTGCATTAAACATTTCTAGGGATTGGTCTACAACCATTTGATGCACACAAATGCTGCAAAGCTTTGTAGTAGGCTGCTATGAAAAGGGAAAATGTTTAAATCATTAACAGACCAGACTCACTAGACAAAATGCTAGTTTTAGCAATGAAGGGCAGTTAATTGCAATAAAAAGCAATGTTTAAGATCTGTTTTTTTTTTTTTTTCTCAAAAGCCCCTTCAGAATTCCATCTTACATTTTCATCAGATTAAATGTGTTGTAATCATCACTAATAAATATCTGAATATCTGAATACTTAAAAATATTCAAATGGTGTGAATGCATGTTTTTGTATGTAAAACCTGTATGTGAACATTTTCATCAGTAAGTTCACACTTACTTTTTTTCTAAATTTAAGAAAAACTTTTAACTCAATTCTGAACTTCCTCAAACCACATTTACCCAAAACTCACAGACAATCCAGATTCAGCAGCATTAGAACAAGGTAGAAAAAAAAAAGAAAAAAAGAAAGACTCAATTGTGTGTATGTACCTGATGATGCAAGTTTTCTTTTTTTTTTCTTTTTTTTTTTTTTGCTAATAATACTACATTAACAATGTTATTTATTATTATTAAAATATGTTTAAGTAATATTAAAAAGTTATTATTAAATAAATTATTAATAATATTATTTTAGTACTATTTAATATTGTTATCATAATATCATTAATGTAATAAATAAATAAATGATTGGTTTTAATTGTTTTCTTTTTACTTTTGTGCACTAAACAATGCTGGTACTGTGCTGGGTCGCCACTACACGTCCAATCTGTGTTGTGAAACAAACCAGTTGAGAACCGCTGTCATAGACTACTGTATCAAACTCTTTTCCTCTGCATAAGATTCTCATTTTCCTTCTCTTCCACTTTCTCATGTCATAACTGTGTAGCATTTCTTAGGCAGCACTAACAGCATGTTCCTGCAGAGCCCTTGCCAAGGCTGACAGGAGTGTATTGATTGGTGTGTGTTGGGGAGCTCAACTCGTTGGCAGTCTTGGCAGTTCTAAATGGACTCTTGTTAGCGATTCAGATTACTGATACGGCACTGTCCCGCACTTCCGATGTTGCCACCCCGACTCGTTGCTCGCGCTATTTTCAACAGCGTAACATGAGCGCTGCACGGCGGCTATTCATCACTTCCTCTTCACTTCAGAGTGGGGGATGGTGATAGATTACCTCAATTAGGCCAGACGGACTGGTTCGGAGCAGTAATCTATGAGAAGAGAGGAACGAAAACCTTGGCCGTGGCTATATTTATGTGTCGTGATAAATGTTAAAGCATTCCCTAATTCCTGTACAGGCAGACTATGTTCAGGTCATAGAACAACCTCCAGTCAATATTCAATTAATAAGTGACACGATGGGGATTTGTAAAGCGCCTGTGTTTAAAAATGACGAATAATACTCTGTGCACTCAGAGGTTGTTGAAATGATAGCTAATGGCATTAATCATCAGATAATAGCACACAGGAATACTGAATGATGGCAAAACTTTACAAAAGCCAAAAGCTCTGGACCTGAGAACACCGCAAAAGACGCGCTAACTGGTTGAAAGTTTCAGGAATGCCAATTGCTCCATTTCGCACTTCTCTTTCCTGTTATCTTTCCATCTCCATCTCTATTTCTATCTCGACTATTAGGTATACCTGTAACCTAGCAACAGTGGAAGACATTGTCCCGCCCTCCACCTTCTCGCACAGTGACAGCTTTGGCTTGTCTGCCAATACGGCACAAAGTACTGCATCTCCCAGGGCACCCAACAGACCAATCAGAGAGTTTTATAGGACCTGTTGAGATGCATACCTACCTCCCACACAGACACTGTGCCACACCCTAGGAACAGGAGGAAAAATCAAAGGATGAACGCAAGATCAGCCACTATGTGGCATACAAATATACAAAACCCTCACCTGCCAATCAAATTAGAAGCACCATCGTTTGCACTATCGAATGCATCAAATCACACCACCACACCCTTATCAGACTGCCATTTAAATCCTCCAGAACCAAACAGTGACCTGACATGGAAACATGTTATTCTCCATCAATTTAAAAGGCATTTAACTCAAAAGGCACAAGCGGTCAGCTCATCGTACAACACAACATTGTGCATATCTCGCCCTGCCGAGGTCTCATAATCACACCAATATTATGGTCAGTCATGTCTCCTCCTGCTGGTTCATTATCGTGCAATCCCTCTGTCTCTCCTTCTTCCTTCCAGGCTCAGTCAAAGCCAAATTAACCCCTGCAGTGCTGGCTTAAGACAAGATATTCCTCTTTAATAGGCTCACTGATAGCACAGGAAAGCCATTCATACATAAACATGACTAGCATGCTGCACTATAAAACAAGCGTTTGACCTCCTTCCCTGAGACGAAACGTTGAAAGTGCTGGACACTACAAAGAATTTTAAAGAAAACATTCACCCAACAATTAAAAACATCCCTTGTGTCATTCCAAATATGTATGCATTTCTTTATTCTGTGGAAAAATGTCTCAGTGTTATGACTTTATTATATGGACAAAAAAAAATCTTGAAAATATCCTTATTTGTGTTTTGCAGAAGAAAGAAAGACATACAGGTTGGGAACAATGTAAGAGTGAGTAAATGATGACAGAATTTTCATTTCCTTTTAAGTGAGCACGTGAGCATCAGTAGGCTATATAAGAAACCGATATTATGGGATATTATCAAAGTGGGAAAAAAAGATGTTAATTAACCTTGAACTGATTTGCTAAATCAAACCATTGGACGTTCTCTGTTCACATTGCTAATGGTGATTTTGAATTACATTAATGACAGATATAAGTGTTGGGTCAGAAGGAGGAGAAATTGAAAGAAAACAAAGAGCAAAAACAAAAAGGTATGCTGATTGCGATATATAGAGTAGCATCATCAATTTAATAATAGCAATGATGTGCACAAAATGAACACTTATTTTACATAACATTTATTCAAAATGGGCACTATGCAATGTCAAGACTGGTTGATTTTGGAATTTACCAATGGCTGAATGGCCAATTTCTGTTAAACAGTCAAGTGGGCACAGTTACTGGCAAAAGCTCTAATCCAATTGATTAGTAAACTTTACAAAATTATTACAAAAAAAAAAAAAAAAAAATCATTAAAAAAAAAAATGTATGTATGTACTGTACAGTTGCATTGTACATAAACTGTTCTGCATTCATGCGCTAAGTAAAGGGGGTTTCATATGAGTGCCATAGAAGAATCATTTAGGCTCCCCAAATAACTGTCAGTTAACAGTTAAAAGAACCTTTTTTTTTTTTTTTTGTGAAGAACATTTGAATTATCTGTACTGTACAATCTTTTTACACTATAAAGAACCATTTTGTATATTGGAACGGTTCCATGGATATTAAAGGTTATTTATGGAAACATAGATGCCCATGAAGAATCTTTATTTTTTAGAGAGAACTTCTCTTATACACAATAGTAGTAGAATGTATTCATGACACAGTAAGGGAGTAATATACATGAATGACATATTGTTGAGATACTGAAGTGTGCAACCATGGGAGCTGAAGAGCTGTCAAGTTCAAAAAATGTTTAAAAAAAAAAAAAAATGGCAGAGAACTATGAGCTAGACGATTCTTTTCAAGTGCTGTATATGTACCATGGAAGTGGTTCCTCTTCAGTGCCTTATTAGAAATTATAGTAAATATTTTGTTACAGTGTATTTATTCTAAACTTAAAAATTATATATTTTTTAAATTGCATATATATTACATTATATTACCGAAGCTAAAATGGTACAATTAAATATGTCCCTTTCTTTTTCTTTTCACTTAGCCTAGGTTAGCAAGCAGCTTAGCAAAACTAGTTAAGAAAAGCTCTTTTGCATCTTTGGCAAATTTAAAGGCCCTTTCACACCAAATGTAAAAGTAACAAGGCTGAAGGAAATGCAAATCCGTGCCTATACAGTAGAGGGCGCAGCTCAAACAAACCTTTCAGCTGTGCTGCCATTCTGGATTGCGGAAGAATAGAAAAGATAAAAAAAGAAAAGAAAGTTTACTCTTACTTCAGCAATAACAAAAAAAATTTAAAACAAGAGGTAGAATTGGATCATCAAAGGTCAGCAGCAAAGACATTGGTTAATAAAGTGAGATTAAATACATAAAGGCCCGGTTTCACACACAGATTAGGCCTTAGTTCAACTAGAGCATTTAAGTAGCTTTTATAAACGTACCCTAGAAGAAAACATTACTGGTGTGCATCTTGAGACAAAACAATGGCATTGACATATTTTAAGATATGTCAGTACAAGTTATTTTCAGTTAAAACAGCTCAAACATGCATTTTAATCTAGGACTAGCTTAAGCCTTGTCTGTGAAACAGGGGGAAAGTGTTATTTAATTATTTCAGGTGTGCATAATATTCTGAGTCTACATTTTTCAGTTTTATTCATTTTTAGGAATACTGAATCCTTTTTGTGCAAGTGAGATGAGTAAATGCCTGCTTACATTTAGTCTAGAACTACAATAACCATCATGTTCAGACAGCGCACACGCCTCTGCACCTCACCCCTGATTTCTCTCAACATGGGGACAGGAGAGGTGTCAGTCAATACACGGGAAAACAAAGTAACTTGCGTTACTTATTTGAAAAAGTAACTATTTTCTTGCAAATTTAAAAGTAATGCATTACTTTAGTTACTTGAAAAAAAGTAATCTGATTACATAACTTGCATTACTTGTAATGCGTTACCCCAACACTGCATACTATAAAAGCAGTATACTCAGACACAAATATATTTACTCCCACAGAATATCTCTGCGTATTTGCTCTCCTTTCCCTCCTTTTTTTCTCTGAAGTCTGTTAAAATACTATAGAATAGAAGTGAACAGATCAAAAAGAGAAGCACACCCCATATACCTTTGAATGTTAGAAAGATTATTTTCTTTCTTGCCTCTCAGTTTTCAAAGTTTCTAAAGCGATCAAAGCGATAATATTAAACGAATAAATTAGCTGGTTGTCAGGCAGAAAAAAAGATGCCACAACTGTTGAAAGGGAAGCTGGGTAATGGATAACATCTACTCTGTCTATTCTGATTTAGGTGCTTGCTATTACACCAAAGAGAGCTTGATCCTCTGGTGTCAAATGCTGTCTAGGTTTTAAAATTCCTCTTTTCTACTTGACTCTCACTCAGTTGCTTTAACGGTACTTCAGTAAAACCTACGCGCTGCGCAGTGCATCAGATCAGTCTTACCATTTTTCTCTAGAGCTATAATCTAATGTTGGCATTACTTCTGGAATTTAAAAAAAATGTAGACAAAAAAGTGTCTAAATATATGCCATTCAGACAGACATAAAACACAAAAAATGAGTTAAAAAATCATTACAGAGATCATTACAAAAAAAAATTCTTTAACAGTTTAGTAGTTATTTAAATCTAAAGTGCAAGGCTTGTCTGGCAGTGCTCGAAGAAAGTAATCAGTCAGCAAGGATGCATTAAATTGATCAAGTGACAACAAAAATCTTCATGTATACATTTTTGCATTAAAAGTCCACTTGACTCAAATCAAATATGGATGGATGGATGGATGGACGGACGGACTGTATTCATCTGGCACTAAACCAACACTATAGGTATGTAGTGAATCAGTGACAACATTTTGGTGGGAGGCTAAATAAGGGGTCTGTAATGAAGATTTGATCTGTAGATGTGGGCCACGAAACAGAAAATCTTTCTCATTACCCAGCTGAACAAGATACCTGCTGCTTCCCACAGCTCTAATGAGCCAACTCACCATAACACAGTTAGTAAAGGTCAACTTACACAGCATATAGCCAACTACACGGACACATACACATACACACATTCAGCACTGTTAAGAAATACACAGTGCGAGGAGTGACAGTGAATTGTTTTTACAGGTGCATACTGTGCATTTTAACTTCTCATCCTAAATAGACATTACAATGTGTGATCTAAATGATCTAAATTTAAGTAAGTATCGATAAGTATTTATAGTTTTCTCTATTTAAAGATATTAATACTGTCAGATGTATTAAAGTAGCTCCCTTTCGATATGGTTCACTCACATTGTGTCAGTTTTGTATTGCGAAAAGTGCTATACAAATAAATGTGAATTGAAATGTGAATTGAGCAAAAAACAGTTTAGCAGCATAAGTCATACAGAAACGCTGTCAGTCAGAATCTTTCTCCTTCAGCGCAAAGATCATCTTGCTGCTCTGAAGAAGACTAAAGCCACTCTATTTGCCTCTTCTCATTGTCGAATCAAGCCTTGCAACGGAAAAACAATGCTTCAGCAAGCAAGCAAATTCAGTGATCTCCCCTGCGGCCATCCGGCGACCTCTAAAAGAGCAAATTTGTGAGCATATTTCCGCAACGTCGTTGCAAATACTGCGCTGTGAATGCGACTATTGAAGGGCTGTTTTGCCCGCGCCTGATGAGCACACTGAATGTCTCTGTACTGCCCCGTACTCAGTCCACTATTCCTCTTCGGCCGCTCTCTCCACCGTAGAGGGCACTGCAGAAAAAGGCTACGTGAAGCTCCCCCCAGTGGAAGATGCTGTTGCTGCGCATCTCTGCCAGCCCACAGCTCTTAGCTAGAAGATGAAGGCCATTCACCCTTCGAAGCCGCGCAGGACCACTTCAGCACTCGCCTCCAAAGTGTTCACTGCTGACGGCCAGGCCGCCTCTGCACTACATATGATGACGGTACTTTAAGTGTATCGGGCCAAACTCCTCCACGACATGGGTGAGTCTGGACCTGATCCAATGCTGTTCAAAGAGCTGCGTAGCGCCACAGACTTGGCCCTGCATGCTACAAAAGCCATCACGCGAGCCATTGGTCGCTCAATGGCCAGTCTAGTGGTGCTGGAGCGCCACTTATGGCTTAACCTCATAGAGATTTGTCTCCGCTGTGGACGGCTTTGCAGAGCGCTACATTGCAGCACAGAAGTCATCACAGACTTTGTGCCACTTCTTGCCGAAGAGAGCCAGCTCGTCCACTGCCTCCAGTCGCTCCAGAACGGCCACGACTCAGCAACAACCCAGGCCAGCCTCAGAATCCATCCAGCCCCAGCCGAAAGCGGAGCCTGAAGTCAAGCCACACCTCCACCCGGCCAAACGCTACCCATTTCCAAATTGGCAAGGGCCTCGCCCCAAGTTAGAGCTGGACCCCATGTAGCTGAAGCAGTCCTGATGCCTCAAGACGGAGGAGGAGAGGGTTATGTCCCACAGAGGCTGAACCACCCTCAAAACATGCCTGTCTTCCAGTCCCCTCTTCAGCTCAGGGCTCTGGAGACGATGTGTTTGCTGCCGTTCTGGGCCCGCCCCGCCCACCTAAACCCCTTCTCGCTGTGATAGTGAACCAAACTTTTTACATTCTCATTTTCAATTTTTAAATTTTCACAAAAAGAACATGTCTCTTCTTCTCAATGCTGTAACAGGTGCTGCTCTCCGCTTCAGCATGAGATGCAGCCTGTAGCACTTCAACCGTTTACCACTCAACTCTGGGCATGGCAGGCCATCCCCGGATGGTCGAGCTGGATATTGGGGGTAATAGAACGAGGTTACTCGCTCCTATTCGCTCGCAGACCACTGCGCTTCATGGGCGTGATTCACTCTTCGATCTCAGATGGCAGTTCTCATGTCCTCCGAGCCGAAGTTCAGTCTGCTAGAAAAAGGCGCCATGGAGAGAGTTCCCACGGAACGGAGTCAGGCTTTTACAGCCGCTACTTCCCCGTGCCCAAGAAAGATGGCAGCCTCAGGCGCATTCAGAATGTACTCAGCATCACTGATGCTGTCAATATCAGTGGATCTGTAAGATCTGGGAGCGGTCTTTGATTCAGCTCAAATGCAGGCTTGGCTCTCTCAAGAGCGCGCACTGAAAATCAGGAGCATGGCAGCCTCATTCAAGGTGGGGTCTTCAGCTTTGGTTAAAAGGCTATCTCCCAACTCATGTGTGGCGCATGGGCCAACACACTCTCAGAGTGACCCATGGCTGCATCAAGGCCTTGATCCCTTTGAAGTCTTCCCGCCTTTATCAGAACAGGATAATGCTGGGCTCTGTTTCCAGAAGGAAAGTGGTCGTGACGGACGCCTCCAAGACGGGTTGGGGCACCCTGTGCACCAGCAGAATAGCCTTCGGCTCATAGGCGACTCCCTTGATGAATTGGCACATCAACCATCTAGAAATGTTGCCGGTAATCTTGGCCTTCAAGGAACTTTGGACAGAACTCTGAGGTCATCGTGTCCTGGTCCGCTCGGACAACAGGGCAGTGGTTGCCTTTGTAAACTGCCAAAGAGATATCAGGTATCGCCCTCTACACAGACTGGCGAAACGTCTTCTCTTATGGGCACAGAAGAACCTCCGCTCATTGAGGGCAGTTCACGTGCCAGGCTCCTTGAATGTAGGAGTGGACATGCGTTCACGCGGCAAACCACCGCTGGGGAAATGGAGACGCCACCCCCAGACAGTGAATGCAATATGGCGCACCTTCCAGATGTGGACTGCCGGACATACTTTTCGAAGGAAACAGGTGTGCTGGCCCAGTAATGGCTTTGCCTGGGCCTTTAGACCTTCCCTCCTGTAGCCCTGCTCCCGCAGCTTGTCAGTCGGATTAGGAAAGAGAAATCTTCGGCCCTTCTGGTGGCAGCACGCTGGCAGAACCAGCCTTGGTTCCCAGAATTGATTCAGCTGCTGTCAGCACCTCTATGGCCCATACTGCTGAGGAGAGACCTCCTCTCTCAAGCGGGGGGAACAGCTTGGAACCCTCATCCAGAGTTATGGGTGCATGTACTGTATGGCCCCTTGACGGGAGCCATCAGGCTTCCCCCAAGGGATCATGAGAACGATCTCAGAGTCGAGGGCCCCCTTCACGAGGTGCCTTTACTCCCAGAACTGGTCTATTTTCTCAAGCTAGTGCTTAGCTCGTAAATTAGACCCCACTAATTGCGAGATTGTGTCTCTTCTCACATTTCTGCTGGAACTGTTGGATGGCAGACTCACCCCCTCCATGCTCAGTAGCTATCGTAGTGAATTGTTCCCCTATGTATGGCCAATTGATTGGGAAACACGATCTGGTCGTTAAGTTTCTCAGAACGGCTAGAAGGTTGAATCCTCCACACCTTTCCTTGGTCCCATCGTGGGACCTCTCCACAATACTCCCTTTGAGCCGCTCGAGTCAGCTGACATTCGTTTATGTGCCAAAAGTTTATGTGACAAAGTTTATGTGCCAAAAGTGCTTTCTATCCCATTCAGAACGTAGGGGATAGCGCTGCTAGCTCCTCCACTTGCGGAAGGCGAACAAGAACCTCATCCACTCTGTCCAGTAAGGGCCCTCAGAGTGTATACTGAGCGCTCTGGCCAGTTACTGCAATCAGAGCAGCTGTTTGTCAGCTACAGAGGCCGCACTAAAGGGCTGCCGGTTTCGAAGCAAAGACTTTCCAGATGGGTTGTGGATGCAATAGCACTGGCTTTCAAGTCTGCGGACTTGTTGACCCTTAGGAGTGAGGGCCCACTCCACTAGAGGTATGGCTTCCTCTTGGACTTGGTCCAGCGGAGTCTCTATAGTAGATATCTGTGCAGTGGCCGGCTGGTCCTCGCTTTACACTTTCATCAGATTTTACAACCTGGACATCCCTGCTCTTCAAGCACGGGTGTTGTCAGTCTAAAAATACTTACGTATTATGTAGCAGGCTCCGAATGCGGTCTGAGCCTCACTTTATTCAGCTGACTGAAGGGCCCTCGAATCGAGCGCATCCAAGCTGTCGGCTCCCAATTCCGTTCTGCGCTTTTAGCACAGCGCTCATGCAATGCGAGTGAACTGTATTGAAAGGGAACGCTATGTTTACTCACGTAACTCTGGTTCTCTGAGATAACGGGAACAAGCATTGCGTAGCTTGCCATGCTATCATGCTGCCCAGCGAGTCATGCTAGGTGCTCCTCAGTCGAAAGATTCTGACTGACGGCGTTTCTGTATGACTTATATAGGCAGTCAACCTCACCCTTTCTGGTGGGCTGAAACGCCATTTGTCTTTGCAGTTGCGCAGACGTGAACCAATCAGCCTTCAGGATTTGGAGAAAACAGGAGTTTTCCCCCTAAGCATCAGTGAAATTGATGCAATGCTCGTTCCCATTATCTCAGGGAACCAGGGTTACGTGAGTAACCATAGCATTCAATGCACTGCATGTCGATACAAGACACTTTTTAAAATATTTTTTCCCTTAAGATGACCTTAAATTCAGGTCAGAGTAGACAAGTCTCAGACGGCACGCCTACAGACCACCCACAGTCCTTTCACTGACCGTCTGATGCACATTTCTCATAAAACTGGAAAACACTTTCTCAATCTGGTGTGTTGTACTCTGATTGGCTGGCTTTACACAACTTTTTGGGAGTTTGTTTGTTTTGGGCATATTTTCTTGTGTTGGAGAGAACTTTTTACACACAATTTATGCTATTTTTTGCTAATTATGCTAATTATTACCTTTTTTCCCCAATGCAGTCTATTATTGTGACACAATCTATTTCAGATAAACGTACTCCTAAAAGGCATGTAAAAAGAAAAAGGTCTGTGGTTGTCTGTAGAACTTGTGGTCACTTTACATGTCCACCACAAGTAAGTGGTTCTTGTCCAAAACAAGCTGCATTGTGGGTATAGCTTTTTGCCATCAAAACTCTGGCTACGCAGACTAAGACTAATTAACTTTTTTTGCATACCATCTATCCCACTCCAGGTCAGTGGTGTGACACTTATGGTACAGATTTGTTAAACAGCATTCAGAGCCAGAGAGAAACCAACAGACAGACAATTAAAGACAATATGGTGAAAAAAAATTCCATTATAAGGGCACTAAACCTTTAACACCACGCTTGTCATTGGGCTATCTTTTATTATTGGTACTGAATAATTCAATGATCTATCAATAATGCAGCTTTAATTAGCTGTAGTTACACAGACTCCATTTACTGTAGGAATCTGCAGCAGAAGCTGGCCAGCAGGAACACAAAACAAACCAGACATTGCAAATCACACTGGCACAGATAAAATGCACTGTACTTTTTACATAGTATTTTGTGTTAAAATTAAATGATGAAATGTGTCCAATCTTTAACTGTAAATGTAAAACTATAATCAAGGCCAAAATCACTATTAACAATAGAAATGCAGAGGGAAAAAAGGGTAGTTACATTCATTTAACATTGTATTTGAGAGCTATCTTTTTAAAATTTAACTGCAAATTATCTGACTGTGACTGCTTATGTCTTTCCACATTTCCTCATGTATTGAGATGAGATAATAGGATCTGTATGATAGGAAACAGTTCCTATCCTTCACAATTAATTGCTGTGTGTGTGTGTGTGTGTGTGTGTGTGTGTGTGTGTGTGCGCGCGCGCGTGTGCGCGTGTTCTTCTGGATCTACTGTTATTTCTATCATTATAAAATACAAATTCAAAAAATTCCCCAAAATCACCCTAAACATTATCTGTCTGGGGTGGAATATAACAAACACACACATATAAATTGAAAAGCACACAGCATTAGGTTGAATCTAAGGACGTGTGTAACACGTATAATTGAGCACTGTGGCCACCTGTCTCTACAACCTCAAGGACCCAACACCTTCAGTCACTGTGATTCTCTCTTTCTCTGTCTGTCTCAGCAGTGAGATTAGATAAGGGGATCAGTTGTACAGAGTTTGACCCTGTCCCTTAAGGCTAGTGTGAAGATGTAGTGTGCAAGCTGTAAATCTGAGCGAGCTCAGATAAGATCAGTTGTGAAAGTAGCTCTTTCAGACTAGGAGAGGGAGACTAGGCATAAAAGAAAATGACAGAAGCTTTTCATACACGTTTTCGAACACCACGCCACATCTTTTGGAATCTTCACAAACGTTCAACGTCCAGTTTTAGCTCAATAATAAGAAAAACAGTGTGGTTTTCCTCAAGTGAGAGGCTGAAATCTGAAGAGAGCACTTTAAGGGTGCTTGAAATGGAAATACAGTGAGATATAGCAAAGACATGAACAGGAAAAGGATGGAGGAGTGTGACAAGGCAGCTCATGTTAATGGTCAGAGGAACTGTGCAGGCGCTTCATTCGGGATGCGCTTGAAAAATTGAGTAACTCTCCCACCACTAAATAATTCCCAGCTTTAATGCTAAGGGGCTGAGGGGGAAAATGAGCCTGCACTTAGCCTATTTTTCCCTACTTAAAAGGGCAAAAATACACTCAAATTACATAGACTACGCTAGCTAGAAATGTAAACACAGAAGGTAGTCCTGGTTTTCTAAGTTTTGAGAGTGGGTGGAAACTTTCCAAATCTTACATAGTATAAATTACACCATCTCATCTCCATTAAAGTATGTTTTCAGTATGTTTTCATCTCTGTATGCTAAAAAAGAAAAAAATCTGCTTATTCTGGCCAAGAACCACCAACTCAAGACAGGAAGAACATCCAAAATATCAATATAATAGACTGCCATGGAAAAAGAATCCTTAAAAATAATTGCACTGTATAGAAAACATCAGAAGTTCTTTCCGTCCACAACATTTTAGAAGGACTGAACACTGGCTCCTGTTAGATGGGAAAAACTGGCCAATCAGGAAGCTCTTCCCATGTTCGTGTGCAGCATGCATTAGACGGACAGTGAGTAGACTGAGGACGGTCCATATTTATTTGCTGATATTTTTAATACACATTATATATGTGACAATTATGTTCAGTTAGTTTCACTTTCATGGACTTTTAGTTTGATAATCGTCTGTTTCCTTTGTTCTAGTCTTCCTGATAGTCATCTATTACAATATTCATTTAATTATCACAGCTGATCATTACTTTTCTGTCTTTGTCATATTTCTTCTGTCTTTGTCCGGTATTGTTGGTGTATGCTATGCACTCTTTCTCCTGTTGTTCGCTTTTGCTAATAAACCTTGTTACTATTTTGAAACTCTTATCCTGCCTTCATCATCATCTTTGGACTCTAATTGTGACAATATACTGTAAAAGTGCTTGACTATATATATATATATATACACATACACATATACACACAGTTGCAAGAAAAAGTATGTGAACAACTTACAGAATCTGTGAAAACGTGGATAATTTTAACAAAATAAGAGAGATCAAACAAAATGCATGTTATTTTTTATTTAGTACTATCCTGAGTAAGATATTTTACATAAAATATGTTTACATATAATCCATAAGACAAAAAAAATAGCTGAATTTATTAAAATAACCTAGTTCAAAAGTTTGTGAACCATTGATTCTTAATTCTGTGTGTGGTTACCTGGATGATCTACGATTGTTTTTTTGTTTTGTGATGGTTGTTCAAGAGTCCCTTGTTTGTTCTGAGCAGTTAAACTGAGCTCTGTTCTTCAGGAAAATCCTCCAGGTCCTGCAGATTAAAGATTGCGGTGACGTACAGGAGTCGTACATTAAGCACATGTGAGTCCGTTATATTGATGGGCAAACAAATCATGTATGAGAGCTCTCAACGCACTGATCGCACATTGTATTTATGCACAGACACATTTCAGTACATTCACGTTGTTTTCACACACATTCAGGATAATGTTTGGATTTGTCCTGTGTATGTTGCTGTTAGGGATGGAACGGTTCACTGTAAAAAATCGAACCGTTCGGTTCTCCACCCACGGTTCAGTGCTTGCACCGTGGTTCATCCCAAATCTGACGACGCATCTATAATATGGTTTGTTGAAAACAACATGCAAAACAGACAGACGGATTCGGCTAATGTATGTTTCAGTCGATGGATATGCATTCTGGTTTCCCAATACGTTACAACAGCGATGATCAAAAGAACATGGACAAAACAGTCACTGTAAACAAATGTTCAATGACGTGACGTTCACTGATAGCGCGCGAGCAAAGGGTGAGACCTGAACATCTCACGTTGCTATCTTTGTTTAAACTAAACTCATTTAAACCTTGCAAATTTAAGCATTCATCCGTAAGACGCGAAAGAGAACTTGTGCGCACTGTGAGGAGATGTGTGTACTCATCCGAAGCGCGTACATGGAGAGCCGCGTCACAGCGCGCAAATACTCTTGCGCAAATTCTCTTTCAAGTCTTGCACCTAAACGGACAAATTCACACAAAAATGATGTCAACATGCCCATCTTAGCGAGTATCCTAACAAACATAGTAGGTTATGTCTTAAGAAAATACGACAAAGACAACGCGTGTGTATTAGTTTCAGTGTACTGGATCTTTGAATTATATGTCTTAAAAGGGACATCAGTCTAATATTCCTGATCTCTGTTTTTAATGTTAATCAAACGACAAAAGACGAAGAAATCACTCTTGATTGAATAGCTTTTGTAACTTAATGTTTCATCTTTATTTAATTATTCAAAGAAGTTTATATGCAGTTATTTTATATTTGATTACTTTATTCAATTTCTGTACCTGAAAACTATTGTTAGATAGTTGAAAAACCTTTTATTTTATTTGTACCTTAGCTCTCATGTATTTATTTGTGCTGTTTCTTGTAGTCAGATTATTTGTTTTTATTTTCATTCTTTATTTGACAATTGTCCTATTTTTTTTACTGAACATAGCACATACCAAACTGTACTGAAACCGTGACCCTAAAACCGTGATACAAACTGAACCGTGAGTAATCTGAACCGTTCCACCCCTAGTTGCTGTGTACTTTAGTATATATGCAGGTGGTTGGTTTAGGGTTTTTTTGGCATCTCCATGTGGTCCTGTTCAGTATGGCAACTTGACTTGTCTAAAATGTAAACAAGCTCTTTGCTGTTGTACATACTATACACTGTGAATTCTGAAAGGTTTTTTTTATTTTTTTTTTTTGCTGTGATTTTTTTTATGGGTGCTTTGGTGTACATAAATGTATGAATTATGTGAAATCATATCATTTGGTTATTTGGTGTCCTTTTTTGGAAAGACATCTAAATTTACCTTGAAAAAAGCTGAAAAATACAGTTTTATAAAAATCACACTTCAATCTGATGGTTTACTTTGCTGGAAATAGGCAATGATGGCAAAATGGACGTGTTAAACAAGTTAAATGCTGTATGTTTAATTTCACGATAAGTGTGCGATTAATCGCGATTAAGGGTGCGTGATTAATCGTGATTAAAAAAAAATTAATCTATTGACAGCCCTAATATATATATATATTTATATATGTGTGTGTGTGTGTGTGTGTTTGTGTTCAAGCACTTTTACAGTATATATAACAAAGGAGTCAGTCTTCAGCAATCTTTGACTAAAACACATTATTAGCCTTGTCTAATATCTTATCGTATAACATTTACAACATCTAGCGTCATTGATGGACGATCTATGTCAAACCATCAACTGAGCTTCAGGCTTAATGCCACCCCTCAGCTAAGCACAGACCTCTCTGATCCTCGCTTGAAGCAAGACAGGCCAAGGTTAGTTCATCACTCAGACTTGATAACGCTTTCAAATTCAAGCTTAGCTGTAAAACTATTCTCCAGCATGTGGGATATTCTGAATTTGTGTCCTGACAGCATGTTTAAGTACTCATTTGAGGAGCTGCATGGAGATTCTTCAAAATGTCTTTAAAATCACTGGATAAAGTATACAGATGCGGGTTCAGTTTCTGACATGCTCCACACACTTGAGTCTGTCAACAACAGGACAAATGGAAGAGTGAAAGAGCGTTCGCGTTGATGCGTCCAGTTTAAACATGCGGCTCGTTTGCGTCTCTGTAAAGACTTTAAAAGGATCCCAGTAGGGCTGGGCGATATGGCCATTAAAATTATCACGATAAAAATGTTCATATTAATTGTTATTGATAATTATCACAATAACTATCAAATCTCTATTTCTTTCAAGTTTAAGGGCAGATTTTTGCTCTTGAGTGAAAGTTGTAGAAACTAGACTGTGGTTTTAAAAGACTCTTTATTGTCAGAACATGACAAAAACTTGCCAAACAGGTGAACATTTCACAAATCTGATTCACAAATCCAATTTTTTGGGGTTAGCAAAAACACGCCGTTTTGTGCGTGTCCCTTTAAATGCAAAGGAACTGGTGCTCCTGACCCCCTTTCAAGAAGAGGGTGGAGCTTCAAGAGCTCATGCTCTAGCATACTGGCAACAACAAAACAGGACAATCTCACGCACTGAAAATGTCAGAAACTGTCAGTAGCGGTGTTCAGCCTTATGTGTTTCAGAATCATCCTTTGTAAAACTCCAGCATTGAAAAGATCGTCACCGGCTGTGGGTGGGGCTTCTCCCCTCTGAATCTGAAACGGCTCATTTGAAGAGAGTGCTATTGATTTATGGGAACTATAAAAAAAAAGAGTGAGTGGACTTTTACCATTATAGGCTGGTTGTTCTCACACACTGCACACACATCAGTTTTCACATCAACACCTTATAAAAGTGAATTTTGCATAACAGGTCCCCTTTAAAGCTACTAAAGTTGTTTGGTTCATATTAACAGCATATACAGAAGTAGGTACTGTATATTATGCTGCTGTCACTTTAATACTCAGATCTACGTTCATAGACATAACCTACTGTGTTTGTGAACTTTGTGTCTTTTTAACATAACCTTGTGTATATTTGACAGTTTAAGTGCAATAAGACCGTTAAGACGTGTACGAAAAATCAGTTTAATATTTACGGGACGCACCGTCTGACAGCCAGATGTGTTTTGGATACGTGCACTCAGAAAACCCATATATCAGAAGTTCAAACTGTTATGGCTTTAAAACGCATGCAAATAATAAACTCTCATGAAGACAAAGAACTGTCACATGAGCGTGATTGCAATAGAGATGATAATCTAAACCAAACAGATGTTTTGTTCGTTTTTGGCAGTGCATCCGAGTTGTACAGGCTCCACCCTATTCTGGAAAGCAGGGTGGGGAGCTGCAGCTCATTTGCATTTAAAAGTAACATGCACGAAAACAGCATATTCACAACATGTCCACTCAAAAATGGGCATTTACAACATGGCATAATGAATTATCATGTCATGCACAATCTAACACATGTAAATGTAACATACGAGTCTGCCAACAGTTGGCAGGTCAAGAAAAATGTCTACTTGATTGGCCAGGGCAGTGTGTAGTTTTAAAAATAGCTTTGACTTTTTACAAGTCTTGTCAAATATTATTTACAGAACAAATGTGATTTCCAGTTGAAAACAAGTGAGAGGGTCATACTAACCCACAGTTTTCATAATACTGGAGGGCTGAACTTCTGAACTTAAAGTGTCACTTCAACAATCAAGAATGAAACCAAGCTGCACAGGCAAATTCGAAGCCAAACCAGATAATAATTTTGGCTTGACGATGGGTTTCAGTTCCTTTGTCCATAGCAACCACAAACAAAAACATAATGAACTTACATCATCCTAGAACCTGATTTGTTTTTCAGTCACAGCAGGACTGTGGGAAGATCTTTGTTCCTGAGAGCAGAGAGGGAAAAGGGACAGATGGACACAGGACACTCGTCTTTTTCCTCTGTACTGTATTTGATTTTGTGCTCCTGTAGATAAACTTGAAGAGCATGATGCTAGTAACACAAAGGTCACAGGTTTGATTCTCAGTGTGTGTAGTCCTGGTAAACCTTACTTTGAGGGGCAAAATGGACAGTTTTTAGTCCCCACGAGGGAAAAAAATCATACAGAATGATGTTTTTTGAAAATGGATAAATGTTTTAGTGGATAGAATACAGTTTGTACAGTATAAAAATCATTATGTCTATGGAAAGACCCCATAAACCATGGAAACCCAACCCATGTGTGTGTATATAAATTTGTCACACTTCAAGTCCAGGTATTCATCTTGTCCTCATTTGTCTTTGTCTCATTTCCCACAATTCTTATCCATTTATTCATATTCCCTTTCTGTCTCTCTCCCACTCTTCTCTCTTCCTGCGGCAAATGTGCCTAGAAGCCAAGTCCTTCCTGAGCCAGGCTGACAGATAGACCTAAATATTTAAATGCTGGATGGACACTTCACTGCAGCATACCAGCACACATATGCCCTCAATCTCTCCCTTACAGACACAGACACACTCACACCAAACTGTAAGCATTCCAAACTGTAAACAAACTACAAATACTTAACAAATATAAGGGTGCTTTCACACTAATTCTTTTGCTATAGACCAATTTGACATCAGATGTCAGTTTGTTTTGTTGATTTGAAAGGTTTCAGAATTTGTTTTTAGACCAAGAAAATAAATAAAATCAAACACGGACACACACACACACACACACACACACATAGATTAAAAGATTTTTTTTTTTTTTTTTTTTTTACCAAAAATGAAAATGTTGTCATCATTTACTCACCGATCGAGTAATCAGACGATTATTTTGATGATTAATCGAGTTATCAGAATTTTTTGTGGCAATAAAAATAGATCTAAGCAAACAATAGCCTTTAAAATGACTTAAAATACATAAATAATAGGCTGAGACAATAATATTGAGGGGGTTTTTTTGTTTGTTTGTTTTTTTTAACTGGGTACTCGAATTTAATCGAGGAATCGTGACAGCCCTAAGATCTATATATAACCCCATATAACTTCCTTTCTAAAACACACAAAAATCTTCTTTTGCTTTCCAATGAAGAAATAAAGTCATACAGGTTGGTAACAGGAGATTATTGTATAAACTATTCCTTTAACACACATATATACTAACTGAAATTCTTACACAGTCTCCAACTTACTGTAAAGTACACAAAATAATGCATTTGTTTGCTTCCTTCCTGCTCACTTTCTTCTTCTTTTCTCTGTTAACTTCCTTTCCCTCTTTTTCACCCTCATTCTTTTAAGTATATTTGATAACTGGCCATTTAATGTGATCTTTGGCTGACAGGAACTCAATGATAGCATCAGAAATGCCACTACAGAGAATTCTCCAGATGCAGAAGGGAAAACATAGCCACCCAAAGGGCACACAGAGAGAACAAAACAAGCCGAGCGTTAGCAGTGGAATATAAAACATCATTTTCTGTGATGAGCCTCAATATTGATTAGCTCTCAAATCACCCTCCCTCCCTATGTCTTCCCTTCTTGACCTCTGCTTTTTCCTGAATAGATCAGTCTGCTGTGGCCATATTCCTTTTATAAACAAGGTTTCCACCAAGGCTGTTGCACCGCTTGATTCTTTCTTTCTCTCCACTATAGGGTTTGGATGATAGGGTTATTGTGACAGAAATTAGACACATGAGTCGACATAACATTTAGGTTCAGGTAATAACAACAAGATTTCAAATCACATACACTACTGTGCAAAAGTCTTAGGCACGTCAGTATTTTCACCCCCCAAAAAATGGTTTTAAGCTGGTTATTTTTATCTTTTGCTGTGTGTCAGTAGGAAATATCAGTTCACATTTCTAAACATTCATTTTGCCATTAATTGTAACAATCCAGTGAGATTTTTGTATGCACAAGGAGTCGGACAACAGCCGGTGCTCCACACGGAGATCCGATCTTTAAACTTGAGATGGTGGCTTGTAATCCAGAAAGTTTGACAACAGGAGTCTGACAACAACCGGTGCTCCACACGGAGATCTGATCTCACCATCATCAAATCCGTCTGTGTAATCACAGACAGACTTGATGATGGTGAGATCAGATCTCCGTGTGGAGCACCGGTTGTTGTCAGACTCCTGTTGTCAAACTTTCTGGATTACAAGCCACCATCTCAAGTTTAAAAATTCCAGCTGCTGTAAGAAGAGGCTACAAATGATGCGCCACCAGCATCATCCACATACACGATATAGCCTACTAGCCAGGACTCCTTCTTTCTGTTTACAGATGTGACGTAATGACGCAAAGACAAACGTCAGCAAACTCGTATTTCCAGCAAAATCCTACCAGTACCAGTCAGATTATAAAACATTATTACAAGCTTACCATTGTGAATCGAGCGCAAGGAGGTAGTTTTGAACACTGATTGGTTATGTACTTGCTCAATAATTGATTTTGGATCATTATTAACCAAAAAAGTTACAGACAGCAGCTTTAAAATAAAAATCTTTGTCAGCATTATAAATGCCTTAACTGTCACTTTTGATCAATTTAATGCTTCCTTGCTGAATAAAAGTATTCATTTCTTTAAAAAAAAATTACTGACTCTTGAATGGTTTATGCATAGTTTAATATATAGGGCAGCTACTGGATTGGATTTATGCCACTTCTAAAAAGTCAATAAGTAATTAAGTCTGTGTAAACAGACCATTTGATAGAATTATATTGTGTGTTATATATTATTTGATTTATAAATGAATTATCTGTTCTAAAATCTCATCATTTGGCAATAGACTTCTGAGGGCAAGAAGAACTGCCATTCCTTTTTTACCCAAATATTTCCTCCTCAAAAGTAGGCTACTAAAATAATCATTAATTGGGAAGAATCATAACATAGTTAAGAAGAATCAGAACTTCAGAATTGGTAAATTGGTACAATTCACATCACTATCCTCCACAGCCCATTAATGCACTATCAAAGCCCAGGCCCCCATCCCACAACCCCCCATTTTGCTTTTTAATTACCTGCTGTCTCCTTCAGAGGCCAGACAGAGAGACTGCAGTTTATGAACAATCTCAACACTGATCATTCTGTCTCCATCTGACTGTGGTCTGTTCCTTATCTAATCCATCTCTCGGTTTGTCAATTTTGTGGATGAACGTCTACGAAAGTATCTGCTGTATGTCTCTCATTATCCTCCAAAATATTTCAGTCTTATAACCTAGTTTTACTTAATCTCCATCCAGTATGTGCTTGAGAAGTCTAAAAATTAATGTATATATATTGACTACTATATATATTGACTTTTAAATCCTTTTTTAAAATATCTTTTCATATATAACATGCATTTGCCACAATAACCCAATGCAATGTGTTAAATTATATTAATTTGGAGGCTTTTTTACAAATATATGTGATTAATTCCAAGTAATTTTATTAATTAATAAGCATGTCATGCAGTTTGACTCAATCCTTTTATCTACAAAAAAAAAAAAAAAACATAACCAAAAAAAAATACGGAGACATGGGTGAGAAAGAGTTGAAGAGGATCTAATAAAGCATTGAACTCATCCTTTCCAATTGTTTCTCTTCCATGCTGTCTTCTCACACCATTCAACCCCCTCCACCCTGGTTAAAAGCCCAGAACCTCCATCTGCAGCCGGCTGCGAGAATAGCCTGGCCAAGAGCTCCACCAACACTGTGTGTCTGAGCAAAAGTGAACGAGAGGAGCCACAGTTAGCCAAGTGTGCTTCTGCTTGGGTCCTTGTTTGGGCTTTTGATGCCTCATGTTGACATCAGTGGCATCAAATGCCTTACTGAATGGAAGAGGGCCACTTCCTAGAGAGATGGGTGTTTTTCATATAAGAGAGCTTCATTGACAAACTGGCGGCAGGCGCACAGGGAGCTTCGCAATACATAATGTTGCTCTTTAGCCCTGTTGTACTGACACTGCAAAAAAAAAATAATTTTCTTCAACATTTGTAAAACGAGATACAAGCAAAATAAGTCAGAGAAAATGTTTATTAAAAAAATCACTGATTAAGATGGCAGTGAACAAATCTTTTCCAGTGATATAAGAGTATTGTTTATCGTTTCAAAGCATTCTCTGAGAGTGTGCGTGATGGCAGTGACTGCAAGGACAGTTCGTCTCAAGTCTGCTGTCTGCATCTCCTCAGATTCCAACAAAACAATGTTGCCCTGGTAACTTAGCATCAACAGGTCATAAGGGCTCTCGCTCACATTACTCAAGAACACATTACTTCTCTTACACTCAAGAGAGGCACTTTTCCTGCTTTCTCAATTTACTTCAATTAAAGCAAGCTAATACAACAAAAAAAAACTGTCAGAGGTTCACATTTACATTTGTAAAATAGAAGTTTAATAGGCTTTATGTCGAACGTCACATGAACAAACAGGAAAACAGATCTTATTGCATCCACTTGTCGGAGAAAGTGTTAACAGCAGTACGAACTGACAGCAATATCTATGGATGTTTAGGGTAATCAGTTAACCTAGCTAGTTCCTTTTATTGTTGATATTTTATTTGCTATCTAAATGTTAGTGAGAAGAAGAAACATAAAAAGTTTTTAGATATCAATGCGATGGACATCGGTTATGCTCATCTTCTCTCGTTCCTTTAAAGACATCTTGAGTAAAATGGCTCTATATTTAAAGAAGCAATGAATGCCGCGAAAAACACACAAAACACATCTAAAATGGGAAAGAGCTTTGCGATTGACTGTACAGATAGATTTGACAAGAAATCTAAGGTATATTTTTACAGACTGCCGAAAGCTACAGAAAAGAGAAGCAATTCACAGAAACAACTGGACTCCAGGCAGCGAAACATGGATTTGCAGTTATCAGTTTGTCAATATGTTGAATTTCAAGGTAAAATCATACCCTATATATTGCATTGTTATATTGTATTGACAACTCATCAATTAAATATTTAGCATCTTATATTCTGCATAATTGGATGTTTTTAAATAAACACTGACAAAAACTATACAAGTTTTAGGCCTGGACAATATGGCAAAATATATAAAAAATTGATATAAGTGATCCCCCGGATTTAGGCCTACCTATATTGTTTTTGCGTCCACAGCCAAATTTGCTTTATGTATTTCCCTGGCGTCGGAATCAGGCATATGTCAGGAAACACAATTCCTGGCTGCATGTCAATATCCATGGATCACTGGATCTGACAATCGTTTGTTTAACTCACATTTTCGCAGTTTCCCCTATTAAATCCAGTCATGCAGTATGCTCTTTTGCTACTCAGTCCAGCAGGAAAGTGACATCAATGCATACCCACTATATAGACCTTCTATCAGGCACTTTATATATCATGGGATTATTTTACAGAGTTAGTTTTAATTAATTTTGTTTTAATTAATTTTTAATTTCAATTAAATTGTATGAATTAAATAGCTTAAACATACATTATCAGTAAAAAAAAAATTAAATAAACTGTTTAACATGAAAATATTATGCAATCATTTAAGACATTTCTTCTTATATAGAACCCTTTTGGCATAAAGCCTTCTTTAAAAATGAGTTAATAATCCTAGGGTTCTACTGAAACCCACTGAGTGTGTGTTGAAATTGCGTATTATTTTAACACTAATGTACACTATTGCTAGCTAGTAGTTGACTGCAAAAGATTATTTCGACATCCTAATTTTATTTTTTGTTACTCAACTAAGTTATTCAGCTCAGTTTCCACTTCAAAATGTATTTAAGTTTACAAAAAATGTTACAGAAATCCCATTTCCAATGTGTAAAACCAATGAACACAACTGAAATAAGTGCAGCCATGAACTTATATGAAATAAGTTCAGCCATGTTTTTCACTCTAGCATAATTGATTGCAAACACATCTAACTTATTTTAACCCTAAACACTCAAACTACATGTCTAAAAGTAGTAAGAGTAAATTCAATTGAAAAGACCATCAAGAAGTCACATGCTGGTTTAATGTTGCTCAACCAGCATGGTTTTTCTGGTGATGCTTGTTGACTAAGGAAGTCTTGCCGATTAAGGAACACCAGCATCACATGATGGTATTTTCCTGCTCATCTTGTCTTTTTCCTATTTCTTTTAGTGTCTTTATCTCTCTCAATTGCTCACCATCTCCTTCAGACAGATCTAACATTACAAAAGCCCTCATTACCTCCTATTACTGTGATTGTGCTAGATATCTCCAATGATATTTCCATTCCGCCATTTGAATCATACAGAGATCATTGACATTTGGTGGGCTTCTTAATACCCAGGGCTCCGCCACACCCTCCCCAAGCTGCAACGGACCCTTAAGGCAAAGCGAAAACCTCTAGTTAGCCTTTTCATTTTATCTCTCCTTCTGTCATCACTCCACAATTTTAATGAGCAAAAACGACACTCATTTTCCTGTCCTACTCCATCCAGGCAGGTGCCATGCTTTTTCTTTTTCTTTTTTTTTTCCTTTCTACTTTCATCTAAGAACAGAATTTTATCTCCACACATGCAGGGAAAAAAAATACAGGAAACTTGCGAGGATGCCATGGCTTGTCTCATAGGATGTGTGTTTGTGGAATACAGACAGAGCAGAGCTGCGAGTCTCCTTCCAAGCTCCTAAATTCAAGAGGAAAACTGTTCCTGTATCCTCCTCACAGAATCATTATTATTGGGCCCACACTACTTGCAACATTTATTTGAGGCCCGTAAATTTATAAAGTATGATTATTCAATAGAATGTGCAAATTTATGCAAGCAATAAGATCAAATAAATTACAAAATGTATTTTTATATCATATGAACCCAAGAGAAATTAAACCGAATACATGTGAAAATTATAAAGAAAAAACAAGCAAAAAAAACTGTTGCTTTACAACACTTCATATAAAATTTTATGCAAATAAGAGTATAAACTTCAACTAAAATGCATTTTTATACCTACAAGTCTGTTCAGTGTTTACAATAATACGTTAATAAAAGCAACCAGTGTCAGATGCATAGTGTCTTTGACTACACAGCACAAACCCGTCTTATTTGCATTCAGTTTCCACCAAGGTCATGTCTGTAAAGTTAAGCCTCAGTTGCTGTAAAGGACTTCAGGAGCATCTCTAACAAACCCACAAAAATGCAGGTACACTGGGAAATTGCAGCAAGTAGGCTGTTTGTATAATGACATGTTTGAGCACAGACTTTTCACATTGAAACATGGATGACGGCCCTTATTAGGTCTGTCTGGTGTTCCATGCTAATTTATTCAGACACTGAACAGTAAAATCTCACACTAAGTCCAATGCGACCAGTGTTGCAATCCAAAACAAAAGCAGCAGATGCCATCAGACAGACAGACAGACAGACAGACAGACAGACAGACAGACAGACAGACAGACAGACAGACAGACAGACAGACAGACAGACAGACAGACAGACAGACAGATAGATAGATAGATAGATAGATAGATAGATAGATAGATAGATAGATAGATAGATAGATGCACATCAATTGTTTCATCTTTTCATTTTTGTTACCAAAAATGTATATGCCAATATCTTGTCCATAAACAGTAATTCTATTTTGCCCAACAGTACCACAGCCAGCTTCACACAGCCTAAATGCACCATGGGAAGTATCCATAACCGCCTGTCAACTGTATGACAAATGGCTCTGGAAATGAATGAGAGGATCAGCATGCCGATACTGCAGGCAGGGAAGAGTAATTAAAAAGCCTCATTACGTCAAATATTTGATTATGTGCAACTCAGCCTCGAGTTTTGTAATGATGCAGGGACCTCAAGGGAGTCTAGCCAAGAACGAACAAAAAAGAGAGAGGACAAAGAGAGAAAATTGAAATGATATTCTCCTGAACATTCAGAATCAGATAATATCATTATTCATGAACTCGTTAACAGGTTTAAATTTAATTTAAAACCCTGTTGATTCTCAAACAAACATATCTGACAAAAATAAAAACCTATGGCTTGATAAATGTGCAGTTTCGGTGTGGTTTGGTGAAGTGAGATCTCTTGATTGGGATGTCTGTGCTCTGTTCCGCTGTCCTCGCCCCAGCCTGCCTGCCACGTTGTACATATAAATCCTGACAAGGGTGTCAATATGTCAATGCAAATGGCCTGCGTAGCACCTCTCCTGCTGTACTGGGCCGTTCTCCAGCAATAACACGGGAGACAAGAGAGACAACCAGTGTGTGTACAACTGGAAACAGTTTATTTTTCATCTATCCTGCTACAGCTTCTATTAGGTATGTTACCTTTAAAGGTAGTGAAGGTCATATAACCCTATATTAATCTTGATGCAGTACATCAAATCAAATTGGTTAATGATACTACATTATGGTCGAGCGGTGTGTAGAGACGTGGGAACTCTCCTTCCAGTTGGCAAGGCAACGCCTTTAGTCCTCCTTAATATATTCCTTGCTCTGTCTCAGGCTTCATCAAAGATGAAAGGGCAGGGTGGACGTGTCACATGACTGCAGTGTCTGTAATACTTCACACTGAAAACAAAAGCCTTTTGCCCATAGGCTCACAATGTCCAAAACAATTAGCTAACTATGAAGAAATAACAAGGAGGTCTACGGTAAAGACGGTTCTCTAGGTAATGATGGATCGATAAATCATTCTCAGACAGTTATAAATATATATATAGAGTGTACGCCTGTGGCCAGCGTGAAAGACACGAGACAGTTTACAAAACTGTCAACTTGAAAGTTTATCATCACGAAAGTTTATCATTTGCACAAGCTTTCATTTGCACAGGAAGATGTTAAAGAGAACTCAATTTGGTACCAAAAAAAACAAGGAACTGAGTTCTCTTTTGCGTCTTTTTGCTTTAACGGATAAATACACACAATTATGTCCAAATGCTTGTCTTGGTGAGTATTCACATAAACAGTCGGTTATGTCTTAAGTAAATGTAAACATTTGAAAAAGAAATTGGATGTATGTAAACATCTGAATCTGTGCATTAGGTCTTAAAGTGACATCTGCCTAATACGCCGCTGTCTGTGTCCTTAATGTTGATCAAAAGACAAAGAAAAAATCCATTACTGCTCTTGACTGAATAACTTTTGTAGATTTAACAAGGATTAATCTGTATTTAATTTATACATTGAAGACTATGCAGTGTTATTTTACATTTGATTATTCAATTTCTGTACCTGAACACTACTGTTAGACCTACCTGAAAAACTTTAAGCACTATTTATTTCATTTGTATCTTTGAGCTGTTGTATTTATTTGTGCTATTGGTTGTAATTTGTGTATTTGTTCTTATTTTATTACTGACTGTTCACTTGTTTTCAATAATGTTAGAACTTTAGTTAGGCATCTAAATTGAAATATAGAATTGTAAATAGTTTCACTGGTATCTAAAATTTTTGTGCTTTATTTATTAGAATTCAATAGGGATGGGCATTTTTGGCAATTTTTCATTTCGATCATCGATAGGTTTCAAAAACGAGTAATCGAGTACTCAGGAAGCGGGGCGTGTGCGGGGGGCGGGGCATGGCCGTCATGGAGATAATGAAAATATCTGAAGACTGTTATGAAAATGAATGTTAAAAATAAAAAAATGACATGAAAACCTGTCTATGAAAACATGAACACGTGATTAGAACACTGTTAGATTATGATTATGATGCAGCAATGTTATTAAGAAGCATCTAAAAGGAATAGCTGCCTGAGGTGAAGAGTGACTTTATGCCAATAAACTGAAGCCCGTTCTATGACACATCCTATGATATTAATCAGATAACTCAGATACATAACATAGACGTAACATTACAACTTGTATCTGCATAAAAGGATGCAAATGCCAGTGAACTTTAAGTTACGCGCTATAGCGAGAGTGAGAGAGAGACAGAGCTCCCGCCATGATGCGCTTTCATGACAGCGCGCTGAAACACGGGCAAGGACAGAATTTACTATAGATTTCTATAAAGTTCTCATTATAATGCTATGTTTATGGCAGATTTGTACTTTATTTTCATCTACATTATTATTATTACAACTTTCATCTGCAAAAAGTTTGCGAATGCAAACGTGAGCTTGACCGAAAGTGTAAATCCGATTGCGCTTTAAAACGAAAGCCAACGAAATGAAAGCACAACAAATTCACATTCTATTAGGCTACATTAGTGTCACTATTGTAATTTTTTATTTATTCTAATATTTCAGCAATATTTTGGATTCAATTTGCACTTTCTGATCAACCAAAATGTTAATTTATGAAAATCACTGATGATCATAGGCGCCGATTTATGTTTCTGCCGGTGGGTGCCCAATCTCCATGAGAAAAAGCACGTTGAGATTCGTGACAGGACAAAGTTTGAGCGCATCCAGTGCAAGAGCCAAAGAAATCCGCGTCCGAGCAGAGAGATTCGTGCTTGTGAATTACATGGATGCGCTTTCGCGTGCGTTACAAATATGCTCTCGACATTAACGAAATAGAAACTGCCTCAAATGGACTATAAAAACGAAAAGAAAGCCGTGTCTGAAGGCTTCAATCGATTTTTATTGGTTGCAATGAAATGAGAATATCTTGTGTTTTTCCGTGGGTGTTCGGAGGCTCGGCGCCTATGCTGAAGATTATTGCTAAATTAATTATGAATATAATTTAAAGGATATTTTCAGCACAAGATAAAAGCTTGGCGCTGCACAGCTTGCACTGAACTGTATTTTCATCCATCTTGTCAAAGTGAAGCCAGACATTCTCTCTCATGTTTTTTGTCTTTTGCTGCTATAACCAATCAGGAGAAGGAAAAAAAAACAACATTTCGATCATCGTTTACATGATCGATCGTCGCTGTCACGGTCGAGTACTCGAGTACTTGATCGCTGTTTCACATCCCTAGAATTCAATGGGTCAAAAAACAAAACAATAACTTTTTTTTTTTTTTTTAAATCTATTTTTTGCAGGCGGAGCCAGTGAAAGATTTGGCACGGCAAATAAAATTTTATCCACTAGTCCAACCAGGCCAGTAGAAAAAAATTATTAGCATTTAGTCCATTTAGTTGTATTAGTTGTATTTTTTGTTGTATTAGCTTGCTTTAACCTTCAAACACTGCGTCCATTGGAATGGACATCACATGGATTTTGGTTTAAACCACTAAGATTTTGTGTTTTTATAATATAAGTACTGCTTGATCACTGATTGGTCCCTGATCTATGGTATGATCACAATGAAAGTATGAGCCATAACTTAATCTGATTGAGCTTCAGGCATCACAAAAGACAGGCATGGCTAACCAACTAGACAGGAGGAGGAGGAGCTCCTTTTTTATATGAAGATTTATGTTCATGGTAGCACCATCAACTTGCACCTATTATAATCTTAATAATATCAAGTGATAATATTCAAAGTTAATTTGAAGATCTTTCAGAGCTGAAGAACACAGGATTTTTTGAAGTTTGATGTCCATCACAATGGACATTAGGTCTTAATAAAAAAATTTTTTTTTTTTCTTCTGATTTTATGTCTTCTATGTTGTGATCATAAACTGTCATTCAGTTTTCATTAGTTTTAGTGAAAAACAGAAACAGCAAATGTGAAATAAACGCATACACAGCAACACACATACACAAAATCACACACATATACACATACACACACAGATGCCCTGATGCTATATGCACACAATCATATATTTATCAAAACCAGCAAGTACACACAAACACACCCACAAACACACAGAGACATATACACACATATTCCCATTCACCCACTGCAAACAACAAAAATAAAACAAGTTTTTTGAGAATTCATCTTATCATCTTACATTTTCTCTACATTCTTATTGCATTGCTCTTTGTTACAGTATGTTATTTTCAAAATCTTCAAATGCTACAGTTCACATATTGTGTTTGAACTCTAGCTCCTAAGAACTGTATGACACATAAAATAATATTAAAATATGACACATTTTTTGTTGCTTAAACCCTGATGTCCATTGTAGTGGACATGAAAAAAATCTAATAAAAAAAATTTGTTTGCACAAATCTTTTTTTTTTTTTTTTAGACTCATTTATACATTAAAAGAAGAGCAAATATCAAGTGGATAAAAAAAATTTTTGCTCAGTTAAACAATTCAGGTCTGAAGGGGTTAATTGAAGTAAAACAATATATGCACACAAAATCACATTTTATTTGTTTTGAAAATGTAAGAGATAGTGTTATGTAATGATAAAGTTATCTCAGAACCAGAACCTGACATTATGTTCTTTTTTTGTACATAATAAACTTCTAAAATCCAATCGGATTATAAAATCAGATTTACTATTACTGCATGAATATTTTTCAAAAATCCCATTTCACAGCAAAAATACAATTTTAAGGCTAAATTAAATTATGACTGGATTTTCATTTTTGGGCATATTATTCCAGCTTATAACAACCTTTGTACCTTGTCTACTCATAATTATGGTGCAAATAATTCTTTATGGGTAGATAAGGTAAGAGGGTTAACCACTAAGATACACCACCTCAACAGATCAAATCCTCCAGTATTAATTTACTCATTATGATTTTATTCAATGTTCTCTGAGGCATCAAAATGTGAAATAATTATATACTAATATATTTTGTGTAATAATGAATAGACAATGCAGAAGGTTTGCAAGAAGGTTTAGGTATAAGTGTGCATGCGTGTGTTGTTTTTTTTTACTCTCCAGCGTACAGCAGAAAAAGCTGAGTGCAGCACTTTAATCCAATGCCGTTACGAAGAATATAGATGCCACATCAAACAATTAAATGGTAAAGAATAACTGTCATCCTTCCATTCAAGTCATAATTAGGCATAAACGTTACAGACTGTTATACACGATAAGCTCTGATTGAAATTAAATGGCTCATTTTCTGAGAACGAGAGGCTGAGATGCTTTCCAGTATTCACTATCGACTGTTCATTGATTAGTCGCATGCTGGCAGTTTATAAGGGAAATGCTGATGCTTGTTGCACTGATTCTGCTCTATATTAATGTTGATGAAGCAAAATCACTGTAATAAATCAACCAGAGTCAACTTACCACTGACTCTAACCTCACAGGATCCCATGGGGCTGAATTCCACCCCACATACACACAACACTCTTTTTGCACTTGCATTCAGGTCTACCTACCTCATAAACAAATGTGTTGCAACAAACGATAAAAGCAATTTTCCATGTAAATCCCAATTTTTTTTGTCCAAACCACCCACAACCAATGCCGAAACCCTTCACTAGTGACTAGAAGCCACAAACACACACATTGGGCACTAATAAAATATCTATAATAATATAATGAAATATTTGCAATTTATATGTAACAAAAAACCAAAACCCATTTTAATGACCGTCAATGGAGAAAGATGTTGTTTCCGTCCAGATGGTGTACAACCCCATCTCCAGAAAAGTTGGTACATTTTGTAAAATGCAATTAAATTAAGAATCTGTCATTTATTCATTCTCTTTAACCTTTATTTAAAGGGTTACTTCACCCAAAAATTAAATTTCTGTAATTAATTACTCACCCTCATGTCGTTCCGCAAGACCTTCGTTCATCTTCGGAACACAAATTAAGATATTTTTGATGAAATCCGAGGGTTTCTGAACCACACATAGGCAGCAACGTCATTGCACCTTTCAAGGCCCAGAAAGGTAGTGAAGACATCGTAAAATAGTCCATGTGACTACAGTGGTTCATTTACATTACGTTACGTCTTGCGTTATTTCCGTAAGACCTTCGTTCATCTTCGACTCATTATTGGCCAGCTTCTGCGTCAGCATCATCGCATACATCATCGCATGCATCGTGCTGCACATGTGTACAGCATCGGCCAATACTGAGTCAGCGTGCTGATGTAGAACATGGAAGCGCTGCACTGCATTTACTTTTTGCACAAAAAAAGTATTCTCGTAGCTTCATAACATTAAGGTTGAACCACTGTAGTCACGTAGACTATTTTAATGATTGGCCTTGAAAGGAGTAATGCCTTTGCTGCCTATGTGTGGTTCAGAAATCCTCAGATTTCATCAAAAATATCTTAATTTGTGTTCCGAAGATGAACGAAGGTCTTACAGGTTTGCGACGACATGAGGGTGAGTACTTAATGACAGAAATTTCATTTTTGGGTGAACTAACCCTTTAACTGACAAACGTACAAAGAAAAGATTTCCAATGACCAACTTAATTGTATTTTGCAAATATAAAAAAAAAATTGGTTTTGATGGCTGCAACACACTCCAAAAAAGTTGGGATAGAGGCATGTTTACCACTGGGTCACATCTCCTTTCCTTTTAATTACACTTTTTAATCATTTGGGAATTGAGGATACTAATTGTTGCAGTTTTGCCAGTGGAATTGTTACCCAGTCTCGTCTGATACAAGACAGTTGCTCAACACTCCGTGGTCATCGTTTCCTTTTCATGATGGGCCACACATTTTCAATAGGAGACAGATCTGGACTGCAGGCAGGCCACTCAAGCACATCCTCTCTATGGTGTGGAGTGTCTGAGAAACTACTCTGTTGTATCTTGGCGGCATCTCTGCATAGAAATGATGATTCAAAATTGATTCAAGTTGCATTTCTTGACGCAGCGGCAGACTGTGTTAAGTGACAATGTTTTTTCCAAAATATTTACGAGCCGCTGTGGCTATATTTAACACAGTAGCATGATAGTTTCTCATGCAGTGCCATCTGAAGGCTTGAAGGTCACACACATTCAACAGAGGTTTGCCCTACACTGACTGAGATTTCTCTAGATTCCCTGAATCTTTTCACAATATTATGTATTGTAGATGGTGAAAGACCTAAATTCTTTGCAATCTTGCATTGAGAAATGTGATTTTTGAATTGTTTGAATTGCTGGTAAAGACTGAGATGCTCCTTTTATACCCAATCACAATTCCCTCACCTATTTAACTGTTAACAGTTTAACTTGGATATTCCATAATCTTTTCACTTTTATTTTGCCTCTGTCCCAACTTTTTTGGAGAGTGCAGCAGCCATCAAAATCAAAATGTGTTTATATTTCCAAAATATAATTATGCTGGACAGTGAAAACATTGGAAAACTTTTCTTTGTACTTCTGTCAGTTAAATAAAGGTTCAAGAAATTAAAAAAAAAAAAAAATTAAAAAAATTAAATCACAGATTCTTGATTTTATTACACTTTACAAAACTGTCCAAACTTTTCTGGAAATGGGGTTGTAGTTACCACATCTACCAGCAGGGGATAACAGGGCAGCAGGGTATAACTTGACCCTTTGGTTAGGACACAGCACTTCAGTGCATTGCTACACCATGGCCAACTAGTCAAACCAACATAGCCACCTCATCCCACATCCCACAAGTTTGGCCTGGATGCTGAGAGAAAGAAAATTGCATGTTTACATGTTGAAGGTCCACACATACAGTCCAACACTTAGAATAGAGAATAGCCACTTTTCCACTGTCGGGCCAGTGCGAGCCAGGGCTTTCATCGGGCCAGTGCGAGCCAGGGCTTTCAGCGGGCCAGGCTAGGCTAATAGCCCCGGACTTGTAGCACCGAGCCCAAAATCATGCTGCATTTCCACTGTCGGGCCAGAAGCTCCGCAGCGCTTCACTAAAACCCGCCCGTAACACGCCTCTCTGGAACAACGTCACACAAACCCGTCATTTCACAAACAAATGGAAGTTTTATCAGAAAAATAATCAGAAAGAAATCACTGGAAACTAGCGAGATCGTAAAGTGAACATGATAAAAGCAGGCATTTGTTGGCATTTTGTTGTTTACTTAAATATTTAAAAAACCAAGCATCGATGATTTACCAAACAAATTGATCATAATGAATTAATTTGTGTCAAGATTAAATATTAGTCACAGAAATAAAGTGGTATTTACTGTTAATTCACAAAAGAAAGAGGACACGCACTTATTCAGTCGTGTCTGTTTCTGTTTATTTGTAGTCATCTTATTTGTAGTCATATGTTACATCACATTTACAAAGAATGATAATTTCTACAAATTTTCCACCAAAAATACGACCTGAGGAGCTTCAGCACTCTCTCCAATGACAGTCCCAAAAGTTATATTTTCAGTCTGAGAAACAGAGGAATCCCGAAAAACTGGAGTTGCTTTATTTTATGAAATATGCGGAGCTAAATATGGATAACAGACAGTCTGTTAAGAGACGAGACGTGCTGACAGATAAAATAAATACATGATTGTGATAGCCTACGTATATGATGATTTCAAGCTGTCGTATTTACCATGTTTACTATGGTAATAGTGCGCATAGTCTTGGTGATCAGAATCCACATCGGATCACAAACAGATGTTATTTCAAACACTTGCTGCTGTCTGAAAGTGAGTTTTGAGCTAAAATGTTTTTAAAAGTCTTTAATGCTGATGTTAGCTGGTAACCTACATGTAATCATCCATGGCGCCTCCGTCTCCACACACAGATAAACTCCTTTGTTCGTAACCACTCCCTCAAGCCCGAGCTGGCCCGCTTTGGACCAAGGTATTCGGCGGGCCGAAAAACCCTGGCCGTTGGCCCTGAGGAAGCCTCGAGGAGGCACAATCAAGCCCCGGAAGTGACAGTGGAAACGCGACTGGCCCTGGCACGCACTAGCACGCCCGCTTTAGGCCCGACAGTGGAAACGCAGCTAATGACTCAAGCTATAAGAGTTTCAAACAGACAGATCTAAATGTTTAAATGTTACAAATTGTCAAAAAAAGTTTGTTAGCAATTGAATGTCCAAAAAACAAACAAACACATATTTGTGTCAAAAAATATTCTGACCTCATTTACTCCCATGTAAAAGAAGAAAAAGTTGTATTTAATGTTCTTGATGTTATTCTTCAAAGTATCTGCTTTTGTGTTCCACAAAATAAAGTCTTAGAGATTTGGAATGACATGAAAGCGAGTAAATGATGAGAGAATTTACATTTTAAAACATGAACATTCTGTCATCATTTACTCACCCTCAAATAGTGATAGATGCTATTTACACTAAGTGAAAATAGCAATATATTCTATTTACACCAAGTGACAATAGCAGCATTTTCTATGCCATTTACACTAGGTGAAAATAGCAATAGTCTATTTACACCATGTAAAAGTATCAGTTCTTTGCAATAAGAGTAAATAGTAGCCTAATTAGATGCTATCTCTACTTTATATTGGCAGATACTATTTGCACCTCAGTATTTTTGTACATTACCAGGATGCAATAATATCAGAGTGTAAATGATTATTTTTATTAAAATTATTAAATGGAAAAAGGTGGATTCGAACCCGCGTTGATCGTGTTAAAAGCCAGGTCTGCGAGCCTTACTCGCTACTGCTGCGCTACTGAAGACACTGAATTCTGCGCGTCTTTTTTAAAACCAGACATTGGTGGGCGGAGCTAGTGTAAATAGCGTTTGCCAACAAAGGACACTCCGAAAAAAAAATATTTTGATAAATGTCTCAGTGTTTTTTTGTTGTTGTTGTTGTTTTCCATACAATCGAAGTGGGCTCCAAATATGTTTAGTTCTCAATGTTCTTCAAAATATCTTCTTTTGTGTTACACAAAAGAACGTCAGTCATACAGATTTAAAATGACATGAGAGTGAGTAAATAATGAGAGAATTTTCATTTTTGGGTGAACTATCCCTTTAAGAGAGCTCTGTAGAGTGGCTCTCTGGTGGTAAAGGTGGGAGACACGTGCACATTTTACTTGCTCTGTCTGGAAATAGCAAAAGTAAGCAGATGAGATATGTTTTAAAGGTAGGAAAGGGAAAAAATACATTTGATGGATCTGACCAGAGTGATTGATGTGATTTCTGTGGCCTATATTGCTAATATCATACAGTGTGATAGAAAGCTAATTATATCTTGTGGGTGTAAAATAGCACTTCAACTTTTTTAGTAGTCTTACGATAGACAGAACTTTTTGCACAGACATTTTACAAATACATACTATATGAGTGAAAAGGAGAACAGTCAATGTTAACCATATTAAACCATTTTTACCTAGCTCAAAAGTGGATTTCAACTGTAAGCAAATGACATACCATGCTATGCTAAAATACATGTGAGCGATAATAATGGTCATTTCACCAGTAAACCCGTACATTGCTAGGTAATTCAATAGGATTTTCAGATCTCTCAATATTATTTATGTGGCTCCAGCGAAAGGCAGACACAATTTGTGCCCATCTGTGGTTTACCGCTCACTGAAGAGGCCATACTTATGTGATTTATCTTACAAAATAACAGAGTACTGTGGTATTACCTCAGACGGAGAAAAAAGGTAATGGTGTTTTATCTAGAAGAAAATACCAGAGTTCTCCACCGTACCGAATTACCGTGACAAAAGACTCCAGCAGGCGGCCTCAGTTTTTCACAATATGTGAGTCTCGAAATGAAATAATCTCTGTTAGTGTCAAAAAAAACAGACAAGTGCTTTGATAAAAGGCATGTTATCAATCATTTCTCTAAGGGTGATGGTACTCCAAGTGCCATTTCTCTAAGATAAACACTTTTAGGTCTGATTTCTGCGTTTAGTGTGTTGGGTGGGGGCGTTGTTGTTGCATTGAGAGGAATTGTCACTTTGCCCATTATTCCCATAGATATGGATGCCCTGCCTCTTACAGAGCCCCGCTGATGGTAATGCGCTGCCTCTGAAACACTGAATTACCGCGATACATCAAAGCTGCAGCTGCGAAGAGGAAAAAGTGTCAAAACAGTGCACACAAGCCTGGTCATTTTTTATAGTTAACCTCCTTAACTAGATTACCCCTCACCACTTCTACCGCAGCCCTCGCACACTCTCTTTGGATTCAGCCTCCAAAACAGGGTCAAATACGCACACGACCTTGATGTTGAGGCTCTGCAGCAGCAGATCCTACAGTCTAAATGTCCCGGAGCACACGGAACGTGCTTTCGGATGCAATACGATGAGTTTTTGTCTCAGGAAATGTGACCACATCAATGAAGGTTCAAAAGCAAAGAGGGTTGGCAGCTTGCAATTAATGTATATTGACTTTCTTCTCAACCTTCAGTTTACTGTTTGCACTTATGTCCAACACTCCAATCAGCAGTCCTTGGTATTGACCATCAAGAGGCTGATGTGGCCAGACCCAGAGGTCTTTCTTTAGGGCATCAATTAAGGTAAGGCGCAGTGATGCTCATGTCATTTTAGACGGCCAGGTTTGATTGGAAACTGATGTGAAACCCTGCAGGATGAACCCAACACCTGATGACAGAGCGCTCTGTTACTTTGGACTTGAGCCTGAGAACAGATTGTCAACCAAATAAATGACATCTTAATGTGAGCATCAGTGCTTTTGGCAAATGAAGTCCTCAATGTTTTGAGCTCATCTTGGCTTTTGATGCTGGGGTCTGGATTGTATTCTAAATTCTTAAATCTTTTTGGTGCACTCAAGAGCTGTGTTTTTGCTATAACAGAGCGTATATTCACTACTACCGTTTAAAAGGGTCAGTAAGATTTTTGTTTTTTAAGGAAATTAATACTTTTTATGTTTCTTGAGCACAAAATCAGCCTATTAGAATGATTTCATAAGGATCATGTGACAATGAAGACTGGAGTAACGATGCTGAAAATTCAGCTTTGTGTTCACAAGAATATATAAAATATATACCAGGCTTTTATCATTTTTACCATGCTTTTATCATTTACTTTTGCTCCTTTTCAAATGACTTCTGAATAGATTTTGTTTTATGCTTGTCCCAGACTTAATTTTAAACTATGAAAAACCATCATAATAATCTTAATTATTATATACTTAAAACTATGATAATCTAAACTAACAGTTAAACAAAAAAGTTTCAATATTTACTGTGAAAATGTATATATAAATTTTAACACAAATTATTGTCCTATGTCATCACTTCTACCACATTAATTTTTTTTTTATCAAAACTTTGTTTTATCAAAAATTATCCAAGTAGACAACAGTGTCAGTTAAAAGTATGTGTCAAACAAAAATGAAACTTTATCTGAATATGAGTGTATATAAGTATACTATACTGAATATGTCGCCTATAGCTTGGATTTGGGGTTGCAGTTGGGGTTTAAAATACATCTTAAAGGGGTGGTTGATTATGATTTCACTTTTTTAACTTTAGTTAGTGTGTAATGTTGCTGTTAGAGCATAAACAACATCTGCAAAGTTACAACGCTCAAAGTTCAAAGCAAAGTGAGATATTTTCTTTTAAAGAATTCTCTGTTTAAGGACTACAACAAACGGGTGGTAGGGACTACAATAAGCTTCTTCCCGGGTTAATGACATCTCTAACCCTAAAATTTACATAAACCCTGCCCCCGAGAACACACAACAAAGGAGTGAGGCCATGTTATAATACAGTACGTAACACAAATGCAACAGCACGTCATAAAAGCAAGATGACGACATGACAAGTTATAACCATAATTAAACTAAACTATACCTGTTCTGTCTTCATGCAGCATATATTCTCTGGCTCTGTAGGCATCTTACAACAGCTCCCACACGAGTGATTTATAGATTATCACGACAGAATATGCTAATCAATGAGATAGTTAACTCCACTTCAGCTACATAAATTCATCAACTAACCATTCAGAAACATCCTGTTGCATTCAAAACATTGAGTCTCTCCATCACTGTCCGACTCCGGTTTGAACATAAAAGGCTGAACAGTTTCTGACATTTGAGCTGCTAACAAACACGGGTTCTTGAAACTCCGCCCTCTTCTTGGGAGCGGCAGCTCATTTGCATTTAAAGGGACACACACAAAAACAGAGCGTTTTTGCTCACCCTCAAAAAGTGACAAATTTAACATGCTATAAAAAATGATCTGTGGGGTATTTTGAGCTAAAACTTCACATACACACTCTGGGGACATCAGAGACTTATTTTACAAGTGGCATTATATGACCCTTTAATATTCAGTAATATTATCGATTTAACCACACTGACACTATCAGATGAGAAAACAAAATTGAACTGACTTGAGCTGAATAATGACACGATTGCTGAATTGAACAGCTGAATTGAATTTGTTTCATAATTGATTAATTTTACAACATTAACCCCCGGTTTCACAGACAAGGCTTAAGCTAGTCCCAGACTAAAATGCATGTTTGAGCTGTTTTAACTGAAAGCAACTTGTATTAACATATCTCAAAATATGTCAAAGCCATTGATTTGTCTCAAGATGCACACCAGTAATGTTTTTTTTCTAGTGTACGTTTATAAAAGCTACTTAAATATCCTAATTGAACTAAGGCCTAATCCTGGCTTTGGCTAAACCCTGTCTGTGAAACCGGGCCTAACACTATTATTTTCCTGATTATTAACATCAACCTGTTTTGAAATAATCTGTATTGTATAACATGCTATATAAATAACGGTGACTTAACTGAAGGAAAAGAAAAATTAAGGTAAGTATCATACAGAATAATTCTGAATTATTATTACAGAATTAATTTTTTATTTCAATTATTTCCAATCAAGCTGAAATTTATTATATATATATATATATATATATGCGTGGGTGTGTGTGTGTGTGTGTGTCCACGGGGTCAAAAGTGCCCATAGTTGAAGAAACACCCATAATAACTAGTCTCCTGTAATTTCCCACACAGGAAGGTAACATTCCAGCAGCAACAGCTTGTGACTCAGCTGGATTTTTGACCTCTTTGCTGATGCACTGCGTTCCAAGTTTCTTGGATCATTCCCATTCCAGCATGGTGAGTTCCAAAAACAGCCTGAAATCCACAAAAATTCACAGTCTAAATGGCATTCCCACGACAAGACATCCGAGCATGTTTAAAAACAGCTCAAATGAATGCTGGCCAAGCAAAACAGATAGCCCACAACTCACAGGTGCCCTGGCTCAAAGGTTAAGTGCTTTATTTGGAGGATGAGGGATAATTCTTGCAATCCTCCTTATAGAATTCAGCTTTATGTGGAGGAGCTTTGATCTTATTACGTTTATTAGGACAGTAGTGCTGTAAATCTATCTGTTAAATGCCGCTTACAAGCTGTGCATATGCCATCCGCCTCACCCCAGGCACAAATTACACAGCGTCTGTATGAATCCAACACCTCCTCACCCTATCAAATTCATTTAAAACAGACTGTGCTGTAACAATTTACTAAACTTTTTTCTGGTAAATACATGGTTCTTTCCATTGGCGGCACATTAGAGCCTCAGATGGCCAGAGAAACTCAGTGAGTCTTAAGGCGGGGATGGATAGATGCGATCACAGAATGACTTGAGATGGCATCAGTCATCTGATGTTACAGCCTACAGCCTGAGCCCCCGAGCGGGGAGGAGGTGGGGTTACCAGAGGGGAGAGTGAACAAGAAACAGGCAGAAAATATAATATTGAGGAAAGAAAGTGCTTTTCCTTGGGAATCGAGGTGAATGCAGGCAACGTGCTATCACACACAAGGAAAAAGACAATCAGAAAGGCCATGTCACATCCCATTTCTATCAAAGACTCAAGCCTAGGTCTCCAAGACAGACCACAGATGGGTAACAAAGTAGCGTGTCCTTACAGCACCTGTATGATATTAGCTTACATAAAGCAGGCCAAAATCATGCTTTGAGTCCTTAAAGGGACAGTCAACCCAAAAATTAAAATTCTGTCAGTTAGTGTTCTGTGGAACACAAAATAAGATATTCTGAAGAACAGTAAAATCACATGAAGGTGAGTAGATGATAAAAAAAAAAATTTCTCGGTCTCTCACTTGTGTGTGTTTACTTTTTTCGCTAATTTTCTTGTCATTTTCTTGTCAACTCAATACTAATCCTCATTCTCACATGTAAATATGCATTTATTTACTTTTCCATGTCATTTTTATTGTTAATGAACACACCTGACCAAAATAGCACACTTATGTCTACTTGCAGTGTTGTGATTCCCATATTCTGTTGCCTTTGGCTTGCTTTGTTGGGGTTTAAATCGACACTTAATATTCAGTAATATTATCAATTTGACCTACACTATCAGATGAGAACAAAACTTGAACTGGCTTGAGCTGAAATAATGATGTTTTTAGAGCTGCTTTACAGCTATTTGAATTAGTCTAGTCTAATTTTTTTTATTAAATTTGCATCATTGATTGTTATTTTCCTGTTTATTACTTTGAAGCTGCTTTAAAACAATCTGTATTGTATAAAGTTCCATATAAATAAAGGCGACTTGACTTGAAAGGTGACTTTTGCGAGTATCTTTGAAGGTTTTAAGATTCAGAAGGGTGCTCATGAGCTCCCCCTATGTGGCCACTACAGCTGACTACTACTCGACAACCTATGTGGCATTTCTGCAAAGTGTGGAGTCGGAGGCATGAACTGGAAAGACATTTGGGAAGCCCAATCATCACTGTGCCCTTGAACAAGGCACTTAACCTCGAATTGCTCCTTGGTGGCTGGGCCTGTGTTGTATCGTCTAGCTTTTTATTCTATAACCTGCTTCTATCTTAAGAAGCAAATAAAACATAGTGGTGAAGTAAATGTGAGAGTGATATTCAGGCAATGAATAACTGGATTACAGACAAGTAAAGCCATCTTTTTAGCAGAGAGATTGTGAAAAAATAGCACAGGAACATGAGAGGCAACAGATCTCACCACAGCAGGATCCCATGGAGTGAGATTCTTCACTAGCAGTGGAAGAGGAACATAAAGCATCAAGCATGATGATTAGCACATAACCAGAGCAAAATGACATGGAAGATAAACACAGTCTTAAATAGTCATGTTTTAATGTGGAGAGCTTTTGTTTTTATTGAAGAAAATCCAATAACCCTGCTGAAACCTCCAGCATATGTTGTGTTTTGCATGCTAGTCCCTAGCAGACTTTTAACTAGTTTATTCAACAAAAACAATGAGCTTCTCTGTAAAAACCAGACCACTAAATTTTGCTATTAAATAGCATGTAAATGCTATTTGTATTACCACTGTCTAGCTACTGTAGTTAATATTTCCCAGTTAGCCCCTGCTGGTAGATGTTGTAACTACCTAGATGCAATAAGCATCTTTCTCCATTGGTGGCCATTCATTCAGGACATCACAGCTCAGTTGGTTGTTTTTTTTGTTTTTTGTTTTATGGATGGGAATGCTAATTGATATATTTCTCTAGGTATTAAAGACCTCCTTGAGCTAAACCAACACCAAACCAGTACTAATCATCATAAGCTAGCTTGGACAACCATGCAAATTCAAGCTAGTCTAAGGTAGTTTTGCAGCAAGGAAGTACATTCATTACGCTAGAATTCAATTCATGGCTTTGAAACACTTTTGGAGCTTGGAGACTCATGGGAGGATCTGAACTGGAAATGAACTATGGCAAAAGAAATTGCTTGAGTAAGATTAAACCAATCTCTAATGCTTCTGTAAACAATTTGATGCACAGCATGTTACAGGAATTATGACTTAAAATATTTTAGTGGGGTACTTGCCTTTGTCAGATTGGAAAGCTTTGTCTTGCATCATAAGCATGGGAATATTTTTGGGACAATGATCTGCTGCTCAACAATGAAATCATTTCATTACAGAAAATGAACATACAAATTCTACATACAGTATTTGGGATATATAATATGCTGTGCAAGTTTCTGTATTTCTGTATTCAACACAATTTGGCAGTTAAAAGTTAATATTTATTGTATGATGTGAAAATGCACTTTTACTTTCAATGATTACAAATTTTAAATCGATTGTCATTACTATAATATTGAGTAAACAAGATTGACAGATCGACAGACAGACAAACAGGCAGACAGACAGACAGACGAGCTGATTTTACTGTGCAATAATAAGAGAGTCAAGTGTAAATCTAATGCTTCAATCATAATCTACAGCAGAACAACATCAATAACAAAAACAAATTAAACACCTCAGCATCTGGAAGCCTAAAAGTGTGAATACGTACAAAACAGTGTGATATCGTCCTGTTTTGCTGCTCATGGAACTGCACCAACCCCACCTCCCCACAGATAAATGAAGGGAAGGAGATGGAGAGAGACAGAGTGGGAGATTCTCAGGGAGGCTCCTGGTGTACAGGCTGCTAAATGTTCTGTGCTGAGCATCAAGGCCCATGGATATTGGGTGAGACACAATGGTCGACTATTCTAAACCAAAACATCTAAATCAGGTCAAACGCCTCAAAACGTGGGTTTTGATACCTTTGTTTTTTAGCTTTTGTCAGTTACATTGTGTTTCTGACACCAATTTGACACCATTTTTGTGACTTTCCAACTTGTTAATCCCCAGTTTGTGAGAAAAAAGGAAGCTTTAATTAGGTAAACTAGCACACTCTCAATAGCCGCTTTTCCACTGTCGGGCCAGTGCGAGCCAGGGCTTTCAGCGGGCCAGGCTAGGCTAATAGCCCCGGACTTGTAGCACCGAGCCCAAAATCATGCTGCATTTCCACCGTCGGGCCAGAAGCTCCGCAGCACTTCACTAAAACCCGCCAATAACACGCCTCTCTGGAACAACGTCACACAAACCCGTCATTTCACAAACAAATGGAAGTTTTATCAGAAAAATAATCAGAAAGAAATCACTGGAAACTAGCGAGATCATAAAGTGAACATGATAAAAGCAGGCGTTTGTTGGCATTTTGTTGTAAAAACCCAAGCATCGATGTTTTACCAAACAAACTGATCATAATGAATTAATTTGTGAAGATTAAACATTAGTCACAGAAATAAAGTGGTATTTACTGTTATTTCACAAAAGAAAGAGGACACACGTAGCCTACTTATTCAGTCGCGTCTGTTTCTGTTTATTTGTATTCATAGGACAGTATGTTTACGTCACATTTACAAAGAATGATAATTTCTACAAATTTTCCACCAAAAATACGACCTGAGGAGCTTTAGCAAATATGGATAAATATGGATATCAGACAGTCCGTTAAGAGACGAGATGTGCTGACAGATAAAATAAATACATGATTGTGATAGCCTACGTATATGATTTGTCTGATTTCTTCAAGCCGTCGTATTTACCATGTTTACTATGGTAATACCGCGCAAAGTCTTGGTGATCAGAATCCATTACAAACAGAAGTTATTTCAAACACTTGCTACTGTCTGAAAGTGAGTTTTGAGCTAAAATGATTTTAAAAGTCTTTAATGCTGATGTTAGCTGGTAACCTATGTAATCATCCATGGCGCCTCCGTCTCCACACACAGATAAACTCCGCCTTTGTTCGTAACCACTCCCTCAAGCCTGAGCTGGACCGCTTTGGACCAAGGTATTCGGCAGGCCGAAAAACCCTGGCCGTTGTCCCCAAGGAAGCCCCGACGAGGCACGATCAAGCCCCGGAAGTGACAGTGGAAATGCGTCTGGCCCTGGCACGCACTAGCACGCCCGCTTTAGGCCCGACAGTGGAAACGCGGCTAATAACAACTTCATGACAATTGTACTGTTGGAACAACAGCACCCTTGCCTGTGTAATGTTGCTTTATTGAAAGAATATAAAACTCACAATGTACAGTAGACTCTAAAGCAGAAGTTGGACAATTCGAGAACTGACAACTGGTAAACTTTAATACCCAGTGCTGTGAAAGATCACTTTGTGTTTTTCTTATAATTATTTTTCTTGTCATTGTAACAATTTCAGTTCTATGTCTGTACTCTTTGATAAAGAATTTATAGCAAATACATTTTACATACACTGTAAAAAAAAAAAAAAATCCCAGTGCAATTTACAGTAAAAAATGGCAGCTGTGGTTGCCAGAACTTTACCGTAAAAAATACGGTAGCAACATTTTAGGTTTTACGGGACAACACTTAGTTTACCATCTATTTTACAGTTCAAAACCATATAATTTAAAGGGTTATATTGTAATAATTACGGTTCCTAACTGTTTATTTCACTGTAAAAAAAATTTGTTAAAATTACGGTAAAAAACGCATTTCATTAACTGATATAATGTTAATTTACCAACCTATTGAAGAACTAATATCTGTTTTGTACCTTTGTAATACACTGACAACCACCAAACACAGTGGTGCTGAGAGTCACATGATGAATCAAAGCTCATCACAAGCAGCTTTTCCACAAGCTGAGAAGGACAATACTAATATATAGAAGGTGCACACAGTGTCATTCACACAAACACTAAACACCATCATGGTAACACACATGAAATTTTAAAAATGCAATAAACATTAATTTAACAACATTAGATGTAACATAAAACTCTAATGTACATAACTGATTAGAAAAACTAAGAAAAACTAAGAAGAAACAGAGTTATTTCAACGAAAATTCATCAAATGTGAAGTGTCACGCAGGGAATTAAGGGAATGTCAATTTATGTTTTTTCACTGTAAATTACACAATGACTTGTTATTTCTCACTTCCAAAAACTGTAAATTTAATTGTATTTTCCTGTTAAATTACATTAAATGAACCATTAGATCTATTACAGTTATTCAGCCGTATACAGTACGGAAACTTTCTGTAAACCAATTAACTGTTTTTCACCGTAGCATTTTTACGTCTTTTACAGTTAAAATCACAATCATTTTTTACAGTGTAGTAGTAACTGAATTTACATTTACAATATGCATTTGGCAGATACTTTTAACCAAAGTGACTTACATTACAAAATGACATTCATGTTTTATGACCTTGCTGTTTCTAGCGCCAATATTACAGACATACAGATGATGATGCTACAGATCTTATATATCTTCTGCTATTAAAATTTCACCTACAGTACATAATGTCTCATGTGGAATTTCCTCATCCAAAGGGAAATCCCTTGTCTTTTTTATGTGTTCAGTGCATAAACTGTGAAATGGCTGCTAATTTGCAGTCAGTAGGAATTGGTAATTATAGGTTATGAGAAACATTCCTGCCCTCGCGCTGAGCCGCTGACTGGCTGATAAAAGCCTCTGATTGAGTAATTGTGCGTTTGAGAGCCACATTGCAGGGCGGAGTCTGTAATCATAGCGTAATCTCTTGTTCGTTCATGCCCAGCACCAGCCGATTCACACAAAATTCGAACAAAAGGGGTCAATAACAGCTGCTCAGCAGAAAATTGATATAATGATTATACTCAGAAATAAATGGCACTTGAACTCCACTAGCTCAGCACACCATCACGATTATATCCATGGTGACGCTAGTGCTTTTTGATCAAGAAATGAAGTCTCTCGGCTTAGTGTTTTCAGACTAAACCACCTGTGTCATTACCAGATCATCAACTCCTAAAATGACCAAATGACTCTGCTGAGTTGTTAAAAGTGTTATTTGATGACACAGGGGCACTTACGGTACTTGAAATGGTTTACGCCTGGAGCGGACCCCCCTTAAACTACAGGAATGAGATTAGATGGGTGAGATCAAGTAATGCTTAAGAACTTCAAGCCAACTGCAAGTAAAAGTGAAGCAAGTGAAACAGATGTTCCACAACATGTAAGGCGAATGGAGTGCTAATGTTCCTCGTGGGACTCTATTCATCACCTCATCAAAATTAGACATGCTGCCATACTTGTGTTTGAAAGTGTTAGGGAAATAATTAGCTCTTCCAACAGGTAGCAATTTGGATGGATGGATGGATGGATGGATGGATGGATAGATGGATAGATGGAGCGAACAGCTTTGCCTTTTGGTGCTGATGCTGCTGTCAACTATCGCCAGCAATGCACACTATATGATGATGGACAAAGGGTCTGATTGATGGTATGAGTGCGTTGCTGGATGCAGATTCGCCCCAAGAGAAGAGACGAGAAGAGAAGAGGCAAGAGTATAATTGCGTCGGGCAGTGAAGTGTGTGAAAGGATTAGGCCTTGGCCACTCTTCAGCACACACATATAAAAGACTGTCTCCCCCGGGGAGAAGTGCGCTGGCCTGCTTGTGTACTGAAACCAATATGCCGACAGCACCATTCGTCTTCAATACGGCTCTCCTCACCTGCCTGTTTGCTATATCAGCCTTGGCCTTGTCTTTTACCAACCATGGCATGTCCTCTCGAACCTGCTCAGCTGCTCAACACTGTCTCTGTCTTCATTAGTCTGGCAATATTACGAGCGAAAGCTTCCCTCAGGATGTGTGATGGTGCCTTTCACCTGTCTGTTTCCACTTTCCTATGTTTGGATTTTTGAACACGTCCAATGAAAGTTTATCTGTTTGTTTAGTTGTGGTTAAAAGATGCCAACTGGCTAACCACCAAGACTATGAACAAAAAAATAGAAAGAAGTGAATATCAAAGGAACAGTTCTGCCAGAAATGAAATTTCTGTCATCATTTACTCATCCTCATGTTGTTATAAACCTGTATGGCTTTATTTCTTCTGTGAAATAAACAATTCAGTCTTCAAACAATTCAAAGTGACTACAGCCAGTAAGCATCAAAAATACCCAAAAAGAGCTATAAAATAGTCAGTATAACTTGTGTGCTACAGACTATTTTATGTCTTTTGAAGTCATAAGATGTTTGCTGTGACTGGGATCGCAAAAGCCTAATTAGTGAAAAAATCTGTACAATTTGCAAACTAATCATTTAGCCTCATTTGGCAACCAGATCAAACGGTTCATTATAAAATGACTGGCTCAAAAGGATGATTCCTTCACCGATTCAGTTCTTGAGTTCAACTCACTCAATTCACTATCAATGAATGAAGGTGCAGTCACAATACAATATTTCAGCGAAATACACTGCTCACACAGAAATCACTTACAAACCAAGCAGCTTTCTGTTGGTGGTCAGTATGGCGAATTCGTGTGACCAACTTGAACATGAGCAAAATCTGTGTGGGGAACTTTTTCTCCCTTATGCGAACATCCAGATTCTTATTGAAATGACTAGATTTTGCCTGCAAAACAGTATTTTTGAGCAACAGTAAATACGACCGCACCTTAAAAACAAACATTTCAGTGAAATTCAGTCTGTTGCTCACCTTTATCGTATGACTTCAAAAGAGTTGGAATATACTGCAATAGTCTTTACAGACGTGGTCACTATGAACTGTTGTTGTATGGACAATAATTATTCATAATTTCTCCTTATGTGGAACTACTTGAGAGTGAGTAAACAATGACAGAAGTTTCATTTTTGGGTGAACTTAATATATATATATATATATATAATATATATATATTATTCCTTTTGCCATGCTTCAGGTTTTTGTGCGAACGTCTCCTTCAGACAAGAAGTGGATGACGTATTTCACAGGTGCCCTTTTATACTCACAGTCACACCAGTAGTGATGTCATAGGCTGCCACCTGCCAATGTCAAGTTCATTGTCGTGTTTATACCCATGCTTCAGACACCGGTCACGGTTCCCCCATAGCACCCTCTCTGGGATGCAGCGTCTCGGTTACATGCGTAAACTGAGACATATATATATATATATATAGTCACTTTTATTGTCTATAGCTATTAGAAAATAGCACGCCATCGTCTAGTGAGTGGACAGGCTTAATTTTTCTAACTTGTAAAAACAATAAAAGACTACTCTCTTGAGTCTCTGTAAGTGCTAGCGTAACCTGCAATAAAAACCCCACAATAAAACAGATGTATGCACAGTCAACATTTTGCTATTATTAAAGGATATCTTGGCTTCAGTCATTTTATTAATTAACCGAACAAACACAAAATTGGCCTCTAAAGCCCTAAAACTCTATTTTATATCATCAATCAAATTGTAGTACACATGTCCACTCTCAGAAACAGACAATTGTGTTGAAAACCTTAAAATACCTTTAGCAATTAAAACTATAACCTCCCAAAAGACACGTCTTCACATACACTGTACATTGTGTTGATAAACACCTGTTGATAAACCATATCAACCGTAAAGAGTTCTCAGTTCTGCATTACTAAAATGGACCCTCTGATTACCACATTTTACCTCTAACACTGGTATACCACATACCTCTGATTTGCAAAAAAATACTAGGTAACACTTTATTTTAGGGTCTTTTAATTAGTTGCTTATTAGCATGCATGTTACTAAAATATTGGCTATTTATTAGCACTTATTATGCACATATTAATGCCTTATTCTGCATGGCCTTATTCTACATTCTTAATCCTACCCAATACCTAAACTTAACAACTACCTTACTAACTATTAATAAGCAGTAAATTATGAGTTTATTGAGGGAAAAGTCATAGTTAATAGTTTATATGTGTTCCTTATACTAAAGTGTTACCAAATACTGTTTTGGAGAAAACATAATAGCACATTATTGGATTTCTCTACAGCCTGCGTAACCTTTTGCTCGATGAGCAGATGTTTTGATTTTTCTGCAGTTCCAGTTATTCAGAAGGAATGGAACAATGAGTTTCTATGAGATTCTTGAACAACAAGTGGTTACTGCTACAATATCTACCTACTTTCATCTGTCTGTTTTCCCTTTCTGGTCTCATTAAAAAACATGGTTACACTTCATTTTAAGGTGATGTAGTTACATTATACTTAAATAAGTACTGAGTAATATTAATTAACTACATGAACTTACGGTTAGGGTTAGTTACTTGTAATTATGCATAATTTACTGTTATTACTATAGTAAGTACATGTACAAACATGTAACTACGTTAAAAATATATTTTAATGACGATATTTTATATTTTTAAAATATTTTAAATATGAGGGAAGAACAAAACACTAAACTTGGTTAAGGTATTTATCTGACAAAATAATTTTAAAATTATTTTATTTTAATACGCAAAAAAAAAAAAATGCATAGAAATGTTTTTGCATGTGTTCATAATTTCTCTGTATGACTGCCTGGCCAAAACTTATGTTTGTAGAATTTGTAGAATTTATGCCCAAAAAAAAAGAGGATAAAATCAAAGCCTCTCCTGATCTGTCACTCTGAATATCCTGACTCTGAGCTATTCAAAATACACTTAATGCTGCTGTTAGCATGGCCACTATTCATTCCGCAATATAACCACGTACAAACAAACCTGGGTCTGAAATACAAGAGCCGTGGAGCTAAGGTTGCATTTATTCTCTCTGTTGAGGAGTATCACCCTCAGAGGAAATGAAGTTACTGAGGCTGTTCTATATGCAAGATGCCCACGGCTGTTGCCCTGGATGACCCTGAGTGTTTGAAGCTGAAGGACAGCATGGAGACTGTTTAATCCTGTGGGTACCATGCCCACTGGAGCGTGCATTCACATACATACACACACATACACACACACACACAAACTGACACAGGTGTGGACATACCTGTGCACAAGCACACAAACACACAGAGTATTCCTGTAAGCATGATTTCATATGGGGCATTCATACAGGTTATGATATAACGAGCACATGGAGTGCTAAAAACAAGCTACTACACACACAATCATACAAATGAAACAAAAGCAACACACGCATTGACTGGTATACTACATTCTTTAAAGTTTTTAAGCTATTTTATATATATTTTCTGATCCTCTAACTAACTCAAACTACTTTGCTTCATCAAAAGCGTTTATTTTTTGTCCACCTCCCTTGCAGCACAAGTGTACTTAAGTGTACTTTTTAAGAACAAGAGTTATGAATATAATACACTTTCATACTTCATAGTTCATACTTTAGTGTATATTGAACTTTTTCAATTTCACTGTATTTAAGAGCAATTTAACTTTTAATGCACTTGAAATGCATTTAAAATTCACTGTTGGATATATTTAAGTAAAACTGTTAGTTATATTGCATTTAAAATGCACTTCAGTACAACTAACTGTCAGCTAACTATCAAACAATCTGATGTATATTTATGATAATCCTGAATGTACTTATACTTAAGTCTAGATAGTTTGACATTACCTTTCAATGTCTAATTAATACATCAGTTTAATTACAGTACATGTTTGTTGTCTCTAAACAAAGTATTTAAGCATGGTCAATAAGCATCAATACATTTTTTTAAGTGCACTAAAGTATGTTGTGAAATAATGCATTACTAAGTAATTAATTACTGTAATTACTTTTCCCTTGAAAAAGTAAAGTAAGGAATTACTCCATTTTTCTCTAATTTACACCCTGAGTGTTTGATTAACACATTTCCATCCTGTAAATTTACACCCTGAGTGTTTAATTACAGTTACTTCTGATGTAATTGCATTTATATATATATTTGCAATATAATTGCAATTTTATATATATATATATATATATATATAAAGAGCAGTTTTATGTCTATCCTTGTATTGTTTAACTGGCCGAGGTTGATATCGAATTTAGAAAGTAATTTATAATAATAAGTAACGAAATATGTTAGAGAGAGTAATTAGTACATAAATCTAATTACACTGTTGAAGATGTAATTAGTAGCTAGTAATTAATTTATTTTTTAGAGTAACTTACCCAACACTGGAAATAATGTCCTAGAAGAATATTTCTTTTAAGGATTCTAAAAATATATTTCTGACATTTTAAATGTCATTTCTAGGAACGCACTACAGATACAAAAAAAAAAAAAAGTACAATAAAAATTAAATGTACTTTAAAGGGGTCCTTGATTATGTTTTCACTTTTTTTAACTTTAGTGTGTAATCTTGTTGTTAGAGCATAAACAACATCTGCAAAGTTACGATGCTCACAGTTCAATGCAAAGGGAGATATTTTCTTTTACAGAAATCACTTTTTAAGGACTATAACAAACGGCTGGTAGGGACTACAATGAGCTTCTTCCAGGGTTGGTGACATCACGAACCCTAAAGTTCAGTAGCCCCGCCCACTGATTCAACCACGACAAGGTAAATAACAGACGTGACGCTAACACTTGATCAGGCAACTAAGCGATAAACATGCCTTTGAAGAGTGCAAAATGTTGTGCAATGCCAGGTTGTGGATTGGATTTGCAGAGAGCCTGAAATTAAAAAACGATGCTGTGCCTTCTATACTGGATCTGACAGGAATGGCGCAACACACTTATTTGAGTAAAAAAAAATTTACAGTGTCACAGATCGTTTGATATGTATGGATTATGTGTACATGTCTAACCAAAATCACCAGTAGCCAGGGATTTCTGATATGTAATGATTCATGTAGGCCTACAGTCAGATGTTTTTGTCTCAAAATCGTTTATTGTCAGTAAATTAAACAGTGACTAAACGGTCAACTTCACATCGTTTCTCTTAGTAGGATGAAAATCTGTTATTTAAACTGTGATTAAATTATATATAGAAAGCGATCAAAGGACGCTCCCTTTACAATCGCTGGAACTGTCAATCAAACAGCGCAAGTGTTTTGGACTTTCGCCAAAACTCCCATTAGAATCAACAAATCTCTTATTTACATTGTGTTTGCACTGTTAGTTATGATGAAAGCATTCGTTAGTGTGCAGAAATCGAGTTACAATGACGAGATCACTGCTTTCATGCACTCAACATGTCTGATCAGGTACATGCTCATCACTGCAACCTTTCATGCCACGATCTAAATATAAAGCTATAATTGACACTTTTTATGATTAGTAAACCTTAAGAACTGTAATAGTAAAAACGTGCAAAAAGTTTGAGAGAATTCCATATGTAACACTTAGCTATTTCCATATGCAAAATGTTAGCCAATCACAGCAGTGGTTGTTTACACTGAAGTCTCACAGCAGACACGCTCCTTAAAACAGAGCGTTCAAATCAGAGGGCTAATATCAGGTAGGAAAAATGCCTTTTATTTCTAAATTATGACCATTTTTGATGTAAAAATCATACTAACATTATAAGTGCTCCCCAGGAAACATTATAAAATAATAAAATAATGCAGTTCATGACCCGGTTAAATATAAAATTATATTGACAAATAAGCACTTTTAAAGTGTGCTTACATATATGTAATGAAAGTCTACAGTATTCTCTTACAGTATTAGTCATGTTTTAAGTACTTTTTAATTTGTGTCAATTATATTAACTGAAAAAAATACTTTTGGATTTCAAGTATACAATCAATAAACTTAAGTGAAATCAATAAACTAAAATGGCTATAATGCCTCTACAAGAACACTGAGACCAACAGATCCGACAGCACAGCCCTGCACTGGAACTCTGTAGTTAATGTCTACATAATTTATTTAACCTCTGTTTAATCTGCGTATAAAGTTTATTCATTCTGTTTATTTTGTGCCTCTCTTTCTCGCTGTATAAAGATATCAGCCACAGGGGGCGTATGGATCTCATGATCTCAAACAGACTCTCTGAGCTTCTCATCTGGGCCCGTTTAGAATTATAGTTTTATTTGAGTAAAGAAAAACACCTCCAGTAATTAACAGGAGACCTCTGCTCCAATCCTCACATCTGTCAGTGCCATAAACACAGATCCCATTGCACACAAATCACAAAGAACACTCTACCACTCAACTATTTATTTGCCTTTCAGCTTGTATTAGAAATATCCCAGGATACTCGCAAAATCTGTGACTACTGCATGCACTAAAACAACTTTTCAATATTCAGTTTAAGGCACGGATAGTTTTAGGTAGTACTGTCACTTAAAAACACATGGCCTGGGACAAAACATTTAGGCTACACCATAAAGGACCTTAATGAGACCATCTCATTATAGGTTCACATCCACATTCCTGGTTGTCTCCCCTTAACGGCATAGTTCACCCAAAAATTTTACTCACCCTCAAGTTGTTCCAAACCTGTATGAGTTTCTTTCTTCTGCTGAACACAAAAGAAGATATTTTGAAGACCGTAGGTAAACACACAGTTTACGGTAGCCACTGACTTCCATGGTATTTTTTTTTTCCTACTATGGAAGTCAATGGCTACCATCTGTCTGATTACCAACATTCTTCAAAATATTTTCTTAATATCATATTTTGTGTTCAGAAAGAAACTCATACGGGTTTGGAACAACATGAGGTTGAGTAAATGACAGAATTGTCATTTTTGACATTAAATTATGACATATGAATTATACCTTCAATGCACGTCCTGATTAGACATGTTCCTGGGTCATTATATTTTGTCGATCCTGGTCCGAAAATTTTGTCCTAACCATATCCCTACTCCTAAAACTACCCCTACCCATAAGTTATCTCTAAAATCAGAGGGAAATGATAGGTGAAAAACACAGATGTAGAAGCACCTAACCTTGGTTGTAAGCCTAAACTTGACATAAACTGTAAACTTGTCCCTCAAATCTGATTGGTTGGTTGGAATGTTGTTTCAGGATCAACAAAGATGTTGATCCAGGAATATATGTTGCACTTGGTGAAATCAGGTTCTGCCCCCTTAATGTCACCCCTGGTATTCGGATACAACTTGTGAGCACCTGAAATGAAAAAAACCTACAAATATACAGTAGGGGAGCGCGGGGCACAAACTAACGCAGGGTTAGTTGTAACACGCGTGGTTTAAATACTTCCACACATGCTAGCATGAATAAACTTAGCATATTTACTAGTTGCCATATCGATAATATATACAGAAAAAATTGCGCCAAAATTCAGAAATATTTGGAAGATATCACTGAACATTTATTTAACAATAGCAAAAGTAAAATTCTTACTTAAGCTAATTTTTCATCTATATTTTTTGTTTTTATTTAAAATGAGACATATCTGATATTATTTTAATCTCCAATCTCTTGTTTAGCAGTTTGGGTAGTTCTTTAATGCTTCACTAACTATCAGAAGACACTAACCAGGTTTAAATTCCAGTTGCGCAGACAGGGTTCGTTGTAACACTGCGTTACAATGTGCCCCGTTATTAGAACTATGCTATTCTATACAGTTACGATACAACTGGCATAATCAACTTTTATGAATGTCTGTTGAGAAACCATGGAAAAAAGGTGAATAAAGACTGAGAGGAAGAACCTGAACATTCAGAAAATATTATTTCAAGAAATTTACAGCATTTGTACTGGCTCGTCTATTTATCTCGTGTTCTGTGAGAGTGCTCACTGTCAAACCACAAAATTATTTAAATTTGAATTTCTAAAAAAATGCCATTATTTTATATGAAAAAAATAATAATTGTCTTTTATTGACAAAATATTTTAGTTTGTCATGTATTTTTTTTAATTAAATCAGATAACATTTTTAGTTGTCATATGGTCATGTTACAACGTGCCCCATCACATGTTACAATGTGCCCCACCTATGGGGCATGTTGTCACATTTCCCTTCCCTTCTTTCGGGGTAAATAAAGAAAAAAAGTATACACTGTATTAATGAAACAAAGCCACATATTTGTACCAGACATGTGTGAAATTAATGTGGAACAAAAGAAATTCTCTGAACCCTAAGTACATTTACACAAACTGAGAAAGTCAAAAAGTGTTAGGTTGTGCCCCGCTCTCCCCTACGTAATAATTCAGAAAAACACCTAATTTCCATGTTGATTGAATATAGGAAAGACAAACTGCTCATTTTTCATTAAAGTTTCTTTTCAATGATTGCAATTTTTATCGAACAGATTAGCTTCATGAAGGGATTGTGTAAAGTAGGGATGCACCGATACCGATACCAAGCTCATGTACTTGTACTCGTACTCGTAAAAATACCCCCGATACCAAAGACCAATCCCTCACGTGACGTAACTGACAGAATTTCCCGTGCACAGAGACACCGACGGCAGCAGCAGCAGAAACAATGTCAGCCTCAGGGATGTGGAAATACTTCAAAATTAATGATGACAACCCACACATTGCAATTTGTTATCGATTAGTGAAGGCGGGATAGGCGGAATCGCGCTGAATGACACAGACCAGAAGCGCGCTCTCTCTCTTTCTTGCGCGCGATCCCAGTTCTCTCAGACAGCGCGCGATCAGTTCTCCTTGCGCCTGAATGGTCAAATGCGCACATAGTTGTCAAAATGTCCATTGTGTGGAGTATCTCATGTAAATACAGTCGGTTATGGCTTAAGTGGACGTAAACATTTGGGTGAAAACAGGACATGTGTCAGTATCCATGGATTCGGTCTTAAAGGGACCATAGCCTAATTAAATATTTGTCAATAATATTAATAAAACAACAGAAGATGTTAAATAAAAGTATACATGGTAAATAAACCTACTGTATCTGAAAAACAAGTTTATTTAATTTGTATATCTATAGTACTTGTTGTATTGTTTGTAAATTTCTTTTTATATAACAACAATTATATATATTGCTAATTATGCCCTTTGAAGGTTATTGGACACTGTGAAATTTTTGTTCTTTAAGTTTGTGACAAGCACATAAAAATGATTACTTTTTTCATTAGAGTAATAATAAAGAAGCTGTCCTACATTCATTAGTCTCACTGTGTTGTGCTTGGAAAACTGCAACATCACCAAAAAAAAAAAAAAGAAAAGAAAAAAAGAGAGAAATTAAGAAATGTATAGGCATCGGTATCGGCGAGTACCAGAAAAAAAAATATCGGTACTCGTACTCGGTCCTTAAAAAATGGTATCGGTGCATCCCTAGTGTAAAGTAAACGGACATACTGGACACCACACACAAATGAAGGCCAATGTGACCACTTACCAGGCCGTCGCAGTTACTAATAGCTACTGAGGCTCCCTGTATGTCCGTAATGTCACCCACATACATGCAGTCACTCTTCAAAGGCTCGGAGTGCATGCCACCGGATTCCTGCCACTCCATCTTGGCTCCGGGAGCCACCAGGCGTGTGTTGCGGCGCAGACGCAGGTGAAACTCCCGGCCGAAGACGGTGACGTTGTAGTAGAGCTGCTCGAGCGTGTCTCCTTTGAACTCATGGTGGGTGTGGTCGGCTGATGCCGCCTCTCTTCTCCAGCGCCTACGGAACTGCCCACCTGCTGGACCAACCGATACCGCATGGGACAGGAAGCGGCCTTCTGCATCAGTAAGAACGGGTTTCACCAGTCCATAGTCCCCCAGAACATGCTGCAGGGAATCTGCATTACACACAAAAATAGTCAGTCAGACAGCACACATTAGCCGTAGTGCATCTATAATGAATGTCACTATGCCGTCGACTTTCATGTGATGGTTTGCAAAAACAATGCTTCTTCTCACAAAGCAAATTAAATTTAGATGTGTTTATGTTGACACTTGAAATGCACATTATTCCCATGCAGCGAGTTAATGCACATGAGAAGCAATGGGTCAGAAGGGTCCGGGTGAAGAAACACATTAACACTTGTTTGACACCATCATTTTCAGATTTAACAAAGCCTGTTTGTGCACAGACTGTATGAACAATGTGTTTTGGTATTCTGTGCTTGTAATTACATATCTGCCTCCCATCACAAAATACCAAGTATAATTCTCAATATGCCTTATTGTTTTCAATGACAGCCAGATGCCTGATAGATGTATTTATAATACTGAAATATATCAAAAAGAAATACAACAGACTCACATAAGGAAAAAAAGACCACTCATCCTAAATGAGTTTCACAAAACCTAGTGAGCACCCTATCAAGTCAGCATTTTGGGATCACAGGCGCATTCCGTGTCAACTCAGTTCACATTCAGCTCAGCTGATTCCAAACAAGCCTATGATACCCAAAAAAGCTGCATGTGCCTATGATGCCCAAAAATGTTTCATGCACCTAAGATGCCCATTAATGCTGCATGCACCTTTAATTTCCAAAAATGCTCCACTCAACTATAATTCTCAAAAAAGCTGCACACATACCCAAAAGTGCCACTTGCACTGAAAATACTAATATTTATTGCACCTGATGCACAAAAAATCTGATACCGAAATGTGCCACAAGCACCTATGATACCTAATGCTTATACACCTGATGCACATAAATGGTGTACACACCTATGATGCACAAAATGATGCCCACACCTATTATACCTAAAAACAAAAATTAGCTCAAAATTGCTTACCTATGACATTCAAAATGTTGCACACCTATAATACCCAATAATACTTAATGTAACTGATGCACAAAAATGCTGCACACACCTATCATACGCAAAAGTGCCAAATGCACCTGTAATACCAATATTTTATGCACAAAAATGCTCCAGTCACTTATGATTCCCAAAAATGTTGCGCATACCAATGATGCCCAGTAATGATAACCACACCTATGATGCCTAATAAAATGCTCAAATGTGCAATGTGCTCAAAAATACTTTAATTAACCTATGTTGCACACATCTATGATGCCCAAAAATGCTGTCTAGGTAGAGAACTCAATAGGTTTTGAGAGACAGCCGATATGTTAGTTCAAAGTGATGCTGAGTTCTGCATGTGCATCTCTGAAGAGACCACTTACTCTAGCATATTTATTACAATCTGTAATTTACCAATAACCATTACAAGTTACCAACAAACAGAAAGATGCCGCATAAAAACATTCTAGTATTTCTCTTCCAAAACCAAAAGTTCTATTTCAAAGCTTTGGGGTATTTTTTTTAAGTTTCTATACGCAGAAACGTACATTGTTTAAACGCTATCACAGAAGGAGAACAGAACTGGCACATTTTTTATTACTATTTGAAATCAATACAATACAATACTTCCGCTCTCAGGCAGATCAATATCACCAGAGCGTCCGTCAAAAAAAAAAAAAAAATCGCAAACGCGAGGGGAAAAAAAGGGGGAAAAAAAACAAAACATTTCCACTACACCGCCAGAGCTGCGCTGAGAATTAATTTCAGCAGCATGTGAAACAAACACAAAACAAACAGTAATGACACAGCACACGAGAATGCCGCGGCTGTTTATATTTCCTATAGCTCCAGAGAATAATTAAAAAGATCAGAAATAACCCGTGCCACAAGTTTCTCACACACCGGGATGGGGACAGTGCGCAAACATCCAGGTCTGATGCGCACTGGGGTGGTACCGGGCAGGACATCTTGCGATGGGATGGAACTGGAAGTGTAAATAGGTAAAAGCAGCCGCACGTACCTATGCTACTGGAGATATAAAGGCCGTTCGTCTGCAGAAAGATCGGCAGTGTGATTAGGATAGTAAATCCGGCCGAGAAATCCATGGCAGCTCCGAACTGCGCAGGTGAGGGAGACGGACTTTGGGATCCAGCGTGTTAAAGTTCCCTGCGCGACCAGCAACCGCCACGCCAGCAACAGCCACCCGCAACTTACTGCAAAGTGCACTAGGAGAGAGCGCGTGCCTCTCTCTCTCTCGCTCTCTCTCTCTCCCTCTCATACACACACACCCTCTTCCTCCTCGCCGACTCTTACTAGGTTTCTCTGTCAACACCTGAAAGCGCGCTCACGAGCTCTCTACAGTGTGGAGCGACAGAGGGATGCGGAATTATTTCAGACAGCGCGGCAATATAAATATTGATATTTCGCATTCTTCCGCATGTAAGTAAAATTTTAAGGACTTCAAACTACACGTGTGAGTCACTGCTGAATTTTTAAAATGTTGCTGCTCAAGTCTGAAACTTTTACAGATGAATTGCTACTTGTGTGAGGTTGTGTTCTTCATGACCTGCTCAAACTTTTTGCAGCGCCTCATCACATTCAAGCACAGCATCATCAGCTAGAGCAATAGCGCCCCCTTGAAAACACACACAGATTGTCACTTGTTCAACAACAATCACAGGTAGGCTCAAGTACCACTTAATCAACACCAAACCAAAAATGTGTTATTTAGCATTATCATTAACAAAAATATCCACACAAATGTATCAAATATTACACACAACATTGTAATTATTATAGTTATGAGCCTCTCAAACGGTTGAGATGCCCAGTAATGGCCAAACATTTCTCTTTTAATGAAATCGGGATCATTTGCCTGGGAGGAATTGCTCACCTGTGATATCTGTGGCACAAAATGGTACAAAAGCATAATAATAATAACTGAAATCAAAAATATGTTTGCATATGTAAAAGACAAACATTAAAATAAATTTAATTTCAGTGTATCAAAATGCTTGAGAGGCCCAATATACACACACAGGGCAAATTCCAATAGGAAGTGAGCATCCCTATGCCCTACTCACTCTGAAGGGCAGAGCCCTTGAAGTGGAGACTTTGGAGAGAGCAGGGCACTTGTGTGTCATAATGAAGCTGTTTGAAACACTGACAAAGGGAGCAAAGAAAAACCACGTAATTTCCTCATTAGCTCCACATGGAATGTTACAAGGACAACGCTAGGCAGCGACAACAGGAATATCGTATTGCTGTTAATATGATATATACAAATAAATGTACATTTATAATGAAGTTTTTAAAATATGCTTTGTGTGTGTGTGTGTGTTCCCGATCTGCTCTTAACTTTATAAGTTAAGCATTAAACATAAAGCATTAAACACATTTCTTACCTATGAAACTCTTTTAAACTTAATATGAAACGCATGACATAAATGTATGTATGTATGTATGTATGTATGTATGTAACAAAACAAAACAAAACAATTTGAATTATTCTGTTTATACGTTAACTCCAACTCTCCCGCCATATAAATTTAAAATGAATCGCAAGGACTTGTCACCCTGGGTCATATGACCATAAACGCTTAAATTACTTCCTTGAAATGACTATCGCATATTCCCTTCACTAACAGACTTGTGGAAGAGCCCTTTGTGAAGGGATTCAGTTGTTCACTTTCGTTTGGAACGCCCCTACAAATGACGTCCCCTTCCCGAAGTGCCCTTCAACCCCAGGTATACATTTTTTACGCAAATGAGGATACTTTCTAACCTCTTCGCACAATTTCTCGTCTATGTAGGCCTCCATCTTCTCTGTAGCTTGCATGCATTCCGGTCTGTTCCGTTTATGCAGTTTTTCTTTGACTATAGTGAATCGACGCACCCAGGGCATGGTTGCCACCTTGTGGATAAACTAATTACTACAAAAAAAATTAAATGCGCATGTGCGACCTGCACGTACAAAGTACGCTTGGTTACAAAAATCCGGCGGTGCACGTACTCATCTGATGACGAAATTCGCGTCACGGACACTACGTTGACCGTCGCATATGCGTAAAAAGTGAAGTATACTTTGGGCTTTCAAGGGTGCAAAAACACCGTTTGGAATTCGCCCACAGACTCACTGGCCTCCTCTTTAGGTACACCTGTTCAATTACTCATTAACGCAAACATCAATGCATTTAGACATGTAGACATGGTCAAGATGATCTGCTGAAGTTCAAACTCAACATCAGAATGGGGAAGAAAGATGATTTAAGTCATTTTAAATGTGGCATGGTTGTTGGTGTCAGACGGGCTGGTCTGAGTATTTCAGTAGCTAACTGCTGATCTGCTGGGATTTTCACACACAACCATCTCTAGGGTTTACAGAGAATGGTGGTGTGTAGAGCTGCACGATTCTGGATAAAATGAGAATCACGATTTTTTGGTTTCAAATAGAGATCACGATTCTCCCACGATTCTGAATATACAACCAAACAAAATAACATGTAATTTACTAGAGGTTCTGACAAAATATAAATTGCTGACTCTAATTGCTGGAAAATGTTTGAATAAATTATTTAAAAAATGGTTTTGAATGAATGCAATGACTCATTAATAAATACTTGTTTCATTTCTGGATGAATCAGTGTTTTTGAACGAATCTTTTGAATGAACGATTCAATGACAAATACATTTTTTAACAGTCAGTTGTCGCCCCCTAGTGGAATTAGATGTAATTGATACAACCGTTATTTGACGTGCCAAGTTCGTTTCAAAAGGTAGTTTGCTCTATTTTGATCGCTATATTGTAGACATCGGTGTTTAAATACTAACCTAAAACTTATATCTCAGTACTTCTGTGATAATGTGAATATTTGTAACACAGAAATAACTAATGTGTGATTCAAAACGGCTCTCTCTGGCTCTGGCAGCACGAACACAGATTTGAACGTTCCGGTATGATTTTGTGAAAGGTTTAATAGACGCGGGAGAATCGCTGTCATTAATAAAGTAGGATCGCGATCTTTTTACGATTAATCGTGCAGCTCTAGTTGTGTGTGTGAATTCTCTTCTGCATAAGAGAATTCACTGTAATTTCAGTAAGAATTCTTACTGTAATTTCCTTTGAGTTTATATCAGGAGTAGAATTGTTTTGAAAAGGCAGGTGAGCAGATAGCCTTTCTGAAATGCGGACAGAGAATGTCCTTGGTAGGGTCAAACACATGGCATCCATTCGTTTGCATGTATTAACATACCTAATGAGTGATGGGATGGATTTTAATTTTGCTCTTGAAAGGTTAGGCTCCTGAGCATCAGGTTTAGAGAGTGTCAGAATTAATCTGACATACTCATTAAAAAGCTGCCAGACCCTATGAAAGCATGATACAGTATTGATAAAAATGCTTGGAAACATCCATATCTTCAGATCTTATATTTATTTACATATATCTTTACCTTGAGCAACATGCACGTCCACAAAGCAACATGCATGGATAAAATCAGGGTTAAAGCATTCATTATATTGGTGTGATGCATACACTGCCCTAGTCTGGTTTGGCATAACAAGATTTGTTCCTATTATCATGTAAACCACTTGTCATATTAATAGCTCAATTAAAAGCAAATGGCCTCCACACTGCAATTTTTGTCATCTAAAAAATTATAATAACAAGCAAGATAAGTGTTACATTCGTATGTTAACAAGGTCTGAGGGCTAAATGAGAAACAATGGTATTTTCTGACCCTGAGCAAAGTTAGTCAAAAGGATCTCACACTCACTGCTAAGACAAATAGTGAAATATGTATTGAGTACCTGAAACATAAGTTACCAGGCCAATTCCAAATCATTTTATTGTCACTAATATATTTATTGTCTCATTTCAGTCAAGAATGAAAACAAAAATGCAAAGGCAACTGATTCTAATGGCAATGCTGATATGAAAACCCTGTTCATTCCACAGATATACATAGAGGTCAGAGCACAGTGTAATTATCAAGCATTTTGTTGCAGAGAAATTCCGTTAATACTGCACATTTTGTGTGTGTCTTGGTAAACCTTACATTGTGGGGACAAAATGTCCCCACAAGGTCAAAGATTTCTGGTATTTGTCCCCTCAACGGAAGGTTTACCAGGACCACACACCACACATTTTTTGGTCTCCATGAAGAAAATGGCTTATAATTCACACTAATTGATGTTTTCTGAAAATGTAAAAATGCAGAACATATTCTATGAGGGTTGTGTTTAGGGTTAGAGTAAGGGGGTAGAATATTCAGTTTGTACAGTATAAAAATTATTATGTCTATATGGAAAGTGCCCATAAGACATGGAAACCCAACGTGTGTGTGTGTGTGTTTACTTTGTGGCAGGGATGTGGGGGAATTCTATCAGTGTGTATCATGTTTCCCCATAAAGAGACGTCTGATGGTTTGATGGTCAATACGTTTGATCTTTTCCTTCTCACTTTTCCTCCTTATCCCTCGCAATCATCTAAACATCACAAAAAAATTCTTACATAAACACCACTCTGTGAGCATGTTAGTAAAAAGCAGGAATTAATGGATAATTGATATTGCAAATGATCCGCCTCTTTCATTGTCTAATATTTACACAAAATACAAGTTTTTGTGAATCTGCGCACATATATTATTGTCAAATAATTGCATTAAATAGGCAATTAAATTAAATGGAAAATCAAATTAAAATGGAGTTGGTGTGCTCAAGAACATCTCTGCAATCTGATACCATGCATGCAAATAACCATAGTAAATCAGTAATATCTCTAAATCGGAACCTTGAGGAATACCAGAATTAAGCCATGTACATTCAAAAAGTTTCTAATCTAAGTGGTAAGGTTATTTAAGCTTGGGAATGATTTTCCAGACAGAGATAGGACAACGTTTTGAACATTGCACTGAGATCCGTCAGGACAATAATGAGTCATTGACTATAACTAGTGCTGTCTCAGGACTATGATTAGGTATAAATCCTGTCTGGAAGAAGCCACCTTTGTCGTTCCTGTAGAATAGGTGCAGTTGCTGAGCAACAACCTTCTACAATACCTTGGAGATAAAAAAGAAGTTTCGTATTGGGCAATAATGTGACAGATCACATGCAAGATTGTTTCTAAATTAAGGTTTAGTCTTTAAGGAAACTTTTACCTGATTCCAATCAGATATCAATATCTTTAATAATAGAAGTAGAAAAGTAGATGCAAATGTACAGTAATTAGTTCATTTCAATACACCTGGTTAATTGGACTAAAGGGGAAGAAAAATCTAAATGGTGAATGGTTTTATGACATTTTTGATGTTTTGAAAATATCGAAAATTACAATTCTTTATATATATATGACTATTATGACTTTCATGAATGCAATTGGTCACAGTTTTGAAGACTTTGAAGACATTGAATACCTTGACCTCTTGACCTAAGTTGATCTACGGAACATGGACAAGAGAAGATAGTGGAAAGGTGTGTGCGTTGTATTTGCAAGTATATATTTATCTATTTGTACCAGCTGACAATAAAATCATACTTTCTTCTCAGAGTTACCATATTCACTTCAACAGAAGAGCAAAATTTCACACACAAAAAAAAAGAAAACCAGCAGTCAGTCCCATGGAATGTCAACCATCGGCACTGGAATGTTAATAATAGCCTTTTGAAATAGTTAACATATAGCGTCTGTTCCATCTTTACACATGCCTTGGTTAATCCAAGAACAATCCTGAAGTAATTGCATACCTCATGCCATTAGTATTTTTAGACCTGAACATTTCAATAACAGTTATATTTCTGCCACATGGGAACGATCCTGACTGCTGCATCCCTGTGAAGGAGCAGCATCAGACTTTAATTAGTGAGCTCACCATTCCTTAGAATAGCACAGTCAAGCCATGCCGAAGACCTTGACTGCATCTCCTGGCTTTGAACAACACCGAAGATGATCTGATCTTGTTTAGTCAAAATAATAGGCTCTCAGTAGAGACCATCTCTTACATATGTTAGGTGACAGCGTATAAATGTGTGTCGCTTAAAAGCAAAGTAAAAAAAAAAAAAAAATCAGGTTGTTGGAAATTAGGTAAAATCTAAAATAAGATTAATTTTATAATTAAAAGTTCAGGTGTATTAAAGGATTAGTTCACTTCAGAATAAAATTTCCTGATAATTTACTCACCCCCATGTCATCCAAGATGTTTATGTCTTTCTTTCTTCAGTCGAAAAGAAATTAAGGTTTTTGAGGAAAACATTCTAGGATTTTTCTCCATATAGTGGTCTTCAGTGGGGTACAACGGGTTGAAGGTCCAAATTGCGGTTTCAGTGCAGCTTCAAAGGGCTCTACACAATCCCAGACGAGGAATAAGGGTCTTATCTAGCGAAACAATCAATCATTTTCTAAAAAAAGAAAATAAAAATGTATATCGTTTTTAACCACAAATGCTTGTCTTGCACTTGTTTTACCATTGTTTTTGTAAAGGTCGTTTGACTTAGTCTTTGCACATTCGCTATGACCTTTCCAACGTGATTACGTAATGCGTGGAGCATCGCAGAGCTAGCGCAGTCTTTTTTTTTTTTTTAGAAAATGACCGATCATTTTGCTAGATAAGACCCTTATTCCTCATCTGGGATCATGTTGAGCCCTTTGAAGCTGCATTGAAACTGCAATTTGGACCTTCAAGCCGTTGTGTCCCAGTGAAGTCCATGAAAAATCCTGGAATGTTTCCCTCAAAAACCTTAATTTATTTTCGACTGAAGAAAGAAAGACATGAACATCTTGGATGACATGCGGGTGAGTAAATTATCAGGAAATTTTAATTCTGAAGTAAACTAATTCTTTAAGATTGTAAATTGCAAAATTGTATGTGTGTGTGTGCGTTTATTTTAAATGTGCTTTAAATTTGCTTTTAAATGCATCCGCATTGTTTCCGTGGTGGTGTTAATAAACAACATAAGTGAGGGAGAAGAAATGTCATCTAACAGAAAATGTCACTGAGCTGCCTTGAGTGACAGACAATGAGAATTAGCGAATGCTGTGTGTGGTGATTTGATTTTTGGAATAAAAAGAATTCGGATGGACGGACGGACGGACGGACGGACGGACGGACGGACGGACGGACAGACAGACAGACAGACAGACAGACAGATAGATAGCCCACTGTCCATGCCACCATTTTAAATTTGGGGAAGAGCTCTGATGTCAATGAAAGCCTTCAAAAACCTTATAGGCCTATTACGTAATATTACAAAAAAGCATTTATGAATACTTAATGATTGACTAAAAATAATCACCTGAAGTCTTTTACTGAGTGGGAAGCCACCCACTGAATTCTCGCTATGCAATAAGGATCTATGGACATTTCAGGGTCTCTGATAACCACAGCTCTGCTCCATAGAACTGGAGTGCTTTTGCACCACCACATTTTAATTTATTCTAATCTTCCCCGTTCCACAGGGAGCATAACATGTAATTAAACTTTATGGAATTGCCTTGCATCTCATGCAAGATAACATTAAGTTATACAAAAGCCCCCTCAAAGACTGGCACAATCAAAAACACCCACCAACAAAGTCCTATACATGCACATACCACATGTGCTGTACCTCACAAATGTGTATAGTATATATTGTAATTTTATAATTTTAAGTAGTTGTGTAATTTGTAACTCATTCATAAATATAAGTGATTCAAAATATTGTCATCATGAAGTCTGTGCTATGCAATTCACATTCAATATTCCAATGTGTAATATTCAATCTTTAATACATGTACGTAATTATTGTATTAGAGTTTTAAATATTATTATTATTATTATTATTATATTAAACAATATTTTGACATTGTTCTAGTCACAAAGGCACAGCACTATGCGAGAACATACAGGCCATTCAACATCGCCAATATAGCTGACAAAGAATAAACCCTGAATCTCTCTTTCAGGTTGACCATTTCAAACCATCTCCACATGTTGCCTCTTCACAGCAGGTTCAAGCCAACAGACGTCTATCAATACTCTCCTGTGCATTCTGGAGCTGAGGCAGTCCTTTGAGACCATTCCTCTGTCTATCCTTCCTCCTGACCTATTTTTCCTTGATTGATTTTCTTTATTCCTTCCTTCCTGTTGTTTTGCTTGTGAATAAGTCTCCATCACTTTATGATGTCGGAGGGGACGGCAGCTATTTGACAAAATATTTGGCAAAACTTGTTTGTTTTGGGTTGATTTGTCAACTTGGAGATTTGTAAACAAGCTGAGAGCTGAATCATGCAGGATTTGTCAGGCTTCAGATAAATGGAAGACTCAAATGCAGTGAACAAACGTGAAAAGTTTATTAGGAAAACTTGAGGAAGAAACGTGAACAATATGTGACAGTGAAGATGAAGAAGCTCTGTATGGGGGCTCCCGTGTTCTCCGCACACCATAAGCGGACACACAGACTGAGGAGACCACCGAGAGGAAACGCAAGCAGGATTCCAGCAAGAGATAACGTCCCACTACAAACTCCTCATCTCAATCAAGCAGGTAAGTCACGAGAGCACAAACACAAGAGAGCACAGACAAAAACACATCCACGTGACACAACATAGTGATCAACTGACAACAAGAGGTAGACGCAGCTGGGAATAAATAGGGTAAGGGGAACGAGCGACAGGTGTGGGAGATCAGCTCGTGATTGTGCACACAGCGCTACCAGGCAACGCTGATTGCTCAAATCACGAGCTGCAGAAATGACAGGACACTAACAACAACAGAGACAAACCGGTGACACACCCTGACCCGTGACAGGATTGTGGAAAAGCTTAAGTCTTCACCAGTATAGCTGGTAAATGCAAGGCCGTAACCATGTGTTTGTGATTTAGGGGAACAAAATGTAACAATATAAGGCACCAAACTAAATTGCTTAATAACAAATAGAGCAACAAGGTGTTTACAGTTTTCCAAAAAAAAAAAAAAAAAACGTTCTATGGAGTTTTTGATTTAATATTTATTACAGTTAACATTAGCTAGCTATATTAGAAAAAAATCACTTTCACACTGTGACTATACAGATGAACTGCAAAACAGAGCTAAAAAACTACAAGGTGATTAAAATGCTTTAAAATATATACATTTTATATTAAACATTCATATAAATGATTGTCTAAAATTGTTATTTTAAATTGTAATAATATTTCACAATATTACTGTTTTTAGTTTTTAGTACTGTATAAAAACCTTACTGACTGTAGTGTACATTTTATAATATATATATATATATATATATATATATATATATATACAATAATACAGAAAAATGTAGTTTAACATTTATATGTATAAGGTAAGCATATATTTTAGATGCTATGGTTACCTTTTCTCTTAAATTTTTTAATTGTTCTTAATCACCATTTTACTTTCACCTAAATGGTCCAGTGGTATGACAACTGAATTTTATCATAAAAAAACATGCATATTTATAAATAATTGTCTAAATTGTTCAAAATAGTATAGCACTATATAGCATGCACACAAAAGTAAAAAGTATGGTAACACTTTATTTCCATAGTTCACTATAGACATTCTAACTACAAGTAACTTTTCATCTACATATCAACTACATATATACATATCAAGAAAGTGCCTTCATCCACATCCATCCATCATAAACATACTCCACATGGCTCTGGGGGGTTAATAAAGGCCTTCTGAAGGGAATCGATGCATTTGTGTAAAAAAAAACAAAAAAAAAAAAAAAAACAAATTTAACAAGTTATGAAGTAAAATATCTAGCTTCCGCCAGACTGCCTTACGTATTCAAGTTATGAAAAAAAAAAACGGAACTGGCGACACGTCAGTTAAGCTTTTTCCGTAAGTTGAAGAGGGAAGGCGTAGGACGTAGCGTAAGCTTTTTGAACTGCGAGAGGCGTTGCGCTTTCTTCCTAAGTTGAATACGGAAGGCGGTCTGGCAGAAGCTAGATATTTTACTTCATAACCTGTTAAATATGGATATTTTTTTTTTACACAAATGCATCGCTTCGCTTCAGAAGGCCTTTATTAACTCCCCGGAGCCGTGTGGAGTACGTTTATGATGGATGGATGTGGATGGAGGCACTTCAGCTCATACTCATTGGTATCGCTCACTGCCATCATAAAGCTCAGATGCGTCAGGATATTTATTAATATATCTCCGATTGTGTTCATCAGAAAGAATAAAGTCATATAAACCTACGATGGCTTGCTCACACTTTATTTTGATGCTCCCCAACAGACATTCTACTGTCTATAAGTATCTTTGCAAGCACGTGTCAACTTATTCTACAAATCCTAACACCTAACTCTAACCTAACAATCTACTAACACTCTGACCCCTGGTTTCACAGACAAGGCTTAAGCTAGTCCGAGACTAAAATGCATCTTTGAGCTGTTTTAATTCAAATCAACTTATGCATATCTTAAAATTGTTTTGTCTCAAGATGCACACCAGCAGAGGTGGAAGTAACGAATTACAACTACTCACGTTACTGTAATTAAGTAGTTTTTTCGGGTACTTTTTTGAGTACATTTTTAAATCTGTAATTTTACTTGTACTTAAGTACAAATTAAGCTAAGTAATCTACTTCGCTACTTGTAAAATCACATTCCGTTACTGAGTACGCCTACAATTTGAATTAATATTGAAACCTTTGACCTGCATATCGGTAGCCAATAAAGTTATCCGATCGTAAACGGACCAATGAAAACCCTGATATTTTACCAGCAGCGCGTTCTCATTCTCTCATCTCCCCGACAGTGAGTTTGACACACACCCGCTCCTCCTCCTGTCACACTTGTTTCAGTTACAGCGCAGGATTGCAGGTATTGCGCATAATTTTAATCATACCCGCAGATTTCAATGGCGTATTTTAATTACAAATGTCGAGAGCACATTCATATAATGGCAGAAAACGACGCGAGCTCTCAAATATACAAGTGAACTGCCTCTCCTCTCACTCAGATGAGTGCGCGCTCTGTGTAGTGTGCAGTCGCGAATCTCTCCGTATTCTTAAATTAAACGTTGTCAGAAGTTATCAAACGATCAGAATAGACTTCCATGCCTGGCCAATGAAGTGCTACAGGAAATCTTACTGGCTATAAGTGAAATGCACCAGAAAGTCTTTAAACAATCAAAGGTGGATCTTTAATTTCTTTACAATGTAAATGTATGTTTCAGAATGGGGCATTTGTATGATTTGTACATATAAATAACCTAGTCTGTCTAACTGCATCACTACATTGTACAGACATTACAGGTCAAACCATTCTGATGTTCTTTTTATCTAAATGAACAACATATTATATGGCTCTTAAAGGGTTAGTTCACCCAAAAATGAAAATTCTGTCATTAATTACACACCCTCATGTCATTCCAAACCTGTAAGACCTTTGTTCATCTTCAGAACACAAATGAAGATATTTTTGATGAAATCTGAGAGCATTCTGACCCCAGACTTCAATGTAATTGCAACTTTTGCAGGCCCAGAAAGATAGTAAAGACATTGTTAAAATAGCCCATGTGACTGCAGTGGTTCAACCTTAATGTTATAAAGCGACCAGAATACTTTTTGTGTGCAAAAAACAAAAATAATGAATTTATTCAACAATTTCCTCTCTTCAGTGTCACTCTCTGATGCTGTTCATGTGAGCACCACAGCGCATGCATGTGATGCTGACGCAGAAGCCGGCCAATAATGAGCTGGCATTCTGACGTAGAACCTGGAAGTGCTGCACTATAGTGCACATATATGTTTACTACGTGAACAGTGTCAGAGACTGACACAGTAGAGAAGAAATTGTTGAATAAAGTCGTTTTTGTTTTTTGCGCACAAAAAGTATTCTCATCGCTTCATAACATTAAGGTTGAACCACTCTAGTCACGTCGACTGTTTTAACAATGTCTTTACTATCTTTCTGGGCCATAAAAAGTGGTAATAACGTTGCAGTCTATGGAGGGTCAGAAAGCACTTGGATTTCATCAAAAATATCTTCATTTGTGTTCCGAAGATGAACGAAGGTCTTACGAGTTTGGAACAACTTGAAGGTGAGTAATTAATGACAGAATTTTCATTTTTGGGTGAAACTAACCCTTTAAGATACACGGCATATAAAAATTCTGTGTTATATTTCGTATACCTCAACTGAATTGAGGTAATTTGTTTTATTTGTTCTTATTTTATTACTGACTGTTTACTTGTCTTTTTTGTAAATTCAATTCAGTTTGAAATCAAGCTTTCTTGTGCTGCATGTGCGCTACTGCAACAAAGTTACCCTATTGTAAAGACACAAATACACAGAGTGAGCAAATGTTTAAGTGAGATTATTGTAATGGTAATTGATCAATGTTTAAATATGTAAACAAAAGCCTAAATTAAAATCTGTTCATCGTATAAAGCAGACGTGTCTCTTCAGAAGGCTTGAATTAAACCGCTCCTTTCAAATTGATTACTGTCACGAGTCTTGTGCTTTTTGAAGCTTGAAAATAATGATTGCCTTGACAAAATAGATGGACATAATTAGATTTTAAAATATCTATATGGCAGTATGTGGTGGTTTTCCCCATGGTATTTAAAATGATACTGAATATTGATAATTTTCAAGGTATTGAAGTTAGAAATTCCAGTATTGTGCCCACTAATTCATGCTCTTCATGAATAAGGAGAAAGTGCTTTGTTGAAAGTAGCTATTTTCTATTTAGATCTATGATTTGATTGAATATTGTTAGGTAATTCTTTAAATATCGCTGGCTAAAAAGTAATTAGTAATTTGTAATTTGAGTAGTTTTTGAGAAGAGTAATTTGTACTTTTACTTGAGTACTTTTTTGACACCAGTACTTATTTCAGAAATGTAACAGTACTTGTACTTGAGTACAAATTTTCAGTACTCTTTCCACCACTGCACACCAGTAATGTTTTTTTCTAAGGCATGTTTAAAAAAGCTACTTAAATGCCCTAAATAGGCTAAGGCCTAATCCTGGCTTAATCTAAGCCCTGTAAACTGGGCCTGAGAGTTAGTTGAGATTAGTTGCTTATGAGTTACTTAGCATAGTAATACTATACTATTATATAGACATTCTATATAGTAGACTGTCTAAAGTGGACAATTGAAATAAAATGTAACCAAAAGCATTTTATGTCGACTTCCCATATACTGTATACAAAAATATTGCTGTTGTTTAATTTCCATAAATTTCTACAGCATGGCTACGCAGTTGTGCTGTGGGACTGAAGATGTGTTAATCCATTTTTTTTTTATAACTTTTTCCCACATTTTGCAAACGCAGTCCATCTGTGTCCCTCACTCTCCCTTTGCCACCCATGCTTGTTTTGCCAGAACTCCTCATACTCTCATATCCCTGTACACACATTCACACACATACATCCACCCACACTCTCTTGGACAGACTTACTTTCACAACAATTCCTATTTGTGCTGGTCTCAAATGTAAACATGGAAAAGTTCTCAGATATTCACTTATGATGACCTTGTGTGACCCCATTAATAAAATCATCTGTTCACAGCACTACAAACATCATAAAAATTGCATGATCGAGGATTAGCATGCAGACAATATAGAGATCAACAATCACATGAGGATGCAGATACTGCAAACACATATATTTAGGTTTTGAAATGAATGTCCAACCTCTGTCAGCAACAGGAGGAGACAGCATACTGTAAGTGGATTTGTGTCTTTTCTCATTTGTTTTGTAGCGCAGTTGTCGCTGCTAGGAAACATTGTTTTGTTTATTGTGCTCACGTGCTGAAGTCACGTTGCTGAATTTGCGTTTGTTAGGCGTGGCCAAAGCAGCTAACTCCAAGAGAGTATGTTTGGCAAAGAAACAAATATACAACTACAACATATAATCCAAATATAGCAAATATGCGAACAATAAAATAATACAAACGATGCAAAGAAACCCCATACTATATAAAAAAAATTTTAAAAAAATGAAAAAGTTTGAGTTCTTCATTTATACCATCAGGGAATAAAGACTAAGTTCAAAAATCCAAAAGGCCTCCCTTTGTAACAATTTCTTGTTTCTGTGTCCACCTCTTCTATAAGGTGAAATCCACTCAATGCCCAGGAACTTCATGTCCGACAAGAATGTTTAGCAAATTTGAAGTGACAATAAATTGGATATGTATCATCCTGTCACCTAATAGCACTTGTATGTTCATTGGTTCCTGTGCGTAATGCATGTATGGTCTTACCGACATATAACAATGAGCATGGACAAATGATGATATAAATCACATATACTCTTGTAAGTAATCAGTTGTCTGACCATGTATGTTTTCAATGTACGATGATGTGTGAATGATTTACATTTGACATGTTTAGTACAAGAAATAAAATTGTAACATGGGAAGTTACCCTGGGCATCAACAAGAGTGGTCGGAGAGATGTAAGTATCCACAAGGACATGTTTATCCCTCAAACTAGAGCTCCTGGAAAAAACACAAAGTGGTTGATCACTAAATACATTCAGTAACTGAGGATCACTTTGAATAATGTGCCAATGACTCTTAATAATCCTCCTAATGTCATTACTCAATGGATTAGAAGTGGATTTAAAGACACACGAGAAACTCTTATTCCTTTTATTCATAATAGAGTTGCAAGCCTCCTGTTCATATAGAGTATGAACTTTCGCAACTGCAGTATCAAGCCATCCCCATATCCCTGTAACTTCAAATCTGCATACAGAGTTTGGGCTTTAACAACAAAATCCTCTCTCTTAGAACAAATATACACTCTTAGCATGAAAAAGACTATTCTTTCCAGTATCTTTTCTATAAAGAGAAGAGACCATTTGTTTATCAACAACTGATATACAAGTATCCAAAAAGTTGACATTAGTGGTACCCACATGATAAGTGAATTTGATCAAAGGTCTTAAACAATTCATATATAAAGCAAATGCTGCAAAGCCCCTTTCAGAGCCTTTGTAAATAAAGCAATCATCAATATATCTCTTAAAAAGAATAATGGAAAAAAATATATATATATATGCTAAAAAATTAGCATAATTGGTAGCCCCATGGCCGTGCCCTCAATCTGTAAATAATATCTGTTTTCAAATAAAAAATAATTTTTGGTAAGTACCATTTCAGTGATGAATTTTGTTGGAATGCAGTCATCATCAACACGTAAATCAAGAAAATGCTAGACCTTCACAATGTGGAATATTTGTATACAGAAGGGTCATGTCCATAGTTGCTAATAAAACATCCTGCTGAACATCTTGTATTGTAGATAGGCATTGCAGAAAATCTGAGGATAGTACTCCTCTGGTAGTTCTTGGAGACTTCAACATCCACCTAGAAAAAACCTCAGGCTGCTGACTTCCATATTTTGCTTGCCTCGTCTGACCTTGAGCGAGTGTCTACTGCGGCTACTCACAAATCAGGTAACCAACTGGACCTTATATACATGCGCTGCTGCTCCACTGACCATATGCTGGTCACTCCACTGCACACCTCAGATCACTTCCTCCTCACTCTTAACCTCAACCTGGCTCAGGACACAACACACACTCCTCCACAGGTCACCTTTCAGCGTAACCTATGCTCACTCTCACCCTCCCGCCTATCCTCTTTGGTCTCATCCACACTTCCTCCCCCTAATAAGCTCTCATAGATACTAACAGTGCAACTGATACTCTTCTCTACACTCTAACATCTTGCTTAGACCACTTCTGCCCCCTTTTATCTGGGTTAGCCCGTGCCACCCCCACTGCCCCCTGATTATCTGATGTTCTCCATGAGCATCATTATAAACTCAGGGCTGCAGAAAGGAAGTGGCGCAAATCGAAAGATCCCACTGAACTTGGTTTGTTTCTATCCCTTCTCTGCTAATGTCTCTACTGCTAAAATGACTTACTACCACAGCAAAATGAACAATTCTTCTGACTCTTGCATGCTTTTCAAAACCTTCTCCTCTCTTCTTAACCCTTCTCCTCCCCCTCCATCAACCCTAACAGCTGATGACTTTGCCACATTCTTCATAAATAAAACCTTCAGCAGCCAATTTTCCACACCACAAATCGACATGCACATCTTAACAGATAATACAGACGTTCTCCCCTCCTTCTCTCCACTCTCGGAGGCAGAAGTCTCCAAATTCATCCTCTCCAATCACCCTACTACCTGTCCGCTTGATCCTTTCCCCACTCATCTCCTTTAAGCCATTTCTTCTTCAGTTGTACCCGCATTCACTCGTATAATCAACACCTCACTTCACACTGGTACCTTTCCTACAGCATTTAAGCAGGCTCGGGCAACCCCACTGCTTAAGAAACCCACTCTAAATCCAGCACATCTAGAAAATTACAGACCGGTCTCCCTTCTTCACCAAACACTTGAACAAGTCGTTTTCAACCAAGTCTCTACCTTTCTTACACAGAACAACCTCCTGGACAACAACCAGTCTGGTTTCAAAAGTGGCCACTCAACTGAGACTGCCCCCACATCCTCAGTGCTCATCCTGCTGGATCTGTCTGCTGCTTTTGACACAATTAACCACCAGATCCTCCTGTCAACCCTCAAGACGAAGGGCATCTCAGGAACCGCACTCCAATGGTTCAAGTCTAACCTCTCAGGTAGATCCTTCAGGCTGTCATGGAGGGGTGAGGTATCTAAGTCGCAACAACTAGCTACTGGGGTGCCTCAGGGCTCAGTGCTTGGACCACTTCTCTTCTCTATCTACATGTCATCACTAGGATCTGTCATTCAGAAACATGGGTTTTCCTATCACTGTTATGCTGATGACACACAACTCTACCTCTCATTCCAACCAGATAATCCAACAGTAGCTGCTTGCATTTTAGCCTGCCTGACAGACATTTCTTGCTGGATGAAGGACCACCATCTTCAACTAAACCTTGCGAAGACGGAGCTGCTTGTGGTCTCGGCCAACCCAACACTTCATCACAACTTCTCCGTCCAGCTAAATTCATCAACCATAATTCCATCCAGAACAGCTAGGAACCTTGGAGATGTGATTGATGATCAGCTGAACTTCACAGACTACATTGCTAGAACTGTCCTGTCCTGCAGATTTGCTTTATACAACATTAGGAAGATCAGGCCCTTCCTATCGGAGCATGCTACACAACTCCTTGTCCAAGCTCTTGTTCTATCCAGACTGGACTACTGTACTGCTCTCTTGGCAGGCCTTCCAGCATGCACTGTCAAACCTCTGCAGCTGATCCAGAATGTTGCGGCAAGAGTGGCCTTTAACAAGCCTAAGACAGCACACATCACACCTCTCCTCATAAAATTGCACTGGTTGCCAATTGCCACTCCCATCAAATTCAAGGCTCTGACGTTTGCCTGCAGAACAACCACTGGCTCTGCAACACTATACCTAAACTTACTACTTCAAACCTATGTGCCATCCAGAAGCTTGCACTCTGCAAGTGGTGGTGCCATCCCAAAGAGGCACAAAATCACTTTCACCTTTTACCTTTACCCTGACTGTTCCAAGCAGGTGAAATGACCAGCCCATCTCAACCCGAGCTGCTGAGTCTTTAGCCGTTTTCAAGAAACTGCTGAAGACGTATCTTTTTCGGGAACACTTGACCCACTAATATTAACACTGACTATTCTACATCTATTAATAATAATAATAATAAAAACTTGCTACGTGTACTGTGCTGGTTTAACTCGGACTGGTCATGGCACTTGCATATTGTTGCCCTATTGGTTTGATTGCTTCTATTGCTCTCCTCATTTGTAAGTCGCTTTGGATAAAAGCGTCTGCTAAATGATTAAATGTACATGTAAATGTTTTAAGACCTCAAATGAGTGAAAATTGTGGGGAGCAGATATGAAAAGAACATGTCAAGAACGTCATAAAAACAAAACATGTTTTGTTTTTATCCATGAATATTTTAAAACCTCTTTCTACATGCTCGGTCAATGACCCCATGCTGTGTAAAAAAAAAAAAAAAATCAGTCAAAAAGCTGAGATCATTTTATACGGTTAGCAGGGCCTGTCAGGTTTACTTCTCATCATGATGTAACATATAGCAGAAAACAGGTTATGCAATCAACAAATTACTTGCTGTGCATCTAAAACTATTTCTTTTTCATCTAATGTGACAAATCCTTTCTGGTACATAATGGCCACTTTTCATTTCCTGTCTTACTTTTTTCATTCAATATCCTAAGTTAGATCATGGAAAGAAAACTTTCAACCTGTTTTGATTAACATTTGGTACACCAATTCTTAACCAGTAGGCTATACCATTTAAAAACAATCTAAGCAAACTTTTAAAAACAAATGTATTTGCTGTTTTCCACTCACTTTAAAGTCTAAATAAAAGACTCGGTATTCACGGACCCATTTCATCTATGCATTATACTTCAACAGCATCTTTTGCTTATGTTTTTGCTTTAGTTTGTACACCTGTTTCTCACCAAATTTCTATTGGCAGAAAATATGATGATTATAATACTGTAAATCACTCAATCCCTTTCTATTTTCTTAACGACAATTGTTTTCATTTAATTTAATTTCTTTGCCCTAGCTCCAAAACAAAGCACTGAATTGCTGAGCCAAGATTCTCTGATTGCTGGCAAACAATGCTGGCAATAAATGAAAACATCAACAAGACAGTTTATATTGTTATGCACAGAAATGCATTGTTTTTCTTCCCTTTAAAATGTAAGTTTAAATAGATATTTTAAACAATACCCTGTTGCCACTGTAGGCACAGCACACACTCTCACAAAGACAGCTGATCCATTTAAAAGGATTTCTATATTGTGAAAACCAGAATGAATGTTGACAGTGAATGTCATGGTGCCACTGACAAGCTGCAATTCCTGAATCAGAGGCCAAGACCAACAGAAAACACAAACTTAGTCTGACTGAATAGTTCACTAATGAGTGATTACATGTATGCACATGAACGCTTGCTTCTTCATATGTGAGAGAAGGATAAACTCTTTGTGTCTTAGGTGACCAACATCAATATTTTGAATGTTGTGCAACTGGTAGTGAAGCAATTGTATATTTTCAAATGAAGTCAGAGGAAATTGAATGCATCTTTCAGTCTGAAGTCACTTTTTATTGGCATCACCATTATTATTATTCATGCTATTTCTTCCTGTTCTACCAAAAAAAACAAAAAAAGTGCACAATTTGTGTTACGGACATGAAAACTCAAATCATATGGTTTGGTGAGCTTTTTTCTGACTTGGACCAGGAAAACACCCTAGCAACAACTTAGGAAGTACATAGCAACGTATAGCAAGAAAAATGGTAGTGGATTCATTTCAAACTGTCAAATTATAATATTCCTTCACTTCTCATAGTTTCTTCAGAAAACTCATTAAATCTCATTAGAATGTAAATATCAAGTGGAAGAAACTGAGAACGAGGAAGCAAACAATGCAGTCTAAGTCATCCAAGTAATCTATTCTACAAATGAGGCTCTATAATATTGTTCTGACTCTTGAACAAAAAAGTGTCGAATACCTATATTCACCTCTTGACTACTGATCCACTTCATTCCTGGAACCCTGTGGGAAAATTCAATTTGCTCTCATAAAGCTGTGAATCCAATGCTAACTGTGAAGATTACATACTGTGTTACTTATTCTTTTATCTGTTTTCCAAAAGACAACAAACTGCAAGGTGCAAGTGCCTTACCCTCCCACTCATCCTGGAGATGCTCTCAGTGTTTCTCTCCAAATCTGAATATCAGAGCCCACACAATGTCTAGCACAAGACAAACTGACAATATGAATAAGTCAAAGGCTAAAGTGACCCAAAATCATGTAAAAAAAACAAAGAAACCGATCAGAGAAAATTCTATGTAGAATAATTAGAAATCGTTTGAAAAATGGGGAGATGCATAGAATGTTGTAAGTAATAGGATGTAGACATTGTATAAAAAGCAGCAGCACTGTAGTAGCAGTTTTGCTGTTGTTTTTATCATTATTATAAATCCAACATCCACCTTGCACACACAGACAGACTAAATTTGACATCCGTATACTGCAACATGTGAGACTTCTTTTTTTCCCTAAGGCTGTTGGATTGTGGTCTCATAACACCTGAACCAAAACATGATCTGAATTCTGGCGGGTAAAATGTGTGATTGAATAAAATGTCCTGACACTAGTCTCTCTGACTGCCAGACTAGATTCTCCATCCCTATGAAGTGTGGTTTATAGCCTCAAGCCAAAAGCAGGTGATTATTCTAGCCAGAGAGGAGCAAAACCCAAAGGCTTCCAATGTCATAGAAAGTTCAGACATTTGGCAATGAAGTCTGTGAATTTTAATTGCTAAACAGAAAGAGTTCTGCCCTTAGTCGACAGGAAAACAGAAAAGAGAGCGCACTATTCAAGATAGGTGTATACGAAGAGTAGTATTTAAAATATTTTGCAAATATTTTATTATTATAATAATAATACATAGAAAATATATTAAAATAATACATTTTAATATATTATATGATAAATATATACTATATGTGTCACGGACAGGCTCCACCTTCACACTATCTCAACGTTCACCGTCTCCTGAGTATTAATCACTGCCACATGTTATTCATCACAGCACTCATTTGCACCCACATATAAGCCTGCACTCGACACACAGTCGATGTCTGGTCTCAACTAGGACTATCCAAAGTTTCTGATGCTCGACTTACCAGAAGCTTTTACCTCCAGCGTTGTTCACCGCATTGTTTTCCCTGTTGATCCTCCTCCTCGCTCCAGTCTCCAAGTTTGCTCCTTCCAACCTGTAAGACAAAGAGGCATTATACTTGTGAAGTATCAGCGACCTATTGGTGTGGGTGGGTGTGGGTGTGTGTGTGTGTGTGTGTGTGTGTGTGTGTGTGTGTGTGTGTGTGTGTGTGTGTGTGTGTGTGTGTGTGGTGCTAGCTCACCTTTGAAGGACTAATCATCTGCTCACTATCCCTGCTTCTGTCACGGTTGTTGTGCATTGCAAGTTTACTCACCATTTGATCACTACATCATTCAATAAAGCTGTGTTGTTGTTACTTATCATCTGTGAAGTCTGTGTTTCCTGATAACATAATATGGTATATGCAGTATTTAAAAATATTTACCCACAATATTGGAAAATAAAAAGATGTAAAGGAGGTGGACTCTAGGCCCGGTTTCACAGACAGGGCTTAGTTTAAGCCAGGATTAGGCCTTAGTTCAATTACGGCATTTAAGTAGCTTTTATAAACATGCCTTAGAAAAAAACATTATTGGTGTGCATCTTGAGACAAAACAATGGCACTGACATATTTTAAGATATATCAGTGCAAGTTGCTTTCAGTTAAAACAGCTCAAACATGCATTTAAGCCTGGCTTGGCTTGGCTTAAACTGGTGGCTATATATATAAACATTAGATGAAAAAATTATACTAACAAAACTTAGAATTGTTGCCTTCTAACTGAAATAAGCTGAAGTACTAAAATGACTAAAACTGAAATAAAGTTTTAAAAAAAAGTAAAGCTATATAGAAATATTAAAATAACTAATATAATAAAATAAAATAATTACTGAATATTAAACTAAAATTAAAATTGAAAATGATAAAAATAAATAAATAAAAGCTACTTCAAAATATTAATAAATGCTATAATAGTAAATAGTATTTATACCACTTTAACCAACTAGGGGCCATGCAGTATAAACTTAGCCACTACGTTAAGACTGTCTTAAAGGATTAGTTCACTTTCAAATGAAAATTAGCCCAAGTTTTACTCACTCTCAAGCCATCCTAGGTGTATACGACTTTCTTCTTTCTGATGAACACAATCTGAGATATTTTAATAAATATCCTGATGCATCCGAGCTTTATAATGGCAGTGAACAGGGGTCACGAGTATGAGCTGAAAAAAGTGTCTCCATCCACATCCATCCATCATAAACATACTCCACACGGCTCCGGGGAGTTAATAAAGGCCTTCCGAAGCGAAGCGATGCATTTGTGTAAAAAAAAAATAAAAAAAAAATAAATAAAAAAAATCCATATTTAACAAGTTATGAAGTAAAATATCTAGCTTCCATCAGACCTCCATCCATATGCAACGTAAGAAGAAAGTGTAAAACTCTTGCAGTTCAAAAAGCTTTCGCTACATAATACGCCTTCCCTATTCAACTTACGGAAAAAGTTTAACTGACGCGACACCAGTTTACACTTTCTTTGTAACTTGAATACAGAAGGCAGTCTGGCGGAAGCTAGATATTTTACTTCATAAATATGGATTTTTTGGTTTTTTTTACACAAACGCCTCTCTTCGCTTCAGAAGGCCTTTATTAACCCCACAGAGCTGTGTGGAGTACACGTTTATGATGGATAGATGTGGATGGAAGCACTTTCTTCAGCTCATACTCGTGACCCCTGTTCACTGCCATTATAAAGCTTGGATGTGTCAGGATATTTATTAAAATATCTCCAATTGTGTTCATCAGAAAGAATAAAGTCATATACACCAAGGATGGCTTGAAGGTGAGTAAAGCTTGGGCTAATTTTCATTTGAAAGTGAACTAATCCTTTAAGAACTAGTTTGACCAACTTGCAGTCAACCAAGGGGTGATCATACTTTTTCAATTCCATTTAGACCAATCTACCTTTTCATGTAACTGACCTTAAAAAAATAGAACCAGCCTTGAAGAAAAAAAAAATAGATGACTAACTTTTAAGAATAGTAGCAACCACCTAGCAACACCTTAGCAACTGCAACCAAACATTGAGGAAACAAGTTTTCTGGACATGACTTGAAAGTTTTAGAACAAATAGAGCAAAAAGCTACAAAAAAACAAAAGATTTTATTATTATTATTCATCCACTTCTGTTCTCAGATATTTTGTCTGTCTCATGATGTGCTTAGCTCTAGCCATCACATTTATCCATCACAGTCCACAGTTGCCCAGGCATCCACCTGTTAGGTAACAGTCCAGGTATGTGAGACAAACAATACGGTGGAAGGACCAAGATGCTCCATTTGTGGCCTTATCAAAGATCAGCAAAGTTTAAAAGGTTGTTTATGCTATATTCTCATCCTCTCTGGTTCTGACACTTGGCATTTCACTGATCTTCTACTCTAATTAAAAGAAGAGGAGAGGGAGAAGGAGAGAAAAAAAGTGTGAGCGAAAAAAAAAACAAGAGAAACAGTTGCCAAGGAATCCATCAGTCTATGAAAGACTGCAGTCACAGGAATGAACATTCCCTTCCAGACTATAGAAATACATTTAGGAACACTAGATATACTGTGACGCCAAGTAATTAAATGTTTTTCAGTTCTGTCTTTAATTAAGGCATCAACATGTGAGGAAAAAGAGGTAAACATTGTGTCATGTGCTTCAGCAATTCCTTTTACCACTGGCAAGGGTGGATGAAACAAAATAGACCTAAATAAAATGACATGTAGCAACTTGACTGTAGAGCTTTAACATAATACCAAAGAAACACAAAGCTCTTTTCATTAAAGGGATGGGTTAATTCTTTCATGACTTGCTCACCCTCATGCCACTCCAAACCCGCATGGACTTACTTTCTTCTGAAACAGATATTTTTAAAAATGTTAAAAAATTTTGTCCATACAATCAAAGTCAATAGGGAACAATGTTGTTTTGGACCCCACTGACTTTTATTATACGAACAAAAAACAGTAAAAGCTGATAATAGAACCAATTTATGTGTGTGGGCTTTGAAATCAGAAAGAAATGTGCAAATTTGGCATACAGGAGAACTACCTCTCGCCTGCATAAACTTCTTTTGTGTGTCCAGACATTCACGGTGGTCCTGTTCCTCCATATTACTGAGCGGTATGTGCACCAGATTGGGCAGCTGCTGATCTTAGATTGCCAGATGCCAGCTGGTGCTCATTTTTCCATTTGAACGTATACATCCTTTCTCTGTGGACCCTTTGCCTGGCCCGTTCACCCTCCCGGTTCACTGTGCTCTGGGTGTACACAACACTGACCATCTGTGGACGGCTCCATCTCAAGCTGCTCTTGGAATGACATGATCTGAACTCAGAGCTGGATGTCCAATACTGGGAATTAACAGGAGTTATTAAAGTCACCATGAAATCAAAATTGACAAATATTGCTTTGGAATATTGCAGTATTTACACAATACATTTTCATTTCGCTTTTCACAATACATATCATTTCAAAGCAGCTTTACAGAAAATGCATGTGTCTACATTGCAATTTAGAGTGATCTGTTATCAGAGGTGACTGTGTCCAAGTAATGCATTTCATAAATGTACATATACAAGTCACGTAGTTAGCTAACATACCCCGGTTTCACAGACAAGGCTTAAGACTAAAATGCATGTTTGAGCTTTTTCAACTGAAAGCAACTTGCACTGACATATCTTAAAATATGCCACTGCCATTGTTTTGTCTCAAGATGAACACCAGTAATGTTTTTTTTTTTTCTAGGGTATGTTTATAAAAGCTACTTAAATATCCTAATGGAAATAAGGCTTAATCCTGGCTTAGGCTAAGCCCTGTCTGTGAAACTGGCCCATAATGTATTAATTTTAGGCAGTAACAATGAGCTCATTGAAGTAATTATTACACGTTGTGAAAATAATGTATACAATATATAGTTAGCATTGATGCATGTTGATTCAGAGTTTGCATCATCTGAAGTCCTCACAGGAGTTGGAGTCATCTCTTCACAGGTGTTGGGGCATCTGAAGTCTTAGTAAAAGGCTGGATCCAAACTGGAGCTGGCATAGTCGCTAGTTACCTCAGTATAGGCATCCCGAGATAAAACAGAAAAGCCAATGGAAAATAATTAGCGTAGCTGCTGTTCTAAACATCTCAAGCAAAGACAATCATGTGCATTTGATCTGATATAACTAGAGTACAAGGTTAAGAGACGTATTGTGTGAATGCTTGGCTAAAAAGATGCGTCTTTAATCTAGATTTAAACTGGGAGAGTGTGTCTGAGCATCGAACATCATCAGGAAGGCTATTCCAGAGTTAGGGAGCCAAATGTGAAAATGCTCTTCCTCCTTTAGTGGACTTCCTCCTTAGATATCCTAGGTACAACCAACAGTTTTGTGATCTTGAAGAGCGTAATGGATTATACAGTGATAGAAGATCGGTTAAGGACCTAAACCATTTCAGGCTTTATATCAGTAGCAATACATAGTAATCAATATGGAACTGAATAGGTAACCAGTGTAGAGATGATAAAATTGGTGTTATATGATCATATTTTCTTAACCTGCTAACCTTTTATTTTCTTGACCTTGTTTATTGAGGATGCAGGACAAGTAATGCATTACAGTAATTCAGTCTAGAGGTCATGAATGCATAAACTAATATTTCTGCATCAGAAACAGATAGCATGTTCCGTAGTTTAGCGATGTGAGGTGGAAGACGGCTGTTTTTGTAACATATGAAATATGATTTTCGAAAGACAAGTTGCTGTCAAATATAACACCCAGGTCTTTTACTGTAGAGGATGAAGTAACAGTACATCCTTCTAAATGCAGATTGTAGTCTAAGAGATTCTGTGTACAGGTTTTTGGTCAAATAAGTAATACCTCAGTCTTACATGAATTTAATAGAAGAAAATTACAGGTTATCCAATATTTCATATCTTTAGCACACTCTGTCAACTTGGATAATTTAGAGAATTCATCTGATTTTCTTATAATATTACCAAGTGGCAGCATATATATTGAAAATAACAGAGGGCCTAACACAGATCCTTGCGGCACTCCAGAATTTATGACGTTCAGGGATGATTCTAAGGGCCCACACACTTTTGGGGCCCCCAGAGATCGGTTTTATTAGTAGTAACAGTAGTAGTAATGTAATAGAAATTATAAATATAGTAAATTTATATATATTTATTAATTTATATATATATATATATATTTATTATTATTATATTTGTTCAGTTTTTGCACACAAAAGGTATTCTCGTCGCTTCATAACATTAAGGTTGAACCACTGTAGTCACGTTGACTATTTTAACAATGTTTTTACTACTTTTCTGGACATTGAATGTGGTAAATTTGTTGCTTTTTTTAATGGAGGATAAAAAAACCTCTCAGATTTCATCAAAATATCTTAACTTGTGTTCTGAAGATGAACGATGGTCTTACGGATGTGGAACGACATGAGGGTGAGTAATTAATGACAGAAATTTCATTTTTGGGTGAACTAACCCTTTAAACAGGTTGTTTTTTAAAGTTGGTGCTTGAAGTGAAGCTGCTCTTAATTTTCATTGATGACTGCAGTGTTAGGGAATATTATAGACTGTTAATAATGGTTCTTATTATCAATGTTGAAAACTGTTTTTGCTTCTTAATATTTTTGTGGAAACTGTGATACTTTAATTTGTCAGGATTCTTTGATGAATAGAAAGTTTTAAAGAACAGAAATCTGAAATATAAATAATTTGTAATAATTAAATGTCTTTAATTTAATGTGTCCTTGTTGAATAAAAGCATTAATTTCTATTTATTTAATCTTACCCCTGACTACTGAAGGGCAATGTGTCACGTTTTCCACAAAAATATGAAGCTGCACTACTGTTTTCAACATTTATAATAATCAGAAATGTTTCTTGAGCAGCAAATCAACATATTAGAATGATATCTGAAGGATCATGTGACACTGAAGACTGGAGCAATGATACTAAAAATTCAGCTTTGATCACAGGAATAAATTACATTTTACAATATATTCACATAGAAAACTGTATTACTGTTTACTGTATTTTTCACCACCATATGAATTTTTAATCTCTTTTCCACAGTTGGGGCTCTATTCCATAAAATATCAGGAGATGTCAAGCTTCTGAAAGGACAAATAGGCTACTATATAATCACTAGAAATGCACCACAAAAACAGTCCACTTTCTGCACCACATTCCAAGTGTTCTAGACCACACCAGAGCATTGTGTCATATGGACTGATTGTATGGCAAGTGTTGACTTTGGCAGTTTGATACACGCTCCGAACCACTGATTCGAAACAAAAGGTTCGTAAAGCTTCGAAGCTTCATGAAGCAGTGTTTTGAAATCAGCCATCACTAGATATTGTTGAATAAAGTCGTTATTTTGTTTTTTAGGCGCACAAAAAGTATTCTCGTCACTTCATAACATTAAGGTTGAGTAGCCTTCTGGGCATCTGAAAGTGTTAATTATCTTGCTGGCAATGGAGGCCTCACTGAGCCATCGGATTTTATGAAAAATATCTTAATTTGTCTTCTGAAGATGAATAGTATTCTTGTTGCTTCATAACATTAAGGTTGAACCACTGTAGTCACGTTGACTATTTTAACGATGTTTTTACTACTTTTCTGGACATTGAATGTGGTCATTTTGTTGCTTTCAATGGAGGATAAAAAAACCTCTCAGATTTCATCAAAATATCTTGTGTTCTGAAGATGAACGAAGGTCTTACGGGTTTGGAACGACATGAGGTGAGTAATTAATGACAGAATTTTCATTTTTGGGTGAACTAACCCTTTAATAACTGCCAGCTTGAACGGTCTTGGGACATGACCTAGAGAGTCGAGTTAATAATATTGAGAAGAGGCTCTTCTGCTATAGGTAACAACTCTTTCAGTAGTTTAGTGGGTATTGGATCTAATAAACATTATAAGTTTAGATGCAATGATAAGTTTGTTTATTTAGTTCTTCCTGTCATATGGTCAGAGGTGGGAAGAGTATCCAAAAACTGTACTCAAGTAAAAGTACAAGTACTTATAGAAATATTTACTCAAAGTAAAAGTGAAAGTAATAATCTTAATAGTTACTTGAGTAAGAGTAAAAAAGTATCCAATGAAAAAACTAGCTAGTTACTTTGTAACACACACACACACATATATATATATATATAAAATATCTATTATTTAGATAGATATTTAAATTATTATGATCATCATAATTAGATATCTTTGCAACAAACACAGAAGACACAAGCATTATTTCTGGCATCTGTAGCCCGAATATCATTGCATGTGCCTTGTTTTGTATAATAATAACGTATACAGCTACATTTGAAAGAAGAGAGAGAGAAAACTCTTTTTGTGCTCGCGCTCAGAACCGCTGAACACAAACAATGATAAATGCACATTGACGGATCTTCTGCCGTCTGTTCTCCAAAATGTATATTTCTGCAGGCGTGTGTACACAAAGACGTTAATTTTCAAGACTAACAGGTCGCCGGCGCCGCCATTGCGCAATAGGCTACCCACAAATTACCGCGGGACGGCGAGTGTTCATTTCATACTCTCTGAACAATGGTAAGTTATTTAATGTATAAATTAAGATATATGTCCAAAAAAACGTTAAAGAAATGCTACATACTTTGTTATCGTGGCGTAATAATCTGTTTGATTGTAAAATGTAGGCTATTGGCTGTATGAATTGAAATCAAATGAAATCGATACCTGTGGAATTGTTCACAGACAGCATACGCAGTTCAACTAATAATCTTCATCGCTGGCAAACAATAGGATGCATTTGCAGATTTGCTTTTAATTGTCTGTAGGCCCACTGCCACTTTATCCAACGATCCGAGTGAGAAACAGTGCGTGCAGGAACTGAACAAATCATTCAAACTGATTCGCGAACCAATTTAGACAGTTTTGCCAACTTGTTTGATCAAGACTTTGAACAGAATCGACTCAAAAGAGTGATTTATTTGTGAATGGGGCATCCTTCATGAAAAAAGAGACTTGCGAGCTTGGAAGAGCTAACCTACGCATTTCTTAACATGTACAGTATTGCATTAAAATAAAGTAACGAGAGGAACGTCGCTCAGTGTAGCGAAGTAAAAGTACAGATTTTTCAATAGAAATGTACTCAAGTTAAAGTACCCACATTTAAATCTACTCTAAAAAGTACAAATTTTCCAAAAAAAAAAAATACTCAAGTAAATGTAACGAAGTAAATGTACCTCTGCATATGGTTGAGGCTAAATCATGAAACGCTGTAAAAGTTTGTGCATTTACAGTTGTATTTTTGATGCTTTTGATTTTCTAGGTGAAGAAATTCATAAAGTCATCATTACTACTAAACTGTAATGGAATATTCAGTTCAGGTGATGTCTGACATACTATATAGTAGGCCTAGGGAAGTATTCGATTTCGGACACAGCGTATGTTTCTGCAAGCTTGGAGGTGTTTGCTGCAAATTAGAAATCAAAGATATCAATGAAGGTCTTGCGGTCCAGTGTTGTCAAAACAAAATCATTTGTTAATGAACCTTTTTAAACATATTGTGATACGCTATATAGAGCACTTTTTACACAAAAGTCTCCATTATATTGTCATAAAGCGCTACATACTGAACTAAATCAATGCTTTTACTTGCTGTTCCACAGGCCTTTTGTTGCAAGACATTTTAAGAGGCATGCAATTCAAAAGAGAGCATTAATGTAACCCTTTCAAGCACATATAAATAGAAATGACCTTTGGAATTAAAGTGAATATCTGCAGTATCTTTGCCAGAAATAAATTACAACAGGTACTAAAGTATCAAGTACTAAAGAAAGCTTGCCAAGGAGTGATTTTAAGATTATGGGTATAAAAATGTGCCTAGATAAAAAGCATAAACTGCCCCTAAAAGGTTTTGGACAAGTAACTCACACTTAAAAATATATTAGGCTAAATGTCTTTAGATTCTCAGTTAAAAACACACATAATATGTGAGGCTTTTATACTTGCTTAACCACCAAGACTTCAAGATTAGTTGACAAGTACCAACCAGCATGGATAAACATAGAAATTGTGTTCTAAGCAGATCTTGTCAGCAGGGCGGAAAGACATCAACAAAAAAGCTTTTAAACAATATGTCACATAAAGTTACATTTACCTTTGAAAAGCCATTCAATGACCATAAACTCAACAGTAAAGAGGGGAGAGAGAGAGGAGCATTTTGCAAAAATATGCACTATATTACATAGCCTATTCATTATACTTTTACTCTTATTAGTTATAATGTTAGGTAACACTTTATTTTACAGTGTCATTGTTACATGTGTTACATGTAGTTATTGTAATAACTATAAATTAGGGCTGGGCGATTTTTCCGATTAATTCGAATTTAATGTTTTGCCTCGATTTTATTATTTTTTAAATCGAGAAATCGCGATTTTGAATAAAAATGTTAGCAAGCGTTACAATTAGACATGTTGACAATACAGCAATGATAACCGTATTAGGAGAAGAAAATGATCCGACCTCATGATGGCGCCGGCGCGCCTGATTAACCGCTCTCATGTGACGCTCTATGAACGTAGAACACATCACTATTCTTAAGCGGCTGTTCATTCAGAAATGCGTTATTGCGTTATAAAAATGAGACGCAGGCAGTGGAATGAGAAAAAAGGCAGAGATATTAAACGCGAGTTGAGCTTTTTTTTAACTTGACCGCCGTGTTTTTAGAACGCCGTTTCGGGTGAGACGCTGCAAAAGACGCGAGACACACGTGCAACACCTAAACATGTCCGCCAAACATAAAAACAATTGGACAAATAGCGCAATGGAATGCAAAAACCTGTAAACCTGTTTGATATTTCATGTTTGCATGATGGTGACGGGCTGAAAGCTGCTGTTGTTTTCTGTTTTTACAAAGCATTTGCTGTTAATAATAGCCTATTACTGGTGTTATTTAAATGCTATTACTTTTTGGCTAAGAAATATTTAGCATTTTCTTATTTTATATTATTTCTGAGTAGCCTATATAGGATGTGTTTAAGATAAGATTGTACAACATTTGCCTTCATATTTCAGGCATATTTTCTGCAAAGATATTTAACAAATTGTTTTACATTTACACCATGTTGATCACTTCATTTGTGATGCACTTGGAATGGAACTTTTTTAACCAGATTGTTAATAAAGAGAATGTTACTTAAATCATATTGTAGTTAAGTTTTTAAGTTGACTAGTTAAACAGTAAAAAAAAAATAAATAAATCGAAATCGTGAATCGGTCAATCGTTCTGAAAAAAATCGAGATTTTATTTTTTTGCCATATCGCCTAGCCCTACTATAAATTATGCATAATTACATGCCACTAACCCTAAACCAAACCAAACTCTAATCCTAACCCTATAGTAAGTACATGTAGTTACTTAATATTACTCAGTACTTAAATGTATAATTACAACAAGGTGTGGGCCCAGCCCAAGGTGTAACAAAAACACCTGAAAATAAAGTGTAACCTAATGTTATTATTATTAAAAAAAAAATGCATTATGTGCAATTGTATACAAATCAGTTTTACATTTTTAACTTTAATATTATAGTATCAGCTGACAGGGTTCCTTGTATAGTTTACAGCAGTAGTTAAAATTTAAAATGAACATGTACTGTACCTGATATATATCCCAATGAATCGATATTGAATCTAGATTGGAATCATGAAATTTATGTCAACACTCAGCCCTAATAAAACCCATGCATTAGATAAAGTACCAGTCATTGTACCATGTTAACATTGTAACATGTTGGCAGTAAACTAATGAAATTCTGTTCAGGTACCAAATGTTTTGACAGTCACAATACACTTCTTATGATCTCAATAATTCTCACTCCAAGCTGAACAATATGTTTACGATAACAAAGTTGACATCAACGGAAGAAGAAAAAACATAATAGTTGACAACGTTATGCTGAACTAATTTAAACAATGCCTGCACCATGATGTGATTATAATATATCATCATAACACATTAAGCATGCATTGCTGCGCAGTTATTAGGTATTAGTTTTTCCATTAGCATTCGGAGGGTGCTGGCAGAGGTGTAAAGTATTTGAGTAAATGTAATTAGTTACTGTACTTAAGTATCTTTTTGGCTACTTTGTAGTTGTACTGAGTATCAAAGATATTGGCAACTTTTACTCTTTACTTGACTACATTTTTGAACAAGTAAATGTACTTTTTACTCCACTACATTTGTGATCAGTAATGCAATTACACATTACATTTTTCATGGCACCTAACTTTTTCTGCAGCAGTTTGTTTCTGATATAAAGAAGCGATATTGCCATCTAAGGGCATTGAAGATACTATATCTTGTGCGTTTTGCCTTTACTCACTCAAACTTGTCAACAAGGCTACTCTACGATGTGAGTGCATTAGCTGGTAGTTGCTGATCGCAGGTGTTTGATTTACTAGATGAGGAAATGACTGCAGCCGGAGCTCCAGCACATCCAGTGCAAGTAGACTTTGACTATTTAATTTTACTTAACATTATTTTATTGATCCGCTATATTGACAAGACCTTTTTGAAGGATACTGGTTTACTTATGACCTTTTTGTGTACTTGAGCTCAACTGAGACTTGAGAGTTTGTAGACGTTTAAGAGGTTGTTGAACTTGATTAATTGCAATTTTGAGGTGTTCAGTTTTATTTTGATTTTAGAAAATAAACTTGATTTCTCATCTTACAAATCAATTGTTTCTTATTTTCACCAGCATGTCTCTCAGGTGTTCAGGACTAGTGCATCTCTGAGCCTACATTCAGCATGAGTAAAATACTTAAGTACTGTTAAAATCAGATACTTTAAGACTTTTACTCAAGTCGTATTGGAATTGGTTACTTGTAACTTGTAGTGGAGTCATTTTCAATGTAAGGTATCTGTACGTTTACTCAAGTATGGTTTTCAGGTACTCTTTACACCTCTGGGTACTGGCATGTGGGGGGGCCTTCTAAAATCTCGCCTATATAGGGCAACAACAGCCTGGGCCGGCCCAGGCCGATGCATCCCATATGGATTCAATTAAACTTTTTACATGGCTTTGATTGCTATATAGTACATGTTATTTTTCTCTCCTGCATCTATCTAAATATAAACACGGACATCATATGCCATATTATGTCTGAAAATACTCTCTTCATGTGCGGTTCTATCACAAGAATCTTGAAAACGGAGCAAATGGTCCAGCTGCAACAACATCTCTTCTGACACTCAATGATTCTTAGCTGAAAACACAAATCAACAGTGAATTTCCAAGAATCTTGCCCCCAAGGTGTGAGTTGCTTCTTAGTTTTGTCTGTCTGTAGACTAAAATTAAGATAATAGCTACAGTCACACTCCTCTACACAGTCATGTGACTAAAAGCTGGAGAATCTCAAGAATGTTGTGTGCAATGACAAAGATTTTGACTGAAATGAAAAAGCGGATGTGTGACACTCTCATGTCTCACAAATCCACTTGTGTATCTGGTACTGATGTTTTTATTAGTTCTTTAAACCCAGTCCAAATGGAAGAAATAAATAAAACGGACAGATACGTGGAAAAACGGAGTCTGTAGGGCAGATGGGCCTTGCATGTAACCCACAATATGGTTTAGTGATAGAAATAGGCTCGCTTCCTCACTGCCAACCAATGATGGCACATAATGACATGAAAACATGTATGTTTACAGTCTTGCAGCTTGTCACTGATCAGACAATCGTTCTCTTTTCGGGTAACCAGTGTAACCCTTCGTCGCTCCGTGTCTGGGTGTACATAATGGACCTATAAAAAGAAAAAGTACATGTAGGGATAGAAATGAAGCAGGAGTGTGAACATTAAAAATGGTAAAGACGCCCCCACAGGCTCCGCTTTCCCCTATTTAAAAGATCTGCGATTATAAAAGATTCTATATTTGCAAACCTTTGACGGTATCATTATCCACAAAAGGAGCGAAGATCAACTTTGAGACGGAGACTTTGGCATTGTGTAGGCTTAATGAATCTGTTACTTACATCATCTTTGTTTGGGTGCTCATTAAATGGACCGCTAAAGCTTTGACTGGACCTGCGGTGTGATGTACCCACAGATGGTCCATGTCTGACAGGGTAGCTGCTTGAAGTGGGTTCAATAGTTAATGCTTATGGTCGATAAAAGGGTTGAATCATTTTAGTTATCGACTGCTGTCCCCATATGTTGGTAAAAACGGTCTCAAATTGAAGCCTCTCGTGCAAGATGCTTATGGCTGGAATCTGTCAAAGACATGAAGTATAGGACAGATGCTCCTAGTTAGTGAGACACACGGTCAGGCTACTCAATAAAACTTGACCTATCATTTTAAAATCAGTTGCCTCTTGGAAAACTGAATGTTGACCTCACATGTTGGTTAAATGGATCAAAAACTGATGGTTGTACTCTCATGAGATGTTCATGGCTGGGCCCACAAAAGTTAACACAAAAATGCTGATGCGCCTCAGCAAAACCAAAGAGGCCTGCATGCAAAAGTTATTTTAGGTGATTGTCCAGATGTATACGTTAGATGTAATGAAAGATCCCATAAGAAAAATACCTCAGGATTTAAGACAGAGGACAAATGTGCAGCTTTTGCATTTTCTGTAGGACTCCACACAGTGTGACCTGGTTTGAAAGGAGAAATCAGGCTCATTTTTATGAATTAGACATCCATCAATGTTTATTATATCAGTGGTTCTCAACAGGTTTTGCTTCAGGACAAAGATTTTAAATTGGGCATGACGTGGAAAACCAACAAAGTACCACAATTATTTATAGTCCTTGAAATTAAAGATTAAAAAATATTGCTAACACTTTGTAATATGGTCTCATTAGTTAATGTTAGTTAATGCATTATTTAACATTAACTAAAAATGAGCAATACATTTGTTACAGTATTTATTAATTTCTTGTTAACGTCTCTGTTACTGATGTAACCCTCATTCCCTGAAGGAGGGAACGAAAACGTTACTTTGATACTGACATATTATGGTCTCACCTGGGAGCCCAATCACCTTGAAGTGCTAACTAAACGAGCCAATGGATATTGGCCAGTGAGATTTGCATGCTGAGCCACTCCTACCCAGACATACAGGAATATAAGGCTCACTCACTCATTCATTCATACTTTGCTGAGGAGCCATTCAGCAGGGATTCAGGGTTGTGGCAGGAGGGACTTAAAATCTCTGTTCCCTCCTTCAGGAAACAAGGGTAACATCAGTAACAGAGACATTCCCATTCAGTCAGTCACGTTCAAAGTTACGTCGATACTGACGTATTGGGGTCGCTATGGAGAGCACCACAGCCACTGAACTGTGTTACAAGTGTCAGAGACACAGATGCTGGCAAGCTGGCAAGCTGTAGTGTGCCCTACAGCCCTCACACAGTTGTAATCTATCCAGCACCCCACGTAAGTCCAAGGAAAATTAGGCCTCCATACCAACGGGATTGAAGGGACAGGGCTCACCCTGGAGACGGTCATAGCTGCTGTTCCTATTATCGTGATATTTCATGGGGAAGAGTGCTTCAGATCTCAATTCCCATATTTTTCAGCTATTGCCAGTGTGTTAACGCTGGGGAAGCGTGTCTAGTCCAAGAGAGAGGGATGCTACGGAGGCCACACCCTGACGAAGGGAAGTAACGTGTAGTGGATACACATATGGACTGACCTGTGAGGCAGTGCTACATATGGAAGATCTCTGCAGTAGGTCCTGCCTAGCCAGGGATGGAACTACTACCTGATGCAGAAACAGGGCAGAGCAGAAACTGCCCAGGGAAAGACATGGTTTTACCAACAGGGAAACCATACCATGGAAAGTACACATATGGGATTACCAAGGAGGATTCACAGCATATGGGCATCTAGCCCAGTACAAGGGCCGACCAACCGGACATGCACACAAGTACTGGGTCTGGCGTCGGACGCCACCATGTGTTGGGTACAAGCATCCTTCGGCAGTCAGACGTCTGACACTCCGAGGGGGTACGGCTCGCCTTGGGATTGGTACACCAAGACAATGACATCCACTATCCAGTGGGCCAAGCTTTCCCTTCTGCTGACCTCCAAAGCAGACAAAGAGCTGCTCAGAGCTATTGAAACTCTGCATGTGGTCCACGTAAACATGCAGTGCATGAACGGGACACAGCAACGCAAGGGCTGGGTCTGCCTCCTCCAGGGGCAGTGCTTGCAAGTTCACCACCTGGTCTCTAAAGGGGGCACATATCCAGGCTGCAGTCTCAGGATCACGTGAGACATAACCGGCCAGAACTCAAGGCATGTTTTGCTGACTGCATATGCTGGTCCCCCACCCTCTTGCAGGAAGTGAGCGCGGTCAGGAGCACTGTCTTTAGAGACAGGATCTTAAGCTCAACTGACTCCAGCAGCTCAAAGGGAGTTCTCTGTAGACCAGAAAGGACCACAGATATGTCCCAGGAGGGTATGAGGCATGGCCTGGGAGGATTTAGCCTCCTGCTGCCTCTCAGGAACCTGATGACCAGATTGTGCTGCTCCTCCTCTTCCCAGACCTTGCACAGCGTCTGTGCGAGCATGCTCATGTACGTAACAGTCGCAGTGTTGTCCGTGCGGACCAACATGTGCTTGCCCTGAAGAAACGGTCAAAACTGGTACAAGGCGAACAGCACTGCCAACAATTCCAGGCAATTGGATGTGTGTCATATTGACCAAGTCCAAATCAATACTGAGAAAAAAGATGCTCTGCACGGGAGAGAGCTACAATGAGCCAGTTGTAGAGATAGTCCGAGATGAGAATGCCCACCTCCCTGAGAGAGGTAATGGCAACCTCCATGACTTTGGTAAAGACGCCGGGAGACAGGGACAGCCCAAAGTGGAGGACCTTGTACTGATATGCTCGACCGTCGAAAGCAAAGCGTAGGGACGGTCTGTCTCGAGGTAAAATTGAGACGTGAAAATACGCATCCTTCACGTCGATCGCTGCAAACCAATCCTGGGGGCGAACACACGAAAAGCATTGAGGCAAAAGAAAAGCACTGAGGCAAGAAAAGCACTGAGGCAAAACGTGGCTTTGAACCATGTTCTGCGCCCAGGAACCAATCATCTAACCGCGAGTGCTCAGGACAAGGTGGTGGGTTCCACTCGAGTCCGATGCCCATGGCAGCCCGGGAAAGTATGGCTGTCAACTCTGAATCCGATTCAGCATGAGCAACCTGCCCAGAGGGGGAAGCATAGCTTCATCTTCCTCTTCAGAGGACAATAGCCCACTCTCTGATGCAGCTATCGACATCTTCATCCGAAGCGTTGAATGAAACACTGGGTTGCCCGCACCATCATCTGGCAGCTCGGCGGCACATGGCACGCTAGTGGAATGGGAGGTACATGGGGACTGGCCCGGCGGAAGAGCTCCCACTGTAACCCTCAGGTCTCCCAAAGTGTTAACCAGACCCATGGCTCTACTATGAGAAGCGGCGGTGGGCTGGGTAACAGCAGAAGCAACTCGTACCTTCGTGAAGGAGAGTCGTGACAGCAATGCTAACATGGTCATGCTGTTGCAGTGAAAGCATGCACCATCCACAAACATTTTCTCAGCATGCTTTTGGCCCAGACATGTGAGGCAGCGATCGTGGCTGTCAGATGAAAGCCAGGAAATGACCGCATCCAGAAACACATGGATGGAAAGACATCTTTAAAAAGACACTCGCCGTCTATGCTTGCTCTTTTAGGAAAATCTGCTCTTATGCACCAAAGTGCTGAGGGGTGAAACACTGCACTTCACCATGCACTGCTCTCTCAGGAAGCGAAACACCGCTGGATGCGCCCTCACACCAGCCAGAGAGATCTCCTTAAGAACAAGCTCTTTTAGCAATTAAAATTGCTTTTTCACTGCAATCAGGAAACCGCTTCTGTCGAAGGATGACTGGAAAAGAGCAATCGCTGTTTACAACCGCTCAGCTCCAAGAGCGGATTTAATGATTTGAGGCACCATTTAAAACAATAAAAATATAATACGAACTATTGCTCAATATTTAGTTATTGCTTAAGATGCATGATATTTTCATTTGCTACAAGCAGGATACACAAGAAGCACGTTCAACGTGGACGCACAGACGGTTGTTGTGGTAACAAACACCACAGCAACCGCTTGCTGAACATGCATCTCGTATACATAAAGCTTTTTTAGGAGGCCCTTGGCTTTTGAGGGCCCAAGGCAGTCACCTAATGGCAAGACCGCCTCTGCTCTGCTCCGATGCTAAGTATAAATGAGTGAGTGCAAGCTGGCCTTATATACCTCCTTATATACCTCCCTGTATTGGGCTCCCAGGCGAGACCCCAATACATCAATAACGACATAATGTTGAATGTTGTAACACTCAGCCCTACTGGCAGATGAAACACAATTAAAATGAGAATTGATTAAAATATTGTACATTGAGTTTAAATATGAAGACAAGAAAACTATAAAAAAACAGATATGTATTCACACCAACAGAAATGACACTAAACTAAAACAACACAAGATATATAAAGGCCCGGTTTCATAGACAGGGCTTAGCCTAAGCCAGGATTAGGTCTTAGTTTAATTAGGATATTTAAGTAGCTTTTATAAACATACACTAGAAAAACATTACTGGTGTGCATCTTGAGACAAAACAATGGCAGTGACATATTTTAAGATATGTCAGTACAAGTTTCTTTCAGTTAAAACAGCTCAAGCATGCACTTTAGTCTAGGACTAGTTTAAGACTTGTCTGTGAAACCGGGGGAAAGAGTCCTTAGACTGGTAAGAGCAGTCCTTTTGTGGAGTCCATCAATTCCATACCATAAAATAGTCCATAGGAAACTCTGTGTGTTGATAGTCCAATGTGTCCACCATGTATATACAATCCAATGTGCAAAAATCCAAAGTGCAAGTGCAGTTGAGAACAGCTGGTATTGATTAAGATTATTCTTTTCAAAACTTATATATATATATATATATATATATATATATCTTAAATACATCAACATTCTAAGTAATGTTGTATTGTCCCTACATGTACAAAGTCAAACTTAAACTTGCATTGCTTGTATAAACACTACTTCACAATAGTGCATGCAACCATGTCATGTCATATAGCAGTCCAGGTCCAGCTAATCCAGCCCCAGCCATCAAGCGTTCCCTCAGTGCTGTATAATTTTGGATCACACCATCAATACTGCACTATCCATGACTCTTCAATGTATTAACAGGATTTTAGCACTATCTTTCACAAATACTTGTATGCAAAGCCAACAGTCTCTATAGAGCCTACCTATTATTTGAACACGTATATAGCACTGAAATCCTTGCCAAGAGTCTAGGTTTTACTATGCATTTAAAAGGCATTCCAGCTGGGTGACAAGGGTCTCCTGCAAACGTAAGAGTTAAGCACACATATGGCTTGACTTTAAGAAGCGTCATTCAAATAGAAGCCCTTAAAGACTGTAGGTGTTGTTAAAAAAGTGCACTTTTATATTTCCTGCTGTATGGAGAGGCTATGATCTTGTGGCTGGAAGGGCTGAGGAACTGGGAGCTTCAAGGCTCTTAAGAATGCTGTTTTAGCTTGTTTGGAGCATGTGATCACATTCTTATGTCTGGCAAAGAATTTTCATATCAGCCTTAAGAGTGAAGCCACATGAAAACAGTCACCACAAAAGAAAAAAAGAAAACAAAAGAACGCAATACAATTCGCAGCACGGTATTGTTGAGTGGTTTGGTGGCGTGCATATGCGAAGAATCTGTGATCCAGCGAGGTTTGTGCAATGAAAACATGGACGTGGATGCAGTTTCCCTTTATAGGTCAAGAAGCATTATGTCCAGCGAAACACAATCTACAATCACACATGCTGTTGAATTTATCTGAAAAACAAACAATGCAAATACAAATTTGAAATTTATTTACATCTTTTATTTATATTTTATTTAAATTTTTATTTATTTATATAAAATTCAGAAACATTCAAAAACTAAACTAATAGTATATTGTATTATCTTAATTTTGTGATATTAAACCTGAAACTGAAAAGATAATGTAAAAGTGACACGTCATGTCTGACTTTATGTCTATGAGGTCTTTTAATCAATGACTGCATTGCTTTAATTGAAAATATATGAGAATATGAAATGGCATGTAGAGGAAAAAGCAATCTCCTCATCCCTCTCTCCTTCCTAATCCAATAATCCTTCTATTTTATTCGTCCAGGGACTGAGGTAAACCTTACACAGACAGCCCTCAGCATATGTTTGCCATATCCGGTAAGCCATGCAGGGAATGGATAGGAACGGCTAGAGTATTTAGGGCTGAATTATTCTGAATGAGGATAAAAGCGTTCGTTCGTTATTGAGAGACTATTATTTACAGATTGTTTTGGTGGAAAGCCTCATGTTGACATAATATCTTGTGAATTAATAACCAAGCACATAGGCTGTAATTCAAATAATTTAAAAAAAAAAAAAAAAGTATCAGGAGGGAGACAGACCATTCAACCAAAAGTATATATGGCAAAAGTATCAAAACTTCAAACATGTAGATTGTCACAAAATCATATCCATCTGTTTGTAATGTCTGAAGATTACTTGATACATGATGTACTTGATAATTTATTCCTGTGTTTCCATTAATTTACCCGCACGTACACACAGGATCAAATCAGAAATTTACACCTGGCACTGAACATCATCTGAACACATAGATCATATTTTACTGTGATTAAAAGTTATTTGATATTCTGAAAACATCTGACTGGCTTTAAATCTGGAAGCTATTAAAACTCAAAAACGTATTTTGGATGCCGTTCTTGGACAAATCATGCTTTGTACAAAAGCTCTCAAGAGTATAATAAATTATACTATTAAGTAAATTCACATTAAATAGAATATTGAGTAGGAAATAACAACAATTAAATAATTCCTAAACTTCTAATTTACTAATTTTACTAACATAAATATGCTTCTTCTTAACATAAATAACTTCTTCTTAAAGGCATATTAATACATACACCATTTAGTAGTTTAATTCTGAGCCTCACACCACTAAATTGGAAGTTTGAGGGCCAAACAGACTTTTCAGACATACTGTCTTTTCCAAAATGCTAACTGAATGTTTTTAGTGGCTTCAGCTGCACTCTGGCCTGGTTTGAACTCATACAAAAGCAAAATTCTTAGATATTTTGAGCATATTGTCATAAAAAGGTTTCTGAAGAAAATACTATGCAATTGAAAAAAAAAAAAACAATAACATCTTCAATAACAAATAGCACACTGTCAAATTAGTCACCAAGTTTAATATGAAAAACCTTATAGCTTGCTATAAAGAACAAATACATTTAAAAGGAAGTAGTTGGAAACCTAATAAGGTCAAGGTCCACATTCTCACAGCTAGACTCCTGCACAACATGCGCACAATATTGAAATCTAGATTTGTCTTAAAAATGTGGATCATGTCATTGATCTACACTTAGGTGAAAACTTGCTCATGCAACCTTACACCCATAAGTCAACAATTCCAGAATGGTCTCTTAACAATTCCTTCCAGAATGGTGGAATGAAGACCTGACTGATACATATACATTATTGTTGTTGCTGTTGTTGTTGTATTGGGGGTAACGCATTACAAGTAATGTGAGTTACGCAATCAGATTACTTTTTTCAAGTAACTAGTAAAGCATTACTTTTAAATTTACAACAAAATATCTAAGTTACTTTTTCAAATAAGTAACGCAAGTTATTTTGTTTTCCCATTTATTGACTGACAGCTCTCCTGTCCCTATGCTGAGAGAAATCATGAATAACTGCATATGCATTGTGTGCGCTGTGTAAACAGGATGGTTATTCTAGACTAGTTCTAGAATAAATGTGAGAAAACATTTACCCATTTACTTTTTCTCTTGCATCCATTCTGTATTCCTGAATGGCAGCACAGCTGAAAGAGTTGTTTGTTTGAACAGCGCCCTCTACTGTACAGGCTTGAATTTGCATTTCCTTCAGACTGAGGCTTATTCATTTCACATTTAGGGCCCTATCATACACCCGGCGCAATGCAACGCCAGGTGCGACACAAGTGTTTTTTGCTTTGTTTGTTTTCATTTTCACGTCCAGTGTCCACGTTTGTTTAAATAGCAAATGCACTCACGCCCATCTGTTCACCTATGGGCATGCTGCTCTGAAAACGAGGTGTGTTCAGGCGCATTGTTGGCGTGTTGCTATTTTGAGGCAACTGAAAAAGACTTCTCCATTGACCAACAAAAACCTGGTCTAAAGTCAATGGCGCAGTATTTTTTTTTTTTGTTATTTAAAGGGCGCGTTAGTAATATGCGCCTATAGGCAGCACACAAACATTCCAAATATTAAAAATAAAAGGATTACAATGTAAAAGATTATTATTGTGTACATAAAGATAAAAATGCCTACATGTCAATGGATAGTCATTGCATGTATCAGAATTACCTATTTCCAGTAATGATGAATAAAATTGGCTAATTATTTGACCAATCGTGGCAATACACACATGTATTTAAACTGACTCATCAGGTTGAGGGTGTCCATATTCCGTCATGTAAATAGCAATCCGCCATGGTGCAAGCACACCTGGCTTTCAAAGGGAATGGGAGATGACACTCTGATTGGTTTATTGCACGTTACGCCCAAAACACACCCATGACTCATTAAGAGACTAGGGTACAACCCTTTTGGACCAACAGCAACCATTTTTTCTGTCGTTAAACTAGCAAAAGTGGATTCAGACATGCCCTAAGTGCACTTGCGCCATGTGCTTCAGACCATGCTCTTAGATCGTTAAAATAGGGCCCTTAGTGTGTAAGGGCCTTTACATTTGCCAAAAATAGAACTTTTTAGTTGTTATAAAAACAAATAAACAGCCCAGCCCAGATGAGAAAAAGTAAAGCAAAAGTAATGTAACGCATTACTTTCCATAAAAAGTAACGCAATTAGTTACTTTTTTAGGGAGTAACACAATATTGTAATGCATTACTATTAAAAGTAACTTTCCCCATGTATGAAAATACAACACTATACTTTACAAAAGCTTCACAAGCTATATAAGTTACTTAGCTAGTATATGCAAATGATGAGTTAATTTTTTTGTAGTAACACTTTCAGATGTTAGCTATCAGCATGATTTTTATTATCTTAGAACTGTACATTTTTGCCATATGGGTATTACTTTGACACAGTCACCCCTGATAACAGATCTTAACTAAGTTTCAGTTTTGAAGGCAGTCTGACAACATTCTGTCATCAAAAAGATCTTCATTTGTGTTCTGAAGATGAACGAAAGTCTTACAGGTTTGGAACGACATGAAGGTGAGTAATTAATTAATGACAAAATTTTCATTTGGGGGTGAACTAACCCTTTAAGGCCAATAGAAAAGCTTTGTAACGTCTCCATTGCTGTTATGAGGGTCATGAAGAGTGCAAAGTTCTGGGTCAGGGATCTGTACTCAGGGCTAATAAAGGCCTTGATTCCCTCTTCACGAATCTCTATCCTGTCGCACCACCCCCTATCCACCCTCCCTCCGACCAGTGTGCTGTTGCTGAGCAACGTGTGGTCTAGTGTTGGCGAGCATGACTGTTTGTTCCCGCCGAGCTGTGCTGAGAAAAAGGGAAGACACAAATTGGTAAACGGCAGCCACAGACCCAGGAGGCTGTGGATCAGTGTCTGTACAAACAAACTCTGGTGCACTCTCTCTCTCTCTCTCTCTCTCACTTCCTTTCTTTCTTTCTCTTTTACCTTTTCTCTCCCCTTTATTTCATCAATTCTATGTTAATGATGTTGTTAGCCTGTTTTAATAATTCAGTTCAGGCAAATGAAGTTCTCACCTCAATCAGAATGATTTCTTCCTGACATAATCTAAAACAAACAAATATTAAATAAAAAAACAAGGGTGCCTTTAGCTTTACATTGGGATTTTAGTTTGTATATGAACTCCAAATGTACTGATCAAACAGATGCTATAAACTGAAGCTGTTTGCTTCAAGATATGGCTAGTATTCTAGACTGTGAACATGATTGATTGATCTAGCTGAAATAACTCTTGACCTTTGACCTTAAGACCACATCATAGTTCAGTCCACAAGAAGACAAACGCTAAGTAGGCGAAAAGTCCCCGGATGACCTACTACTTCTGCAGAGATTCTGAACTGTACATTCGATGGACACTTTACTAACCCATGAGGTGATGGGAGTGGATTTATGAATGGAGGTGACGATGATAGGTCACGTGACAGTAACAACATGGCAGATGTAGTATGTCTGAATTTAATTCATACTACCAATATTCATACTATATAGTGCATACTATTTTAACGGACGCAAAGTTAATTCATATTCAAATGTAGTACCCACTCAGTATGTGATTTCAGATGCAGCGAATATGTACAACAGTGTTGGTCAAAATTCCAAACGTGCTCCCTTTCTGTTCACGAGCTGAAATGGTTACACTCCACAGGAAGTAGAATTGGAATAACTCAAAGTGAAATTAACTAAATTGCAAGTCTACTTAGTCTAACACAAGTTTCTCAATTCAGTTTTCAATGGCACACAACCATGATGTACAACATGAAATAATTTAACAATAATTTTTAATAATATAAATACAACAATAATTATAAAATATTTAATTTAAATAATATTTTAATAAAAATTAAATAACATAATTAATTTCAAATGAGTTCTGAGGCCCAGTGGTTGTCCATTCTCCCTGTTTTTTGTCACTGTGATTGTTCTTATTCCTTTATTGTGGACTTCTGGTCATTGCTTGAATGTTCAAAATGATTTTACAGACAAACCAGAGTATAATGAAAGCAGCTTTCTGAAATAGAATATATATAAAACTTGCCACAACCTCAGACCTAAAACTAAAACTGACAGCAGGGCCATGGTCAAACAGAAATAGCATAAGCATAAATGGCTTAAGAATAAAAAATTGTAGCGTTCAGAAATGTTTGTACATGAAAGCTTAGCTGTTCTGTGTATGTTTAGTATCCCTTGTTTTTGTTTACTCACTGTCCGCCTAAAGAGAACCTCAATACAAAAAAGGCATCATTGACCAAATTCCAGTTCCAGTTTTTCACCCCTTAAGGGCACTTGGAGAAACAAACACTATTCGCATAATTCAAAATGAAAATGAGCTATGGAATCCATTCATGAAGGTCCAAAACAACACCACCACAAATGCAATACCAGTTTCTTTTGTCACAACAATCGCTATAAACAAGAATGTGTCTGCCACATTATTAAGGTAACAGTCTTATAACAGAGTTATCCAGGTCAGGCTGGATGTTAGTCTAGTCAGCTAGACATGTTTTTCTGTTTCACCACTGATCCAAATGGCTTCACGATCAGTTCCCAAGTGATGAATCTACTTGGATGTGTGCTGAAACATCTTGAGCAACAGAAAAACATGCCCAGTTGACTAACTACTTTAACGAGGTAACAGCCTTTGGCCACAAGATTTGTATTGGCTGTACCAAACGGCCACATATGGCATGGTAATGCTCTACAGCCTCACTTCAAGTACACAGATGCTTAATGACTGTCTCATCAGTTTACCAAACGTTATCGAAAGTTTACAGTTTTATTGCATGAATTTATTTACTAAAAATATATATACTGTAAAAAAAAAAAAAAAAAAAAAAAAAAAAAAAATTGTCCACCTGAGTGAATATCACAGAAATACATTAGTGTTGTGAAATCACAACGGTCTCTCTGACAATCCTAGGCTCTAAAAACAAAAGAAAAAAAGTCAGGGAGAGGGCCACAATCAGACAATTAGCAGAAATAGAACTAGTAATATAAAATATTATAGTCCCTATGTAAGCAATAACAATTCTATTGGTGTTGCAGAAAGAAATGAATACTTTTATTCAGCAAGGATGCATTAAATCAAAAGAGAAATTAAAGTCTTTTAAGTTGTTACAAAATAAATTCTATTTCATATTAATGCTGTTTTTCAACTTTCTGTCTGTCAAAAAATCCTGAAAAAAAAAACAAACAAAAAAAGCAGCAAATCAGCATATTAGAACGATTTCTGAAGGATCATGTGACACTGAAGACTGCTGAAAATTTTGCTTTGCCATCACAGGAATGAATTACATTTAAAAATATATGAAAATAGAAAACAGTTGTTTTAAATTGTAATCATGTCTCACAATATTACTGTTTTTATATTTTTGATCAAATACAACTCAAATTCCTGAAATGTTGGGAGGTTTTTTAAATTTGAATAAAATGAAAACTAAAAGACTTTCAAATCACATGAGCCAATATTTAATCACAATACAGAATTACAATACATATATAACATAACAAATGTTTAAACTGAGAAATTTTACAATTTTATGCACAAAATGAGCTCATTTAAAATTTGATGCCTGCTACAGGTCTCAAAATAGTTGGGACGGGGGGCATGTTTACCATGGTGTAGCATCTCCTCTTCTTTTCAAAACAGTTTGAAGACGTCTGGGCATCGAGGTTATGAGTTTCTGGAGTTTTGGTGTTGGAATTTGCTCCCATTCTTGCCTGATATAGGTTTCCAGCTGCTGCAGTGTTCGTGGTCGTCTTTGACGTATTTTTCGTTTAATGATGCACCAAATGTTCTCTATAGGTGAAAGATCTGGACTGCAGGCATGCCAATTCAGCACCCGGACTCTTCTACGACGAAGCCATGCTGTTGTAATAGCTGCAGTATGTGGTTTTGCATTGTCCTGCTGAAATACACAAGGTCTTCCCTGAAATAGACGTCATCTGGAGGGGAGCATATGTTGCTCTAAAACCTTTATATACCTTTCAGCATTCATAGCGCCTTCCAAAACATGCAAGCTGCCCATACCTTATGCACTTATGCACCCCCATACCATCAGAGATGCTGGCTTTTGAACTGAATGCTGATAACACGCTGGAAGGTCTCCCTCCTCTCCCGGAGGACACAGCGTCCATGATTTCCAACAAGAATGTCAAATTTGGACTCATCTGACCACTTTTCCACTTTGATACAGTCCATTTTAAATGACACGATGGCGCTTCTGGACCATGTTCACATATGGCTTCCTTTTTGCATGATAGAGCTTTAGTTGGCATCTGCAGATGGCACGGTGGATTGTGTTTACCGACAGTGGTTTCTGGAAGTATTCCTGGGCCCGTTTAGTAATGTCATTGACACAATCACGCCGATGAGTGATGCAGTGTCGTCTGAGGGCCCGAAGACCACAGGCATCCAATAAAGGTCTTCAGCCTTGTCCCTTACGCACAGAGATTTCTCCAGTTTCTCTGAATCTTTTGATGATGTTATGCACTGTAGATGATGAGATTTGCAAAGACTTTGCAATTTGACGTTGAGGAACATTGTTTTTAAAGTATTCCACAATCTTTTTATGCACTCTTTCACAGCTCTGCCCATCTTTATTTCTGAGAGACTCTGCCTCACTAAGATATCCCTTTTATAGCTAATCATGTTACAGACCTGATATCAATTAACTTAATTAGTTGCTAGATGTTCTCCCAGCTGAATCTTCTCATTTTGTGCATAAAATTATAAAATTTCTCAGTTTAAACATTTGTTATGTTATCTATGTTCTATTGTGAATAAAATATTGGCTCATGTGATTTGAAAGTCTTTTAGTTTTCATTTTATTCAAATTTAAAAAATGTCCCAACATTTCCGGAATTCAGGTTGTAAAAAATGTCTTGCTTTTTCAGCCATTTTTTGCCCCCGTACCAACTTTTTTGAGACCTGTAGCAGGCATCAAATTTGAAATGAGCTCATTTAGTGGATAAAAGTGTAAAATTTCTCCCTTTAAACATTTATGTTATCTATGTTCTATTGTGAATAAAATATTGGCTCATGTGATTTGAAAGTCTTTTAGTTTTCATTTTATTCAAATTTTTTAAAAAACGTCCCAACATTTCCGTTGTAATTCAGGTTGTAAATGCAGCCCTGTAGAGCATAAGAGACTTCTATCAAACAAAAAAAACCCAACAAAAAATCTGTTACTTTAGCACAACTGGGACACTGAATTGACTAATCAGCATCCAGGACCAGAACTATCCTTTTTATAAATGTAAACTAATAAATCAAACAAATAAATTAACAAATAATGTTCACACAAGTAATGAATGTTTTGTACCTTGTTTTTCAAAAACTTGTACCAATACCAGATGGTTTTGCAAAAAACACTTTATTTATATCAAACTCCCCCACCCTTACCATTATCAATCTGTCTCCATGAGTCGAAAACCTCATAATTATTTTCTTTTCTGTCCATATTAGTCAACTTTCCATGTCTGACTTCTCCCATCTCCAGTAACATGTTGTGATCATGTGTTAGGCCAAACTGCCTAGATCCCATATGCGCTGTATCACTGCCTGAGTACTTCCATGTGCACAGGACTGTGCCAGAGCTAGGTCCCAGATAAACACAGTGAGTGAGTAAAAGGGAAACAGCACCATGCCTCTGTCTCGCTGGCTGGGTCTGTTGATAGAGGCAGACGTGCAACAGCAGCTGTAAACATCTGCGGAACGCTGAAGGCCACAGGCTCTAGATGTTCCTCAAAGCAACACAGCATGCCATAAATTATAGCTTCGACACTTCACAGCAATTTGCCTCGCATCGTTGAAACATTCAAACTGGAATTTATTATATTTATACAGGAAAAATGCAGTCGGTTAAAAGGTTATAAAATAGCTGGTTTTAGACAGTGTAATGTTTGGATTTAAAATCACACTACTTCCATCACCTGTGAAGTAAAAAAAATAAATAAAAAAAAACGTACAAAGATTTAACGTGCTAGTAAAGAGAAAAACTAATGTCACCTAATGGTAATATGTACTGACACTGACACATTTCCAAAACAATAAATTGATAAACATCTCTGCAAAAGCATATACACTAAGTTTGGGGTCAGTATATATATTGTTTGTTTTACTTTCATTCAGTATTCAGCAAGGATACATTAAATTGATCAAAGGTGAAAGTAAAGACATGTACAGTGTTACAATGCTTCAAATAAATTGTTATTCTATTCCTCAATGAATTCTGAAAAAAAAAGTTACAGAAAAATACTTAACCACTACTGTTTTCAACTGTGATAATTATACTTGAGCACCAAATCAGCATATTAGAAAGATTTCTGAAGGATCATGTGACACTGAAGACTGGAGAAAAAAAAGGCAAAAGCAGAGGAAACATTCCATACATCAGAAAATTGACTTTTTAGTTACAACTAGAGCTTAGATTCTCTGCCCGAGCCCGAGCCCGGACCCGGTATTTCCCGCCACCGTCCTCGGGCCGGGTCGGGTCGGGCCCTTGATAAAGCACGTCACGTGTCATGCGCAGCGTCTCGTCCACTCGCACTCGCAGTCTCGCACGCGTGACGCATCACACCTGCTGTGTTTTAGCCATTAAATAAGCACATTTAGTTTCAAGTTTAAGTTTTGTTTTGAAGAAAGATTTTCTTTAAAGTGAATTCCGTTTAGTATAAATTGTATCTTAATTTTAATACATTTTTCATCAACCAATTGCCTGGATTTAATACATAAAAAGCAATATAGCAGACAATATAATAATGACATGGAGGCGCCGGCGCGCCGCGGTCACACTTACACCATTTGAAACTCGTAACACACGCTGTCACCGAATTTACAAATGCACATCTTGCTTGTTGCTCACACACATATTATGTTGAAATAACAATATGCTGAAATAACATTATTAATAATAATTAATCTTTAAGAATATTTGATTGAATGCTGAATGCTGTGCTTGTTCAATTTAATAAAATTAAAACTTTAATTATGATAATTAAAATAATTGAATATTTAATATTGAGTGGCCAATTTTTGCTCATTTATTAATAGTATTTATATAATATATATATATATATATATATATATATAACTGCGCAGCTCCCCCCTGTAGCCTAAATGATCTAGCACAGCAGCACCTGCGTTAAAAAAAATCTGGCGCCGCCCCTGGTTATAACGGCCCACATATTAAAAATGGTCGGGTTTAAATCGGGCTCGGGCTCATAATTACAGTGAACGTGTCGGGCCGGGCCGGGCTCGGACACAACGTGCTCGGGCTCGGGTAGGGTCGGGCTTGATTTGTTGGGCCCGATCTAAGCTCTAGTTACAACCCGAATTCCAGAAATGTTGGGACGTTTTTTAAATTTGAATAAAATGAAAACTAAAAGACTTTCAAATCACATGAGCCAATATTTTATTCACAACAGAACATAGATAACATAACAAATGTTTAAAGGGAGAAATTTTACACTTTTATCCACTAAATGAGCTCATTTCAAATTTGATGCCTATTACAGGTCTCAAAAAAGTTGGCACGGGGGCAAAAAATGGCTGATAAAGAAAGACATTTTGTAAAGATTCAGCTGGGAGAACATCTAGCAACTAATTAAGTTAATTGATATCAGGTCTGTAACATGATTAGCTATATAAGGGATGTCTTAGAGAGGCAGGATCTCTCAAAATTAAAGATGGCCAGAGCTGTGAAGGAGTGCGTAAAAAGATTGTGGAATACTTTTAAAACAATGTTCCTCAACGTCAAATTGCAAAGGCTTTGCAAATCTCATCATCTACAGTGCATAACATCATCAAAAGATTCAGAGAAACTGAAGAAATCTCTGTGCGTAAGGGACAAGGCCGAAGACCTTGATTGGATGCCCGTGGACCCTCAGACGACACTGCATCACTCATCGGCATGATTGTGTCAATGACATTACTAAATGGGCCCTGGAATACTTCCAGAAACCACTGTCGGTAAACACAATCCACCGTGCCATCTGCAGATGCCAACTAAAGCTCTATCATGCAAAAAGGAAGCCATATGTGAACATGGTCCAGAAGCGCCGTCGTGTCCTGTGGGCCAAGGCTCATTTAAAATGGACTGTATCCAAGTGGAAAAGTGTTCTATGGTCAGATGAGTCCAAATTTGACATTCTTGTTGGAAATCACGGACGCCGTGTCCTCCGGGCTAAAGAGGATTGAGACCTTCCAGCGTGTTATCAGCGTTCAGTTCAAAAGCCAGCATCTCTGATGGTATGGGGGTGCATAAGTGCATACAGTATGGGCAGCTTGCATGTTTTGGAAGGCACTATGAATCTTGAAAGGTATATCAAGGTTTTAGAGCAACATATGTTCCCCTCCAGATGACGTCTATTTCAGGGAAGGCCTTGTGTATTTCAGCAGGACAATGCAAAACCACATACTGCAGCTATTACAACAGCATGGCTTCGTTGTAGAAGAGTCCGGGTGCTGAATTGGCATGCCTGCAGTCCAGATCTTTCACCTATAGAGAACATTTGGCGCATCATTAAACGAAAAATACGTCAAAGACGACCACGAACTCTTCAGCAGCTGGAAACCTATATCAGGCAAGAATGGGAGCAAATTCCAACACCAAAACTCCAGAAACTCATAACCTCAACAATTCATAACCTTGTTTAAAAATAAAACTGATTGCTTAGTCACTCATAGTTAACACTGTGTCAAAGCAGAAAAGTTTACATTAGCAAGTGTGAAATTGCTTTTAAATCTATGAATATAAAATTACAAAGTCACATGGTACAATCAAATCTGCTTGTTTATGATAGCAATGCACTAATGAATTTAACATACCATCTGATCAGTTAAAAGCGTATTTAAACAATGAAATTGACACGGCTGTTCTTACATAGGAGTTTCATAATGTTCTCCCATAAAAAGAAATACGGAGGAGGTGTTAGCAGAATCATCGCCTGGTCTTAGCCCTGATGTTGACACATTAGCTGACTAGGTTACCATACATAACCCCACTTCATCTTTCCCTCCTGTCATTTCAAGCTCAATAAATTCTCAAGATGTGTATGTGTGTGGCCGAATATAGTTTATGAGCAAAAGAAACACAGAACCAGAGAGCTGGAAGGTGGGACTCAGAATCCAGCCAGAACCCAGCTGACATTTTGATAATGAACTCGTCTCATCAGTCACAGAGACACCGAACATTGGAGATGAGGCCCAGCGTGTGCACCGCACACACTAGTACGCTTTTAATAAGTGATGTCTCCTAAAGATCACGATCAAAATGGGGGATAGCATCTGTACAAAAAGGCAAGGAAAAGAAGGACAAAAGAGGGGCCAGAAAATCCATTCTCAGCATCCCAGCAAGGGCTAACTGGCTCTTGCTAACAGCCAAACCATGACCCCTTGACATGCTTGCACTGCTCATCTGCATTTAGTCTACATGTGAGTAGCACACTGTACATAGTACAAAAAATCCTTAAAAGGGTCCTATTATGATTTTTTACATTTTCAAAATTCTTTGTAATTTTGTAATGTTGTTTGAGCATGAAAAATGTCTGCAAAGTTACAAAGCACAATGTGAATTCCAAAGAGAGATATTATCTATATCAGTAAACGCTGAATTCCCTGAAACACTTTGATTGTAAGTCTTGAGTTTTCTTCTGGGAATGTACACATCACAATATCGCTCATTTAAATAATTCCTGCCCAAGACATATGCAAAAAAGGAGCGAGTTTAAAAATCAAGAGTTTAAAAAAGGGCATAATATGTCCCCTTTAAAAAAAAAAAAAAAAAGCTAACTTTAGTTTATGCACATATGCTATGAATATACATTAATTATAGTTAATTTTCTTAATCATTACTCGCATAATAAAAACAGTCCCTTTTATGCAAGAGCATGGGATCACATAAGTGGTAAGTCAGTGAAGTTTAAAAAGTATGAGGAACAGCAAAAATGGAAAGGTAACATAAAAAAATAAAAAATTTTGACCAAAAAAAAATATATATATATAGTATTAAGGAAAAAAGTGAATTAATTAATTGTTTAAAATTGCAACATTTAAAAAATGACAACTTTCCCCAACGAAAAACAACTTCACCGCTTGCAACATCTTAAAGGGGTGGTTGATTATGATTTCACTTTTTTTAACTTTAGTTAGTGTGTAATGTTGCTGTTTGAGCATAAAAAACATCTGCAAAGTTATGATGCTCAAAATTCAAAGCAAAGGGAGATATTTTCTTTTAAAGAAATGGCTTTTTAAGGACTACAAACAGCTGGTAGGGACTACAACGAGCTTCTTCCCTGGTTGGTGACATCACTAACCCTAAAATTTACATAAACCCTGCCCCCGAGAACACGCAACAAAGGGGTGAGGCCATGTTATTGCAATACAGTAAGTAACACAAATGCAATAGCATGTCATAAAAGCAAGATGACAACATAAGTTATAACCGTAATTAAACTAAACTATACCTATATCTTCATGCAGCATATATTCTCTGGCTCTGTAGGCATCTTACAACAGTTCCCACATGAGCGATTTATAGATTATCATGACAGAATATGCTAATCAATGACTTTAAGATAGTTAACTCCACATCAGCTTCATAAATTCATCAACTAACCATTCAGAAATGTCCTGTTGCATTCTACATGTTGTCACTTCTTCTTAAGTCTCTCCATCATTGTCCGACTCCGGTTTGAACATAAAAGGCTGAACAGTTTCTGATATTTTCAGTGAGTCTGCATGAGGTAATCGGAGCTGCTAACAGGAGCTCTTGAAACTCCGCCCTCTTCTTGGGAGCAGCAGCTCATTTGCATTTAAAGGGACACACACAAAAACGGAGCGTTTTTGCTCACCCTCAAAAAGTGACAAATTTAACATGCTATAAAAAATGATCTGTGGGGTATTTTAAGCTAAAACTTCACATACACACTCTGGGGACATCAGAGACTTATTTTACATCTTGTAAAAGTGGCATTATATGTCCCCTTTAAAAAGCCCCTCATATTAAGAGCATCCTTTGTTATCATATTAAGAGCTTCATTTGATAAATTTGTAATATCTACCTTCATTATATTACAGTTTTATTGTGTGGATTTACTTTGATTTACTGCTACCATTTTCTTTGTCAACAAAACCAATATGTCCTTACTACCTGACTGAATATCACTGAGACAGATGTCTTGTGAAATCACAGCTGTCTTTGTGACATTACTAGGCTCTAAAAACAGAAAATCAAAAGAAACAGTCTCTGTGAATGATTTAGCACATTTGCTGTCCTGTCTTTAGAGGGTTTGGAGAAAGGCTATGTGTTATCAAAATGAAGGCATTTAAAGTACCGTTAAACAAATATTAAAGGTGCAGTAGGTGTTCTGGTAAAATGCTAACTTTACCCTGCTAACACTGAAAGCGTACGTCCCACCCTCCCTTCAAATCGCCGTCCAAAGCCACGCATCCTCCAAAACACATGAACGCACGCAGACCTGAAGCGAGACGACCAGAGACAACGTTATTGGATTACAAACCCGATTCCAAAAAAGTTGGGACACTGTACAAATTGTGAATAAAAAAGGAATGCAATGATGTGGAAGTTTCAAATTTCAATATTTTATTCAGAATACAACATAGATGACATATCAAATGTTTAAACTGAGAAAATGTATCATTTTAAGGGAAAAATAAGTTGATTTTAAATTTCATGGCATCAACACATCTCAAAAAAGTTGGGACAAGGCCATGTTTACCACTGTGTGGCATCCCCTCTTCTTTTTATAACAGTCTGCAAATGTCTGGGGACTGAGGAGACAAGTTGCTCAAGTTTAGGAATAGGAATGTTGTCCCATTCTTGTCTAATACAGGCTTCTAGTTGTTAAACTGTCTTAGGTCTTCTTTGTCGCATCTTCCTCTTTATGATGCGCCAAATGTTTTCTATGGGTGAAATATCTGGACTGCAGGCTGGCCATTTCAGTACCCGAATCCTTCTTCTACGCAGCCATGATGTTGTAACTGATGCAGTATGTGGTCTGGCATTGTCATGTTGGAAAATGCAAGGTCTTCCCTGAAAGAGACGACGTCTGGATGGGAGCATATGTTGTTCTAGAACTTGGATATACCTTTCAGCATTGATGGTGCCTTTCCAGATGTGTAAGCTGCCCATGCCACACGCACTCATGCAACCCCATACCGTCAGAGATGCAGGCTTCTGAACTGAGCGCTGATAACAACTTGGGTTGTCCTTGTCCTCTTTAGTCCGGATGACATGGCGTCCCAGTTTTCCAAAAAGAACTTCAAATTTTGATTCGTCTGACCACAGAACAGTTTTCCACTTTGCCACAGTCCATTTTAAATGAGCCTTGGCCCAGAGAAAACGACTGCGCTTCTGGATCATGTTTAGATATGGCTTCTTTTTTGACCTATAGAGTTTTAGCTGGCAACGACGAATGGCACGGTGGATTGTGTTCACCGACAATGTTTTCTGGAAGTATTCCTGAGCCCATGCTGTGATTTCCATTACAGTAGCATTCCTGTATGTGATGCAGTGCCGTCTAAGGGCCCGAAGATCACGGGCATCCAGTATGGTTTTCCGGCCTTGACCCTTACGCACAGAGATTGTTCCAGATTCTCTGAATCTTTGGATGATATTATGCACTGTAGATGATGATAACTTCAAACTCTTTGCAATTTTTCTCTGAGAAACTCCTTTCTGATATTGCTCCACTATTTTTCGCCGCAGCATTGGGGGAATTGGTGATCCTCTGCCCATCTTGACTTCTGAGAGACACTGCCACTCTGAGAGGCTCTTTTTATACCCAATCATGTTGCCAATTGACCTAATAAGTTGCAAATTGGTCCTCCAGCTGTTCCTTATATGTACATTTAACTTTTCCGGCCTCTTATTGCTACCTGTCCCAACTTTTTTGGAATGTGTAGCTCTCATGAAATCCAAAATGAGCCAATATTTGGCATGACATTTCAAAATGTCTCACTTTCAACATTTGATATGTTATCTATATTCTATTGTGAATAAAATATAAGTTTATGAGATTTGTAAATTATTGCATTCTTTTTTATTCACAATTTGTACAGTGTCCCAACTTTTTTGGAATCGGGTTTGTACAACATGTGTCATTAACCGGTGAGAAATCTTTACAGTACAGTGAATAACAGTGCTACAATAACAAACGTAAACAACTTTTTAAAAACGAATTAGATGCAGCAAATGGATATTCTTTATAACCTGAAAGGTGATAGTATACCATAATATCATAATATAGATCATATACATAATTCACCTGCAATATTGCTAAATGTACAACTCGATTTTTCATATCAACAGAAAAAAAAAATACTGGGATAGCCTGGCTTCTCTAGACCCCCCTGCTTCACAGCATAGTTAATGATATGCTAAAGCCCGCCCTGCACGTTCACAGGATTGGTTACAACCAGAGCTGGTTACAACATATTTGTGACATAGAGAACAGGGGTGGTTTCAAACCGCGTTTTTGAGACTGTCTTTGGTTCACTGCAGTTTTAACGAGAAAATACTCAACAGTGGTCTTGACTGACGAATTTGCGCATTTGTCTTTAAAGCATATTAAAAAACACCACATAGACATATAAACAACATTAAAAACTTGATTTTCACCACAGGGGGTCTTTAAAAGAAGTTAATGCTTTTATTCAGAAAGCTGGCATTAAATTAAAGGGGTTTATAATGTTACAAAAGATTTCCATATCAAATAAATGCTGTTCTTTTGAACTTTCTATTCATCAAAGAATCCTGAAAAAATCCTGAAACAAAAACTCCACAAAATATTAAGCAACTGTTTTCATTTGATTATAATAATAATAAAAAAAATCTTGAGCACCTAATCAGCATATTAGAATGGTTTCTGACGTGTCATTATATTTTGACAGTTGCAATTATAATTGCATTAATGCAGTTACACTACTGTTCAAAAGTTTGGGGTCAGTAAGATTTTTTTTTTTTTTTTTTTTTTTGAAGTCTTATATGCTCACATTTATTTGATCAAACACAATACAGTGAAAACAATAATATTATATTATTAAAAAAATTCTATTTTAATATATTTTAAAATGCAATTTATTCCTGTGATGGCAAAGCTGAATTGTCAGCATCATTACTCCAGTCTTCAGTGTCACATGATCCTTCAGAAATCACTCTCTGCTGATTTGCTGCTCAATGAACATTTATTATTATTATCAATGTTGAAAACCATTGTGCTGCATATTTTTGTTTTGAAAAATCAAAAGGACAGCATTTATGTGAAACAGAATTTTTTTGTAACACTATAAGTGTTTTTACTGTCTTCACTTTAGATTAATTTAATGAATCCCAGCTGAAGAAAATTTTTACTTTTTTTTAAATATTTTTAAAAAATATTACTTACCCCAAACTCTTTAACGGTATAGTGCATACATCCCATAAAACACATTTTAATATATTCATTTGTTTACCCAAGAGCTATTACAAAAAAATTATAATGCTGGAATTTTAGGAGCATAAAATAAAATTTGTGTTTTAATTAGGTGTTTGAAACCAACAAATCACTGCTAGAGAAAACATACATTTATGAAAATGGACTTTTGAGACAAAACTACAGTACCAGTCTCTTCATGTGAAGTCTGCATAGAGTGGTGGTTCTGAGTAGAAATTAATGCATTAATTATTTACAACAACAACAACAAAAATTGAAATACGTGAGATGAAATGAAGATCATGTCTGATAAATTCATCGATTGACTATTGTTGTACGATCAAACTGACCTTGGCGATGAATACTTGGCTTTGTGAGTGCATATGAGTGCTTGTGTACACAAAGATGACCTAATGTTCCAGTTTACAAACATACTTGTCCTTGAATCTTCTTTTCTTTCCTCAGGCGTTTCCATAGAAACAAGTGGGGTAAGCCTCCTAAGTGTGTTATAACAGCAGGTAAGAAAGCTTTGGCACCTTACTGAATATTTAAATCCTGCTCAGCCACTCATCTCAGATCTGATTTTCTCAAGTTTCAAAGACAGGCACAGTTTCATCAAGAATTGATGACACTGAAACAATCATTACACACTGCAGGATCACACACACCAGCAGAAAGTACAATTAATGTCTAATGTGTGATTACACATGTGCTGCATATTGTGTCATTGGAATTCTAACACTGATTAAGTTCTGTGAAGTATTGCATTTGTCATGCTCTTTTTGTAAGGTTATCACTGAGTGCTTTCAAAGTTTTTTTAAAATTTTGTACTTTTTTGTGTATATGTTGTTATATAAAACCACATAGGGGTCCAAATTTTGCTTATTTGACCAAAAAAATGTCAAGGATAATATCACTTGACTTTAGTATGAAGTATCACATTACTCTGAAATGGTTATAAAAGATTTGTCTTTTTAATGTCTATTTGAAAGGATACAGCAAACGCAAGATCATTTTCTCTACACGGGATCCAAACCTTTCAAAAAGAGATAATAGCCTCTGGGGTACTAGCATTCACGTTTCATGAGTGTTTCATCAGTGTTTGCTTTAATTGGACCACTACTCTTCACACCCTTTCGAGTTTCTCCTATACCTGTCTTCACTCTGGAATACAGATATAAAATACAAATTTGTACTTCACTGGTTCAAACTTTAAAAGAGAGATTTTTTTAAAAAGGGGGAAATCTGAATATTTTGTGTTTGTTTCTTCAACCTCAGGGGGGGAAAAAACCTTTAACCCTTTCATGCATTGAGGTCACTACAGTGGACAGCTATTCAAAAAGCCATTTCTTGAGTATGCATGGGTTTAAATTGCACAGTTTCACATCAACCACTACAGCGGACATTAGTGCATCCTCCTATACACTGCCACCAAGTGGCAAGCATTTGTATGTGGAATTTTTTTTTTTCAAGATGGCCGATGACCAATCAAAAATGCCATGTTGCCCCGGAATATCTATCCAGTCCTTCTATCATAGGAGACTGTTGCAGGTTAAAAAAAATGTTATTAACATCAAGTAACATCTAAGGAGTCACATCATTGTTAAATTTTCCAAGTATTGATTTTAGATTGGGAAGAAATTCTGATTAATCATCTGTCCACTAAATTGGACATCTATCACTAGCTATATTTCAGCTACAATTCATACTATTACTGTGACTGTTGTTACTGTGACTGATGTTACTTGTACTGTGTTGCGTTACTTGTTACATCAAAAAGTAATCTGATTACTTAATGCATGATACTTGTAATGTGTTACTTTACTCGTTACATCAAAAAGTAAACCAATTACATAATGCATGTTACTTGTAATCCGTTACTTTACTCGTTACATCAAAAAGTATTCTGATTACATAATGCATGTTACTCGTAATCCGTTACTTTACTCGTTACATCAAAAAGTAATCTGATTACATAATGCATGTTACTTGTACTGCGTTACTTGTTACATAAAAAAGTAATCTGATTATGTAATGCATGTTACTTGTAATGTTAATTTACTCGTTACATCAAAAGTAAACCGATTACATAATGCTTGTTACTTGTAATCCGTACTTTACTCGTTACATCAAAAAGTAATCTGATTACATAATGCATGTTACTCGTAATCCGTTACTTTACTCGTTACATCAAAAAGTAATCCAATTACATAATGCATGTTACTCGTAATCCGTTACTTGTTACATCAAAAAGTAATCTGATTACATAATGCACGTTACTTGTGTGACTTTACTCGTTACATCAAAAAGTAATCTGATTACGTAATGCACGTTACTTGTAATGTGTGACTTTACTCGTTACATCAAAAAGTAAACCGATTACATAAGGCTTGTTACTTGTAATCCGTTACTTTACTTGTTACATCAAAAAGTAATCTGATTACATAATGCATGTTACTAGTAATCCGTTACTTTACTCATTACATCAAAAAAGTAATCTGATTACGTAATGCATGTTACTTGTAATGTGTTACCCCCAACACTGCTTATTTCAGATGAGACTGAAAACACCTGATTGCTAGTTGTGCACAGTCTGAAAACATCAATAGATCAATGATTTCAGCCTGAGGTTTTCTCCGAGAGGAGAGCAAAGGTAGAAATCTGTCCATTTTGAACATAATCAGAAATATCAGCTAATAAGGGTACATACTCGACATACTCTGGTAGAATGGAGGGAACATGAGCGTTTTCTACATAGTCTGAGTTGGGTTTCCACAGAGTTGTACCCTCCACCTGATCTGTGATGGAATCACATCCTCATGTTCTGAAATCAAAGACATGCAAAGTTCAACTTGTACGAAGTTCTTCTCCGTCTGCTGGTCAGACAGGAACAAACTCAAATGCATTTGCAATAATTGAACCTGTATTATATGTTAAAATATATATAGTTTTCACATGATTTTATATCATTTGATTTATTTGATTATTTGATTTCTTAAATATACACAGTATTACTGTGTTATTACTGTATTATGTTTAATACAGTATCTCTTCAGTTAAAACCAAAAATGCATAGTGTCCACTCAAGTGGACATCTGAAAATCTCTTTGAAAAATGTTTGTAAAAAAAAAAAAGTTCTTGTTTTTCATGCCCTAAGAGCAATAAAAACACAGAGAATAAAATCCTGACTGAGGTTGTCATAATTCATGCATGAAAGCGTTAAGATAGCTACTCAAAAACTCTAGCCCCCGGTTTCACAGACAAGGCTTAAGCTAGTCCTAGACTAAAATGCATGTTTGAGCTGTTTTAACTGAAAGCAACTTGTACTGACATATCTTAAAATATGTCAGTGCCATTGTTTCATCTCAAGATGCACACCAGGTATGTTTTTTTCTAGGGTACATTTATAAAAGCTACTTAAATATCCTAATTGAACTAAGGCCTAATCCTGGCTTAGGCTAAGCCCTGTCTGTGAAACCGGGCCTATGATACACAAAAATTAAACATCTGTCATCATACTTACCCTAATGTCATTTCATTTCAAACATATTTAGTTCATTTATTTCTATACAGTTACCAAAGGCTGACAAGCTCCATAAAAAGTATAAAAAAAAATATAAAACCAAACTAGATGGATGGTGAACTATAGATTATATAGCTTAGTCAATAATAATAATAATTATTATTATTATTATTATTATTATTCACAATCCATATGGACTACTTTGTATTGCTTTAACAGAGCTTTCATATTACTTTCATTGTATGAAAAAAAAAAAAATAAATAAATAAGTAATTTTCTTATACAACCTGCTCCTTTAACATGAAAACAATTTTCAACTGAAATAACATTTAAAATTTATATATATATATATATATATATATATATAAAAGAGTTAAGAGCTTTTAAGAGTTAAGACAACAAACAAGGAACCTTCTACTTATATTACACCAAAGTCGAAAAAAGTGGGGAATTCAGTCCATGTTATGGCTCCGTATTTTTCAGGGACATAATGACAGACATGGACGCATGAAGATGTGATTACAATGTTCACTGACATTTTGTGCACCAGCTCCAATCTCGTCAGCTCTCAGAAAACTGAAACATGAGTTCAAGCTACAGGACCGACACTGTTGCTCAACTTAATTGAACATACCCCTTTAAGTGACCTCAGGTTGGGTTGTTGTTGTTCTGAGAATTTTGCTCAGGAATCAGTTCAAAGACTTCAGCATTACACAACAGACATTTTTAGCTGTCTCTTTCATCATGTTGTTTCATCAGGTGGTTATCTGTACTCATCATCATACACACAAATACACAAAAAGATAGCAAAAAGATGATAAGGGAAAATACACTGGTCAAAAGTATGGACACATCTATATATATATATATATATATATAGAGAGAGAGAGAGAGAGAGTATATTATATATATATATATATATATATATAAAGGTTTTAAGACAATTTCAGTGAAGCGTGTCCAAACTGTTAGTGTAGGCTCTACATCTAAATATCTGAGATGTTTGAGTTTTAAATGCTAATTATTGCAAATGTGTGAGGGAAAACAACATACTCTTCTATGGCAGGGTTAAAAGGGCTGGTCTTAGACCTGAATAACAAATAAACCTTTCTGCACAATGTTTCAGCGATCAGCAAAGACCCAAAACAATGACATCTGTCTCATATTAAAGCTCGCAAAAAAAGTGACAGGCTCAAAGAAAAGCCAGCTCCATGCCGAACACAGACAACAGTCTGAGACACGCAGCCAGAGCTGTAACTGAAACATGGTGGACCAATGTTTTGAAAACACAGCTGACCCTGAAACGGGAAATCAGTGGAGAGTGTCAGGGGTCTGTGGCTGCTTGCCTTTGAGTGAATGTTAAACAGTCATCTATATAGGAACAAGCAAACCTGCTTTCAGATATTTTCTCTATATTGAGATTTTCACAGAAATATTGCATGATATCTGTGAATGAATATCTCAATCACTATTTATAGTTGGTGTTGAAATCTGTATCCAATTTTCACATAACTACTATGCAAAACCCACTTTTAGTCTTACTTGCACTGGATCCAAATGATCCAATAACTCAAAATTTCCTCCAGACTGTCGTGACTAGGGTAATCTGGCAGACATGTTAGACTTTGGCATGCAAGTTTCCTCACTTGATCACCCATGAATACTCACAGAGAACCCTCATTTGTAAAGCTTTAATCAGGGCCTTTTCAGTGTTTTTATAGAAAATGTCCATTAAATTTAAATTAAAAACTGCTCAAGAAGAGTTAACCAGCTAGCCAAGACAGTCCAGTTTTCCCGTGTTTGGCTCTTTTAGCTAAAGTAGGTCAATCCCTAACTTGTCACATCCTTCATTACCAGTACCACTGCAGGCCACAGAATGCAGTTTGTGAAGAACTTGCCATTGATCTGAATATGATGGGACCAGTTTCATCATAGTGATCAAATTCCAATCCCTTTAAATAGTTCATACTGATCACAACTAAATTACCTGCTCACAATATTATATTATTATGTAATATTATTATGTATTTGCAAAACATAATGGTCAAGCACTTGTTTGGTTACAAAGAACTTAACCAATCAAATTCCAGTGCAATGTCCTAAAAGGACCCTCATTAGGTAACCATAGAAACAACATGAAATCCTCCAACAAACTCCATTTGTGTGCTATTTGCTGCCAAATCTGGTGATCAATATCATAGGCATAGTTTTGGGTGGGTGGGTGTTCACCTTGATGTTAATGTGTAGTATAAAGCTATAACCATTTTAGAAGACACAAACAGTGTGTTCCCTCCAAAGATCAAATGAAACCTACTCCACTGATCAATATAAATGAGAACAAAATGTACTGCATGAAATTCAATAATGGATATTTAATAAATTCTGTAATCATTACTTATGTCGGTCCAAACCTGTATGACTTTCTAGAGAACTGTGACTAGAAACAAAGAGAAAAGAGATTCAAGAATTGCATGGGCCTAATGGGCAAAGAAAAAAAATGACAAAGTGATCAGTATTAAAAAAAAAAATGAATTAATAGATTAAGGGTAGGTGAGCTTGAAGACTACTGGGAAGGGGGCTCATGGTGAAGGTGAGACATTTAAGCACGCTGAGGAAAGGCATCGCGCCACTGGAAGCCCCTTAAAGCCTCAGCTGTTGTTTGTGGTCGTCAAGGCTACCCAAACCCTCGTATTTCACATCTAATTTCACGGTTGCCGTAGAGAGCAAGTCTGCCTGGCTCACCCTTGACAACGGCTAATCCCTGAAAGTTCAGGTGGCCCTCCTTACCAAGACAACGGACATACCAGAGCCATCATGAGAAAGGCAGCGTCCTCAACACTGATAATTAAAAAGACCTTTTCATCTGCCTAACATTTATTAGCATCACTGACAAAAGCCATTTGTGACTCTAGAGATACTCATTACAGTATTTCAAAATTGCAGTTATAGTTCATCTCAGGTAGTAGTATTTTCAGTTACTCTCAATAAATGCACCGTGAACATATTTCTACAAGTATTTAAAGGGTTAGTTCACCCAAAAATGAAAATTCTGTTATTAATTACACGCCGTCATGTCGTTCCAAACCCATACCGACTTTGGTTCATCTTCAGAAAACAAATCTTTTTAATGAAATCTGAGAGCTTTCGAGTGCTTTGTTTGAGCAAAAAAACAAAACAAAACAAAACAAAAACTATTTAGGGGAGAGCGGGACACAACCTAACGCTTTTTGACTTTATCAGTTAGAGTAAATCTGCTTAGGGTTCAGAGAATTTCTCTTTTTTTCCACACATTCTTTTTAATTTCACACATATCTGGTATAAATATGTGGTTTTGTTTCATTAATACAGTGTATACTTTTTTTTTTATTTACCCCGAAAGAATGGAAGTGAAATGTGACAACGTGCCCCATAGGCAGGGCACATTGTAACACGACCATATGACAGTTTAAAATGTTATCTGATCTAATCAAAAAATATACTTTACAAACTAAAATATTTTGACAATAAAAGACAATTATTATTTTTTTTCATATAAAATAATTGCATTTTTAGGAATTCAAAATTAAATAATTTTGGAATTTGACAATGAACACACTGCATAACACAGCATTGGTCAAAACAATAAAGCAAATAGATGAAGAAACACATTCAGAAAAACACAGAGCTGAACCTCCCTCCACTCACAGCTTTCACAGAAGATATATAGACGAACCAGTACAAATGCTGTAAATTTATTGAAATAACATTTTCTAAATGTTCAGGTTCTTCCTCTCAGTCTTTATTCACCTTTTCTCCATGGTTTCTCAACAGAAATTCATAAAAGTTAATTATGCCAATTATATCAGTAACTGGCATAGTTCTAATAGCGAGGCACGTTGTAACGCAATTTAAACCTAGTTAGTATCTTCTGCTAGTTAGTGAAGCATTAAAGAACTATCTAAAATGCTAAATAACAGATTGGAGATTAAAATAATATCAGATTTGTCTAATTTTAAATAAACAAAAAATATAGATGAAAAATTTACTTAAATTTACTTTTGCTATTGTTAAATAAATGTTCAGTGATATCTCCCAAAGATTTCTGAATTTTTGTGCGATTTTTTTTCTCTATATATTGTCGATATGGCAACTATTAAATGCACTTTAGTTTCATCATTGTAGCATATTCATTTACAAAATAATAATCTCTAACGCGCGTTCACGAGAGCACCACAACGCATGCTTGTTGTGACGCAAGAGCAGACGTTTCGTGAACGTGCGTTGGAGATTAATATTTTGGAAACAAAGTGGTGGTTTTTTTTGTTGTTTTTTTTGCGCAAAGCACTCACGTCGCTTCATAAAACTGTTAAACCACTGGAGTCACATGGAGTACTTTAATGATGTCTTTACTACCTTTCTTCTATTGAAATTGGTAGTTGCATAGCTGTCAATGGAGGGAAAGAAAGCTCACAGATTTCATTAAAAAGATCTTCATTTGTGTTCCTTACGGGTTTGGAACGACGTGAGAGTGAGTAATTAATGACAGAATTTAAATTTTTGTGTGAACTAACCCTTTAAATATTGTTTGGAGAAAAAAACCTAGATGTTTGCAAACATTATAATGCCCTGCTCCCTGGACATAGACAAAACAATGTGTCAAAGATTTTCCAATAATAATAATAATAATAATAACAATAATAAGTCACAATATATATAGAATAGATAACATAAAAAAAATAAAAAAAAATATGGTAAGCAATTTAAAAACATATTTGATCCTTGCATAAAGGACTGCATAAACGACAAACAAATAAAACGTTTTAAAAGTTTGTGATCAGTAAGATTTTTTAAATGTTTTTGAAAATCTAAAACTCATCAAGGCTGCGTTTATTTGATCAAAAATACTGTAAAAACAGTAATATTGTGAAATATTATTACAATTTAAAATAACAGTTCTACTGTAATATATTTAACAATTTATTCCTGTGATGGCATAGCTGAATTTTCAGCAGCCATTACTCCAGTCTTTAATTGTCTTTACTGTCATTTTTGATCAATTTATTGCATCCTTGCTGAATAAAGAATTAATTTCTTTAAAAAAATAAAAAAATAAAAAAAATGCTCAGACCCCAAACTTTTGAACGGTACTATAAACTAGCTGTTAGTTTCTAAGCTACATCAAAGCTAAGGTAGCTTTGGCTTCTCATTCTTCTTGGCCTTGATTGCTTTATGTCTGAAGCAGTACTTTGAGACCAGTAAATCACTTATAAAGAGCGCCAGTCATGTTTTCCACAGGCCTTTGCATGAACTGTGGTCAGGTGCAATGGCGTTGTCGTAATCCTAGGAAAGAGAAAGGATGCTAACAAGTGTGGCACATCTGCTAACACTTAACAAGATTTTGAACTCAGCCACGTCAGTGCAATAACAGACAGGCCCAAACACCGGACTCTCCAACCATCAATGTAGGTCTACTGCTGTGAGATGAAACGGCAGTACAGCACAGCCAAAACAGAAGACATACAAGTCTGCAAGAAGAAACAAAAGCAACTATCACATGCCTTTACTTCATCATTTATAAAGAGAGTGGATTTAGGTTGGCTCCAACAATCATGAACATTACAACAGTATAAGCTTCATTTGCAGAGTTTAATTGCAGTCAATTTAAAGTTTAACAAGTAATTTCCCATGAGAACTCACGTGTTCATCATATACTTTACTAGATATGGTGTCCAATTTTCTGTTTAACCTTCATTGATTATTAAGCAGCTGTAAGAGCAGTTTAACTGTAATTTTGGGTTAGTTTATTCTCCTCAGGCACTAGTGGTCCTGATTCACATGTTGCCACAGGTCAGATATAAGGCATGAGGAAAGCCAGGGGGTGCATTTGATTTTGTGATTTAACTAACTTGACATGTACTGGTTTCAAGTGGGTAAAGAGGCGTTTTTTTTTCATCAGCAGACTATTCACCCTATGCAGACAGATTGCAGCCGAAGACGAAGCAAAGCAGCATACACTGTTAAAAAAAGTGTTTAATTTAATGTGTTACTTTCCATTTCTTCAAGTGAAATTTATAGCAATTACAAAGTAAAAATTGTTTCAAAGTAAGAAAAGCATTGCCACCCAAAGCCATATTAAAAGGTTAGTTCACCCAAAAATGAAAATAATGTCATTTATTACTCACCCTCATGTCGTTCCACACCCGTAAGACCTTCATTCACCTTCGGAACACAAATTAAGATATTTTGATGAAATCCGATGGCTCAGTGAGGCCTCTATTGCCAGCAATGTCACCGAACCTCTCAAGATCCAGAAAGGTACTAAAAACATATTTAAAACAGTTCATGCGAGTACAGTGATTCTACCGTAATATTATAAAGCGACGAGAATACTTTTTGTGTGCCAAAAAAAAAAATAAATAAATAACTTTTCAACAATATCTAGTGATGGGCGATTTCAAAACACTGCTTCAAAGCCTTACGAATCTTTTGCCTTACGAATTAGTGGTTCGGAGTGCCAAAGTCACATGATTTCAGTAAACAAGGCTTTGTTTACGTGATCCGAACCACTGATTTGAAGCAAAAGATTCGTAAAGCTTCAAAGCAGTGTTTTGAAATCAGCCATCACTAGATATTGTTGAAAAGTCGTTATTTTGTTTTTTTGGTGCACAAAAGTATTCTCGTCGTTTTATAATATTAAGGTTGAACCACTGTAGTCACATTTCTTTAGTACCTTTCTGGATCTTGAGAGGTTCAGTGACATTGCTGGCAATAGAGGCCTCACTGAGCCTCTGACATTTCATCCAAAATTTGTGTTCCGAAGATGAACGATCGGTCTTACGGGTGTGGAACGACATGAGGCTGAGTAATAAATGACAGAATTTTCATTTTTGGGTGAACTAACCCTTTAATAAACAAAAATTATATTTCTGTAAAAGTAAAATGGATCAATATGAAATGAAGGAATACTGACTACATTCAAAAAACATCACAAGACAATAACTACAATAAAAATGAACACTGCACAAGATTATTGCTAAAAAAAAAAAAAATCTCCACAGTTCAGACTTCAGTGTTATTCTGTGCAAAAGTAATGTTTACAAGATTAAGCAATTTGTAACTCTTGGATGTGTGGTTGTGGCCTGTTGTAGTCCCTCTGTTCACATGGCACCACCTTGTGGATAATACTTCATTAAGCCTCTTAAAGAGAAGCAGCCATAAAGTCACTAATAAAAGCGCCTTGGACACTAAAAGCTAAAAGTAGCATACTGAATATTGTATTCCTATTATCACATTTTGCACATTCCACAAAGCTACAAAGTCTGCAGATTAAGAGACAATACAATAGGTCATGAAGCAGAAAGAATTTATTATCAACCATAGATAGGAAAATACATTACTGTAAAGGAACTTCTATGTACAGATCTCTAGAACTAAGAATACAGAGAACGGACAGAAAATAGTTGCTTACCATCCTTTTCCAGAGATTTTTTTTTTAAGAGCTGCCTTTTTTGGATTTTATTAGAGACTGAACATTCATTGAATACTGTGAAAGCTTTTTTCTTTTCTTTTCTTTTAAATTACAGGTGTGTATCTCTGCTGGCATTATCTTGAATGGTAAACAAGAGTTGATCCCATGTACTACATAATGGCTCATGACAGTATGTACAGTGTTAGTCAAAAAGCAACTACTACAAAAGGTCATTGGCCTCTGCGAAATGCAAGTGTTCTGAGGTAAAAATCAAAACGGCCCAGCTAATCTATCAATTTTATTGCAGCAGGTTTTTAGTATCAAAAACAAAGGCTGGAAAAGTTCTGTTATAATATAAAGGGTAAAGCAGGAAGAAAGCAAGTGGTAAAGAAAAATAAAAGAAAGATTTGATTATTAATTGCACATTTTTTACTAGTTTAAGCGTAGATGTTGGAAGTGTACTACTGAAATTAAGAAAACTTTTGACATTTAAGGTCTCTGTTTGGGGAAAGATGAATTAAAAACAAATCAATTTAATCACATAGGTCTCTCTCCATTACCTATACTATTACTTCTATCACTTTAAGCAGCAATGTCAGGTACAACCACTTATCACTGATTGAAATGCACCAATATCAAGTCAAATACTTTAACATTCAGTTTAGTGTAAGCGAGACACCATCTTCGATAACACCTGGTGTCAACCTGCTCTCAATCATGACATTAAACTGCATGAAAACTAGTCTACGAACAAAGCAGGATGCCCTACAGATTTAACATCATCCATCTTTGGGCACCTACTTCAGTCGGAAGAGCAAATTTGTTATAGGACCAATAAGCATGTTAATAATTGTGAAACAGATCATTAAAAAGGAGACACCAATAATACAGGAGAATTCATTATATATATACACACACACACACACACAACAATTCATCTGTTTTGTAGAAAGAAAATATTCAATACACATTTTATTCACATTTTACAAAAAGCTAAATCTCATTTCTACTATAATACCATTAACAATTCATGGTCACTTAAGACAAAACAAAATGCTAGAGAATATTGTGAAGAGGCCCCGAATAACAAAAGACTGCTCTGGTTCTTACCGCTAAAATAAAGCAAGACGTAAAAGCGATACTACTGCATAGTTGAAAGAAACTGATTTGAGACATGTTGAATGTGTGATGGTCATGCTGACATCAGTTTAGTGATCCAAAATATATTAAGTGCTAAACACCTACCCACAAATAGACCACTGCCAGACATCATTTACAAGTCTTAGAGATGATAATTTGGTCCAAAGGCTCAGAACTAAAGGTTATGGAGATATAAAAATCCCACTTGAAGAATTAAAATTACAATTGGCTTCAGAAGAATGCATCAAGCTGGCAATATACAGGAAAGATTATGGCCATATAAAACTGATTATAGACAGACGTAAATATGAAAATGTATACACAGTCTTGACTGTAAAATGTTTGGTGGTGTGTTGCAAAAATCATTCTTGAAGCAAAAATAATGTCCTATACCTGATTTCTTGAGACTCTTGGAGATGTACTGATAGCATAATGCAATCCGAAAATAAACTACATAAAATTTGTACAACAACAAAAGTAAAGGTTTTTTTTTCCCCAAGACAGGTGGTTTCAGGTGCTCACCGAAGAGTGTGCAAAACAGATACACAGTTGCACTATAAATAAAGGAATGGCAGAAATGTTATTGACTTGACTTCACATAGACAGATGGCATGTTACGGAGCTTCGCGATTCCCCTCCCTTTACATCTACAGCAACGAGACACACTGAAAAAATAGCTTGAGATGAATGAATGGATGGACAAGAAAAGCATGTACTCTGAAAGTTACAAAAGAAAATAAATTACTATAGTAAAAAAGTGCAAAATGAGCAATGAGTGCAAAAGTATGGCAGCGAGAACCAGGAACAACCTCTTTGTCTTTTATACAAGCTGGTAAGGATTTTTTTTTTTTTTTTTTGATTAATTTTGATAAAAATGTAGCTTACAATACAATCTTATTTTTCAGAATTTGGATCATAATTTATTACAAAAGAACAAAGAAAAAAAAGTATTCTTGCATGTGGCTCATATACAATCAAGTCAAGCCTAAATTTGTCTTAATACATTTGATTACACTTTGTACAAAGACCTGGGAGGACCCCTCTGATACAATGTAAGGGGTGGTTATGGCTAGGTCAGAACATTACTAGCCTCAAGAACAATGCTACAGATCTTTCGAAGATGTGTGTAATGAGAGGATAAAAAGGTATGGGAAATCCTTTTCAACCTAATACAGTGACAAATCGCTGGTTAAAAGACTCCCTGGTTAGTCTTCTTATATATAAAACCTCCCTTTCTAATAAAAACCTCCCGTTTATAACCACAGTGAGATCAAGCGCAGTTTATATTATTCACATAGCCTGTCATACAAAGAAACAAAGAGAGCCTGCCTCCATAGAACGGGTTAAAACAATAGTGTGCAAAAAGCAGTGACGCTGAATCGAGACATCTAAAATAATTTGGTTTACATATTAAGCTCAAACCATTCCAACTCCCACCTGAGGGAGAGAGAAAGACAAATAAGTGCTTTTACGTTACCTACGCGTGTAAAAACATTCCGTAACAGTGCCCTCGCTTAGAACGTCTAGAGCGTTCGGAATATTGCACCATTGATGGGAGATTAAAACATCAGGAGATGAAGCACCGATGTAGAGCGAGATTCAGCACCGCACAAGTGGAAAAGCTCTTGGGGTTCCCCTCTCTTTCCCGGTTGGGGACAAATTTTACTTACTGAGTCCGCACAACACATTGGTCACTCATCCAAAGGCGAGTTATGTAGGTGTGTCTGAAATGAAATTCAACTGCAAGCAATATCTGTTCAGTGGAACATCAGCTTTAAAAAAAACTGTTTAAATTGAGGCTGAATTCATAAAGAAATTGGTTAATGCTTATTTGCAGAATTACAGTAACGACTGGATTTTAATATTAAGGTCTGATCATAAAAGGAACTAAAACAGTCTGCAATCTCTTTGAGTGTGTGACCAAGTGTGTTACTCTCATCTTACGGTTTGGATACATTGCATGCACACAAGCTATGCAAAACAATTTAAAAAAAATTATGATAATATATCAGCCTATGGGAGGGATTGATTCAAAAAAATAAAAAAGATCTATAGCTTAACAAATAGAAGAAAAAAAAAAAACTCCCTGACAAATTGGAACATGTTGGACCCTAAAAATGAATAAAGGTACAAGAGAAAAATATATGTATGTATATATATATATATATATATATATTAAAAAAAGAAACTGCTTAGAGGTTTTATCGTTTTCAAAAAACATATAAGAGTTGGGACTCTGCAGCGCCACCAGTGGCCGGGAGGGCTCACTACCTGTGTCCAGGTAAGTGGACCCCATTGAGAGGGGGAGGATAAGGCAGGACCAACTCCAGTTGTGCAAACAGGGAGAAGTGATCTGAGGGGATGTGAGGGTGTGGGCAACCACTGATATTGTTCTCCAGGAGCCAGTTTGTGTCCAAAGGCCCGAGGACGCCCAGCACGCTCAGCTGTGGCCTGGAGTAGAAGATGTAGTCAATGACACCCTAAATTGGGTTTAAAAAAGGGAGTTGTGAGCAAACACAGTTGAAGCACACAGCAAGAGCCATGTTTATTCTTTCTGCTGTTCATCTGTCATGTTACCGCACATGGCAGAGCAAGAAATGGCACGACATGCATGCAGTGTCAAGTTAAAGTGAAACAATATAGTCAATATCATGATATCCATCCCTGTTTGGAGAGCGAGATTTTTGACCTAGAGTTTGAGATACAGAAATTGGTACTAATGACACAGTTTAAAAAAAAAAAAAAAAAAAAAGTTGTATCACTACATTATTTTATTGTAAAATCTTGGTATTGACACTTTTGACATCACTTGTTGTAAACTCTGAACAATGGCGGTCACTTTGTACTTACCTTGAAGTCAAAAGTGTAATTGGTGTAAGGCATGAGCCCGTCCTCGTAGGCACTCTTCAACTTGAAACCATGCGTGATCCTTCCGTTAGATGTGCTGATCTTGCCATTGCAGTTGAAGTTGGTCAGACTGTCGCTGTAGCGCAGCTCCTTGAAGTCTTTGTGTGTGCAGTCCACCCCACCTGTGCTCAGGTACTCCACAACACCTACAATCGGAATCGAAACTCATTAAACATGTCTGACCCACTCCCATACCTGTATCTATTGCAACTGAAACATAACTATTAAACAGATGGTATAAGGACAACATGAAGTCAAAGTCAACCTGATTGACTTTCATTATAGATGTCATTGGTCTTATTTTGCATAATTCATCAGTGCTTGTACTTCTAAAGGAAGTTTGTTTTTATAATCTTTCATTAAAATCCACTGCCTCTGAAACTACTTTTCTGCAAGAGCATGTCATAAAGAGCGAGAAAAAAGTTAAAGCATTTGTACATAACTGTGTCAAGCTCACATCAGTCAATCCTCTATTTTAGGACTCAAAACACACTTTTAACAACACAAATGAGAAAATAAGACGTTAAATGTCTGTGGCTTTAAGATGGCTTACCCGAGTCAGGAAGTGAGTTGAGATCGGCACACAGCACCAAAGGGATGCTGTTGGTTTCTCCAGACACAGAGGAGAGCTTCAGACTGCGGGAGGCCTTGTCTATGATATTCTTCACCTCTGACAGGAACATCATGGTCTGCACCAGCTTCACGTCAGAGTATTCTGGGTCCCAGTGCATGTGAGCATTAGCCACTAGTAGGAGCTGTTTCTCCATTGCATGGATAGACTTACCTGCTGCAGGAAGGAAAATAGGCTGTTTTATAAGACATATGGTTTTCAATTAAAATCTGATTGAATGAGCATAATGTAGCCTTCATTTGGGGGTAATAAAATAATATTACTATAAATTATATTACAATAAACTACCGACATGTTTGGAAATGAATGTAAAAAATAGGAAAAGAAATAAAGAAATGTTGCAGCAATATTTTGTATTTTGGAATTTTATTTATGATAATTAAGCACCTCTTATGCTCACCAAGGCTGCATTTATCAAAAATACAGTAATAACAGTAATAGTGGAATATTACAATTTAAGACAACTTTTCTATTTTAGTATTTATTTTTTATTTATTTTATTTTTTTTATTTAATTTATTCCTATGATGGCCAAGCTGAATTTTCAGCATCATTACTCCAGTCTTCAGTGTCACCGAAGATCTGAATGATCCTTCAGAAATCATTCTAATTAGTGGTTAAACGGATCGTTGTTGATCCGTGATCCGTACGGACCAAGCCCCACGGTTCGGCACGCATGTGATTCGCGGATCAATTGCAAGTTTAACTGCAACAGAGTAAAAGGTTATCATTTGCACGTGTTTTGTCTTGCTAGTTTACATATTAAATAGATATAAAACCATTCCAGCACTAGAAGAGGCAAAATAGGATTTAATTCGGTAGGCTATCGCACGCCACGATGTTATCGGTGCGCACAGACGCACATACAAGGCTCACGCGCACACACACACAGAGAGAGAGGCGCGTTTCAGATAGCTTGCGAACTCCAAATTGATTTCTCTCTCGCGTCCTCAATGCACTTGAATGGACACAAACACGCATTATGTCAGTCAAATACCCCTCTCGGCAAGTATTCTCGTAAACACATTCGGTTATGTCTTAACTGAACAAGGTGCATGGGGTCTTACTCTTAAAGTGACAGCAACCTATAAATACCTGCTGTTGTCTCATGTAAATCAAACAATAAAACACAACTTTAACAAAGATTAATCGATATTAAATTTATACAGTGAATAGTGTCATTTTAAATTTAATTATTACATTTCTGTATACAAAAATTAATACTACAGTTAGACCTTATATTTATTTGTAACTTTATGTTGTATTTATCTATTCTTGTAATTGGTGTACAGTATTTGTACTTTTTACAGTCTGTTCACTTGCCTTTAATAATGTATTAGTTAGACTAGTAGTTTCTTCTGTGGTATCGGAGTAGTTAAAGTGGGCTAAGTAATAAATGCAAAGGTACCCCCCACCCCCCAATTTTTTTTTTTTTGTGCTGATCCGAAAAATGATCCGATCCGTGATATGATCCGAACCGTGAGTTTTGTGATCCGTTGAACCACTAATTCTAATATGCTGATTTGGTGCGCAAGAAACATTTCTTATTATTATCTATGATGAAAACAGTTGTGCTTATCAATATTTTTATTTAAAAAAAAAAAAAAAAAAAAAAAAAAAAAAAAAGACCCCAAACTTTTAAACAGTATTGTAAATTATTGCATAATCTTTTTTTTTACTGTATTACAGTATAAGGCAATACGATTTTTTTTTTTAAATTTCATTAATGTGAATTACATATTTTGCATCACAGTAAAGAGACAGGGGAGAAAGAGGTTGCTTAATTGTCATGAAAATAATTGCACAATTACGATTTTTTTCCATTGTGACGATACTCACATGACACCTCCATTAACTCATTCTTTAGCTCCAGTAACACGGCCACCCCAATGTTGTCCTTGGTCATGACCCGATTCAACATAGCCTCCGAGCCCTCTGAATTGGCCATAGCCAGCTGGTTAAACTCAACTGTGTGTTTCTGCACCATGCTGAACCTAAAAGCAAAAAAAAAAAATCTGGTTCCATGTTTTCATTCAAAGCAACACTGAAACAAAGCTGTCAGAGTCTGACACCACACCTCTTAACCACTGAGTGTTACTTTACTCACTTTTCAGTTTTGTAGAATACTGCACATCCATCTACATGTTTCCTGTCTGATTCAGACATGGTTCTGGCCCGGGATTTGGGGCTGAAGAATCCATCATATCCCTGTTTACTCAGCTCCACAAGGAAGTAGTTATAATACTGTTCTGTCTCCACTTCCTGTGAATGAAACAGCAGACTAAGTGTCTCTGACAAACAGTGCTGTAGGGGTAAACATGACTGTTCAGAGCTACCTGTTGTGCATCACTGAACTAAAAAAAAAAAAAAAGTGACCTTTAAAGAAACAAAACACAAGGAGAGCACTTCATCTACAATGACAGGCATACTCAAATATACCAGAAGGTTATCAGTGACACAAATGAAAGTATTTAAAATACATTAAATGAATTAGAGTTATGATCAATTTTAATACTTTAAATACTGACAAGCAATTTTGTCAAGTCTAAGACATTGCTGTAATTGGTTCCTGCACATTTTGCTCTAAAACTAAACAAAAGCAACCACAAGGTACTTAATTTGAATACCACTAGGCTTAAAAAAAAAATGTTTTTTTTTTTTACCTGTAAGCTGATAATATCTGCATTGCAGCTGAGGATCTCCTGCATAATGGACTTTTTCCTGTAGCTCCAATTAAGGGCCCAGGAAGGGCAGTAGCCGTAGAGTTGGCGTGTGGCGTACTTATCACACAGCACGTTGTAGCACATTACAGTTAACAAGGCTGGTGAAGCAAAGAGGAGAGCAAAATATCAGGCAAAGTGTCCTCAGGTTTTAAATTATGTTCCACGGTTTTCAAGAAACATCTACCTGTTGGTCTCGTCCTTTCAGGCTCCTGCAGCACAATCCAGGATCTGGATGGAGGTTGCTCTGTTGGGACTGTGAAGGCAAAGCATATGCATTTTTAGGACAATACTTCGAATCACCATCTGTACAGGTCAACCACAAAAATCACAGCTGTGCAATACTAAAATGTTTTTCAATAAAACATTTTAAGAAAAATGCCACATCAGCACTGATTCACAATTTAGAATCAGAATATAAACAGGCTCAAAACAAAATAACTCATGCAAAATTAAAACATTTAACAGAAGCTGAATTAGAATGGAAATAAATTGAAAATACTTGATTTGTTAAATCGTCAGCCTAAACGCTCTCATACTCATAGATACACTAGTTCAAAGGTTTGGAGGCAGTAGGATTTCTTTAAAAGAAATTAATACTTTTATTCAGCAAGGACTAGTGTTGTCAAAAGTACTGACAAATGTTGTTCTTTTAAACCTATTAATCAAAGAATCCCATTTTCAACATTGATAACAGGAAATGCTTCTGGAGCATATTAAAATGATTTATAAAGGATCATGTGACACTGAAGACTGGAGTAATGACACTGAAAATTCAGCTTTGCATCACAGGAATAAATTACATTTTAAAATATATTAAAATAGAAAATGGTTATTTTACATAGTAATAATATTTTTATATTTAGACTTTTTTTTCAAAAACATTAAAAATTTTAAACAGTAGTGTATCTCAGTCACAAGACAAAATCCAATGGGGTCTAATGGGAAATTGTGCATTAAATCACCAGCAAGAGCTTTGTGAAGATATTGTGAATATTTGATATAATCACCCAGCACTAACAGTGAATATTGTGAAACATGGACAACAACAGTCCATGATGCAATTTTATTGAGGAAATGGAGGAGGGAAAAAAAAACAAAAAAAAAAACATGGACAGATCTTAAACTGTTAATTTGCCTGAGACACCTACTGCGCTTGATAGCACCAGCTAGATTGTCCAAAAGGTAGTTCAGCAGTCGCCGGGTGCCATCTGGCTCCTGGTAGAGGCTCATAATTTCTTGAGTGAGTGGATTGCCTGTAGAGACACACATACAAACAGTCGGTAGGAAACATTCTCTACAAAGTGATGATCTCAAGATGTTGCAATCACCAGAACAATGACCACTCACCTTTCAACCCCAGTGTTTGTAACTTAAACAATTTCCCCAATTCGAAAGGCAGAACCCGCAACTGGTTGTTGTTTAAAAGCAGTTCCCTGTGGAAAACACAAAACGAATGTTAACTACCAATAAACTAATCAGCTGTGTGCTTGATGCTAGACTAAAAACACAATAACATAATAAAACGTCTGAACAAAACCTTTTGACCAATGTATTACCATGATGTTCATGTCATGTGATAACTAAGAATTTTTTTTTTAAATCATTGATAACACTTTACAATAAGTTCACATTTTTTAACATTAGCTAACATGAACTAATTTTGAAAAATATTTTTTTTACAGCATTTGTTAGTCAGTTAATAAAAAATTATTTATGCCATGAATTAACACAAATATTTGATTTTAAAAATGTATTTGTAAATGCTGAAATTAACATTAAAATTAATAAATGCTGTAAAATGATTGTCATTGTTAGTATGTTATCTAATGTTAACAAATTAAACCTTACTATAATGTGCTACCAAATCGTTTTATAGAGACTTCACTTTCTAGCCAATAATAGTTATTAAAATAAATAGATATATAGACATAAATATTAAAAAGAACTGAAATTCAAAATCACCATTGACATTTATAACCTTAAAGGAACACTCCACTTTTTTTGAAAATAGGCTCATTTTCCAACTCCCCTAGAGTTAAACAGTTGAGTTTTACCGTTTTCGAATCCATTCAGCCGATCTCCGGTTCTGGCGGTACCACTTTTAGCATAGCTTAGCATAGTTCATTGAATCTGATTAGACCGTTAGCATCTCGCTCATTTTCCGTCGGTCTTAGTACACGATTTAACTACAGAAGAGTCAAGTTTTAAATAGGAAAAATATCGAAACTCTTTGGTCATTTTTAAGCGAGATGCTAACGGTCTAATCAGATTCAATGAACTATGCTAAGCTATGCTAAAAGTGGTACCGCCAGACCCGGAGATCGGCTGAATGGATTCGAAAACGGTAAAACTCAACTGTTTAACTCTAGGGGAGTTGGAAAATGAGCCTATTTTCAAAAAAAGTGGAGTGTTCCTTTAAGATAAGGCCTGGAAATCGCAACTTAATCTTTCCTGGCATTTCCATGACTGTGGAAACCTTGTTAGGAGTGATCTAGTTTCATCAAGTGCAGTCGTAAGAAAGTTTTTAAATTTTTTTCCTCTGTATTGCAAACACATTAAATGATCCATGGAGAGAATAGCACAGCTTTTGCTCCAAGTAGCTCACCTGAGAGACACCATGTTGCCAAGCTCTGCTGGCAGGCTCCTGATCTTATTGGACGACAGGTCCAAGAACACAAGGTTGTGCAGCTTGGCAATTTCAGGTGGGACACGTGACAGGGAGTTGTCACTGAGGTGCAAAGCAGTGAGGTGCGTGAGCGACCAAAGACCCGAGCTAAGACTCCGAACATTACCTGAGACAGAAACGGACATAAATATTAATAAAAAGATCTCTTTCTTTAATATGTTTCACTTCCATTGCAGAAGTGATCTGAAGTTAGCTGATCTGAATCAATATCTATCAGAGGGTTTAATTCAAGACACGTACCAGTTATTTCAAGCCCATCCCAAATGGATTTTTTCCCACTGTTTGCCTCCTCACTGGACATTATAGTGTACATCCGCCTGGAATCAGGCGGGTCATATTTCTCCTTTGGCATCCCTAGACCACTGTGTGGGACAAATACATAATCAGATTTATATAACAAAACAAAAAATATTGCATGACATAATTCAGACATCTTAAAGAATGTTATATTATATATATATATATATATATATATATATATATATATATATATAATATGTTACGTCTTACTTTGTTTAGGTAATAAGCCTATAATTAAAAAGTAAATAAAAAGGCAGCTAACGTTAAATGACCTCGCTAAATGTCAAAACAAACTCAACTTGTCAACAACTATCTCCTTAGAAGAACAAAACACACCTGTTACACACGCTACAACACTAATTAGCTTAGAAACATGTCTAATAATATTTAATTATCATATTTAGACAAATTGGTGCATGTCAAAGAGAACAGAATAAGGAAATTAAACAAAGCACGCAAGCTAACAAAAAACTAGCTCTGTGCTATGTTAATGACCCAATTACGTTCAACAATATTCTAAAACGCAGCCTCCACAAAGTGACATAACATGAAACATCATGTTAGTCACACAGTTAAAATTATTAATAAGCATCTATTGCTTCTCTTTAAAAAAGGAGTAATATTTTACCACAGCTAACCTTGTTTGCTATCAGCATTAGCCACAAGGCTGCTGAAGGTGCACCCCTCTAAAAAAAGATTTATATCTCTAACATGTGTTAAATAAACTGATATTTAGGAAAAGTTACTGTGCACATTTGTTTTTAAATAATGACACTTTTATCAAATGATATTCCCTTAATATGAACCAAGTAGCTAACTGGTGTAGCTATAGCTAACTTGGAAACAAACCCACACCGGGACTCGGAGCAACAAATCTTTACAAAAAATCTTTCAGAATTACCTCCAATAGCATACCAGCTCCTGAAGTCAGTTGTGTGTCTCACTGAAGCTTTAATTCATTCGTTCATTCGTTCATTCGTTCGTGTTGGCTGTATAGCTAGGGGAAGCAGCGCAACATCATGGCGGAGGATTTTGTGCAGCTGTTGTGCTGCTCTCCAAAACAAGGGTCCATGTGCCCATATCACGCTGTTCATGTCTCAACCCCTAATGAGCTGCCTACCTAGGCTAGAGCGCAACTGTTGTGGTCAAAAATGCTGTTTAGATATGCAGCTCAATAGCAGTTGGGACACAATCATTCTACCATTTCATTTGGAAACGTTTTGAACCAAACCGAACTTAGCATGAGATTTTCCTATTTTATAAAACATTTTCATGTAGGAGATCATATAGTGAATGTGCAGAAAATTACTCTTCTGGCATTACTGGGCTTTGAAGCAGTTTTGAGCAATTATTTTGCCATTAAAATAATAATTCACCCAAACATTTACTTGCTGTTAATGTAAGAGAGAATAAATAAGCTGGGTAGCCAGAATCTCCAAGCCATATAAAGTTATTATTTTATGTCTGCTATTGAAAAGTAAAATAATAATAATACTACATATTTTATTACTATTACTCCTGTTTGGTATGTGTAGTTACCAAACACACAGATTGTATAAAAATAAATTAAAAAAAAAAAAAAAAAAAAAAAAGTCAAAACAAGTTATTATAAAAGGTTTAATGACTTGAAGTAACAGGATTTACTTTACTATCCCGCAGTTGAGTAAATAAAGCTTTATTTATATAGCACCTTTCAACACCTGTAACAGTGTTCACAAAGTGCTTTACAGATTAGAAATACACAGAGAATAAAAAAAACATATATACACATATAGAAATAAGATAATACATTGAATAGAAATAAGATAATAGAACGAAATACAAACCAAAAATAAAATCACATAAAAGAAATAAGATAATAAAATACATCAATAAAATGAATCAAGGAAAGGCCCTAGTGAACAAATGTGTTTTGAGAAAGTTCACAGTGTATTGATGGCTCATTGTCAGGAAGAGAGTTACAGCTTGGGACCGAAATGACTAAAGGCTGACTTGCCCATTTTTAGCCGTGTCTTAGGCACAACCAACAAATTACTATTTGATGTTCAGAGCAATCTAAGAGGATCTTGAATTCAATTCTGAATGATACAGGCAGCCAGTGAAGGTAACTGAGTATTGGAGTAATGTGATTTCTAGTTTTAGAACGAGCATTCGTGTAGTTGCATTCTGAACTCTTTGTAAGTGTTTAAAAGAGCTCTTTGGTAACCCAGCAAAAACGCTATTGCAGTAGTCTAGACTTAACAAATGCATGAACGAGTTTCTCATTGTCAGAATGGGAGAAAATTTCACGTACCTTGGAGATGTTTCTGATGTGATAATATGCTGTTTTAGTAACGATGCTAATATGCTTTTTAAAACTGAGGTCAATGTCAAACATGATTCCTAGTTCTTGGCCTGATTAGGTACTGGCTTTTAGTCAAGAGAGTCAAAATGTGGAGCAATAGATGTTTTCCGCGCGTCATAGATTACAAGTACCTCTGTCTTATCTTTGTTTAGCTGTAGAAAGTTCTAGGACATCCACAATTTTATGCTTTCTATGCAGTCCAGTAGTGTGGAAATTGAATTCTGGTGCAAGTGAAAGACAGAGTTGCGCATCATATGCATACTGGTGAAATGAAATATTGTACTGGTTAATTACACCAGCTAAAGGAAGCATGTATAGGTTAAATAACAGGGCACCCAAAATTGAGCCTTGAGGAACACCACAAGAAATTACATAACGTCTAGAGGTGTAGGTACCCAGTGTAACATAGTATTCCCTGGCCTGTTGCTTAAGTAGGATCTGATAGACTGACCCATGTCTAAAGTCGGTCAAGTAGGATGTCATGATCAACGGTGTCAAAAGCAGCACTTAGATCTAAAAGAACAAGGATTCCCAAGTTTCCTGAGTCACAAATAACTTGCAGATCATTTAATCAAGGCTGTTTCTGTGCTGTGGTTTCCCCGGAAGCCAGACTGAAATGTTTCATTAAGTGTATTGGCATTGAAAAAGTTGATTTTAGATTAGAGATTGATCTGTAGTTACTGAACACAGAAGAATCAAGATTATTTTTCCTCAGCAGGGGCCTAACAATTGCAGTTTAAAAAATTTGTGGACAAACTCCTTGCTGTAGGGACTGATTAATTATAGATATCTGGTAATAAGCAGTTAATAACCGTTTTTTAGAAATTTAGTGGGAAATAGGTCTAGAGCGCAGCTAGAGGAATTCGTATGTGATATGACCAGTGTAAGTTTGCTGGGGCTGACAGCTGAGAAGGAGGACAGATTACATTGCAAAGGACTAGCTTGGGAGTTGGAGACCTTACAAGTAGGGCAAGTGCTGGCAATGTTTTGTCTTATGGGAGTAATTTTGTCATTAAAAAATTCTGCAAACTCATTGCACTTTGCACTTGTGAGAAGTTCTGATGATATTTGAGCTGAGGGGTTAAGTAGCCTATCAATAGTGGAGAATAAGAATCTAGAGTCATCTATGTTGCAGTCAATTAAACTTGAAAAATAAGCTTTTCTTGCAGACTTCACTGCATTATTTAACATTTTCAGATAGGCTAAGTCTTATAGATATATCATGGTGAACTGTAAGCTTTGTGCGCTTCCATTGTCTTTCTGCTCTCCTGGAGTCTCTTCTTAATTTTACAATAGATGTACTATTTCTTCATGGGGCTTTAATTGTCCCAGAGACAGTCTTTGTTTTTAAAGAAGCAACAAAGTTGATACATTCGGAGAGCCTGAGACTAAAATCCTCAACATAAGTGTCTACAGAGGGGGAAGTGAGAGAAGGGAGAGATGACATGAGCTCCATAAAGGTCGCGGCAGAATCAGCAGTGAGAAAGCACTTATTGACAGTTCTCTTATCACTCACATTTTTGGTACATACTGAAATCTCAAAAAAGACACAATAGACCCTTTTCACGGACTGTCTTCAATATGGTAAATCCTGCAAAGTTTTTTATATTTTCATTTTTAAAAAAACATATGTACATTTATAACAATATACTTAGTATTATATTACCTTAAATTACAAAAACTTAGTTAACGCTGCTGTGAGGGTGTTTCTAATACAGCAGCTATGGGAGTGACAGTTAAAATGACATCTTTCTCTCTTCTGACTGCTGCTATCAATCGCTCTCTATTTTTTTTCCTATTCATAAAAGTTGTGAAAACACTATTGTGGAGTTTTTATTTTTCTATTTGAGCAAATGGAAACACAAAAAATATATTTAATGTATTCTCTCATTCACTGCTATAGAATTTTACCCAACTATAACGACTTCCGCTTCTGAGAAACCCGGAAATGTGAAAAGGGTCTATAGTGGTCAGATATGGCAACATGTACAGTCTGTGGGTGGCTGGCAGTTAAGCCACACGAGATCACCAGATCAAGTGTGTGACCATGTTTGTGTGTGGGGCCAGTTACATGCTGCATAAGGCCAAATAAGTTTAGTAACTTTGTGAAATTAACAGTTGATGGATCAGAAATGACATCCATATGGATATTAAAATCACTAGTGATAAAGTCAGTTAAAATCCTAGAAAGGATCATCAAGTAAGCCTTTTTTGAGTCTAGGAGGATGATAGAGAACTAATAAAATAACAGACTGTTCACTCTAGCGCAAAGTATTGCAGAACAGGTAGGCAACTCCACCACCCTTCTTGTTAAGTCTAAGGACACTGAAATATCTAAAACCTGGTTGAGATGTTTCATTTAGAACAAAATTATGATTACTGTCAAGCCATGATTCTGTCAGGAAGATGATGTCCAGCTTAAAGTTTTCAACAGTTTGGCTAATTACAAAAGACTTATTTGTTAATGACCATACATTTAGAATAGCAGATTTAAGAGGCTGTGCAGTTGACGTAGTAAATCCTGCATTTCCATGAGGACAGCATTACATAACATAAATTCTAGTTTTTGCCTAAAATTGTCAACAGAACGCTTAGAATCTTTATATAATTGCTGATCATGGCTATATTAATATTATTATTATTATTAGAACAAACACACAAAATGTATAAAAAATAAATTTATTTAAAAAAATGTCAAACAAAGCAATTAAAAGGTTTAATGACTTGAAGTAACACTGGACATGTCAGTTATGTGTTCTTGTAGTTGGCATAGTAATTCCTGTATTTCCATGGGGAGAGCTTGACCGATGTCATCCGCTGCTCGTATCAGGAAGGCATCTGCTGCATCTTGCACTGCTGAGCTTTTCACCTGATCATCCCGTGTCCAAATCGGAAGATGCATCCTATCAAAGCGCTTTGTGATGGGACAGTGTAGATGACCTGGGGGACAAAAGTTGAAAGTAGGGCAAAGAGAACATCTATTATGATAACCTTGTTTTATTACTTTAAAATTTCTTGCAAATGCTTAAAATTATATTTTATATTTGCCTTAAAGTTGCAGTGTGTAAATTTTAGCGGCATCTAGTGTTGAGGTTGCGAATTGCAACCAACAGCTCAGTCCACCGCTCACCCCTCCCTTAAGCACATAGAGAAGCTACGGTGGCCAACACATGACAAAGATGTTGTCATCTGAGACAGCAGAGAGTAGCCAGTAGCTATGAGGTTTCTTCTTACTTCTAACAAAGAACGGTCTCTGCTTCTAATAAACCAGACAACTACTACTACTACTACTACTTCTTTGTGCGTATTCAACGTAGTGACGATGCAAGCTGCCTCTAAAAAAACCAATGAAGAAGAAGAACAACATAGTGGTGAAACACGCTCTGTAGAGCAGTTTGTCCGTTTAGGGCTACTGTAGAAATATGTCGGCGCAAAATCGCTAGTTAACATGTAAGGGGACCCGCGGTGTATGTAGATAGAAATGGCTCATTCTGAGGTAATAAAAACACAATGGTTCATTATGTAAGGTCTTTATACACCACCGGAAACATAGTTATGTATAGTATATTGCATTTCTGTCAATAGATCCTCCTAAATATTACACACTGGACCTTTAACATTATGTATTAGCTGAAAAGAGCTATGCTAGCACTAGTTTGTCACCTGTCACCACTTCTTGATAACTGAGCATCAGCATCCACAGAAGCTGAAGAAGTTCCTCCCATTTCCTCCACTTCTCTGCTCCGTCCTGACACACCATGCAGGGAGATCATATCAGTTCAGCTGTTATGCAGAATAACAATGCAAAATGTTAATCTGGAAAAAAACACTGTAATGAACTTTTACTGAGGGTTCGGAAGCCACTGTGGAGCTCTTAAGGTAGTGTAGCAGCAAGCTTAGAGACATGGGCAAGCGTGTCTTCTGAGAACAAGTCTCATCCAGCAGCAGCTTCAACAACTTGCATCTCAGCAGCTTGCTCTCCAGAGTACTCAACAATAAGAGTCTAAAACGAAAACTCAACATTTAATAAAGCTCTTGGTCATTCAATATGTAAAATAGTAATTGTAATAGTAGTAATAGTAATTCTGATTGTCATATTGATTCTTTTTATTTTTTGTTCACCTTATCTTCCTGCAAGAACACATTCTGTTAAGACAACTGAACAGCTCTTCTGAAAGTTTGTCTGAATTGTAGGTGGGGTCCTTGTCCACCTCTACGGCCAATGTTAACATCCTCTGAAGAGATATTACAATCCTGTAACAAAAAAGTAAATGTATGTCTTTTGCAAAGAAAGAAGGAAAGTACAATCCAAACTGTTTTTCATAGACTGTTGTTGCATGTTGTGGCAAAATATAGTTCCTTTACAATTTGTTATTTTATATTACTGTTCAAAGTTTAGGGTCTGTATGATTTTCTGTATGCTCATCAAGGCATTTATTTGATCAAAAATACAGGATTAGTGTGTACTATTATTACAATTTAAAATAACTGTTTTCTTTTTTAACATATTTTTTAAAATGTAATTTAATTAAAGCTGAATTTTCAGCATCATTACTCTTCAGTCTTCAGTGTCACATGATCCTTCAGAAATCATTCTAATATGCTGATTTGGTGCTCAAGAAGCATTTATTATTATTATCAAGGTTTAAAACAGTTGTGCTGCTTTGTATGTGTTAATGTGATACATTTTTATTCAGGATTATCTGATTATTTTTTTGAAATAGAAATCTTTTGTAACATTATAAGTGTCTTTAGTGTCACTTTTGATCAATTTAATGCATCCCTGCTGAATAGAAGTATTCATTTTATTCAAAAAAAAAAAAAAAAAATCTTACTGACCACTATGTTATTTGAACATTAATGTATAATGATAACAAAATTAGCACTTCGTATACTTAAGACAGTTGTCCTCTTTCTTTGGATGTTCCACATCTTTTGAGTCGTTCACCGATTCATTAGCAGCATTAATCATCCAATTTATTAGATCCCTAAGAACAAGAATCACATAATTGCACACATAATATGACTATTCATTAATTATTACTGTACACAAAGTCAAGAAAAGCCGATTGCAAAAATTGGGGCTTAAACTCACCTGACTTGCCCAAACGTTTCAGGGCCACATGAAAGCATCTTCTTTGCAATGGAGTGTTGAAGACATTGAGTCCTGAGTTTGAAATGAAAGTCATCCTCTAAAACCTGCAACACATATTGCAGGAGCATGTACCGGATCTCCGTCCGCAACTTCCTAGTGTCATCCTTAAGACAAGAAGAATTAAGTGTGAAACATTTAAAAGTATTACTTATAAACATAAATGCTACTTAAATGTGCTAAAAAGTGCCTACCTGATCATTCATAACCGACTTCATCAGTTCCCAATCCCATGGGACTGTAGAAGCGTCCACAGGGTGGTATCTTAACATACAAAAACTGAAATTATTTAATAAACATGAATAGTAAGTTTAACAACTGAATTTTTAGTGGGGAGTTGGGGGTGGGTGGATATTTCTTTTTTTTTTTTAACAGGAATGGAAGGTGAGATCACGTGTTGAAGCACATACACTACCTACCAGTGTACATCTGACTTACTCATGACTTTTTCATGAAAATGTAAAAACTGTTTTAAATGGAAAAAAAAAAAAAAAAAACTCAAAGTAGTTGTAGATGTGATCCCACTTACCTCTGAGTCTTCATCAAAAGGTTATACGCCTCTACGGCTAGGACATCAAGGCTCTGTGGGTCCAAGAAGATCCCCCTGAGCAGATGTTTCGTAATATCCACCGGTGGGTAATACCGAGGCTGAATGAAGTCAGAGAGCAGCTGAAGAGTGCCCTCGGGGTAATTCTCCTCAATAGTGCTGTTAACCAAACTAAGGCTCTGTCGGCACAGGGGCTCAGCAGGACCATAGTGTTCACCTTCCTCCTCATCGTCATGCTGTTAAAAACAAAAAGTGACTGAGTGAAATGTATTTCGCTATGAATACTGATTTTCACAAAAGTTTGGGGATGTTCAGGAGACATTGCTTGGCAAAATTTTGCAGGCAAAAGAGAAAGATATCAAATTTGCTATCACTCCCTTAGCCTTACTCACACAGCAGCATTAACTAGTTTTCTGAATTTTAATGCCAAGTTAATATAATGCAAAATATGGTCTTATAAATGTATATTAATTAAATGTATTTTTAAAAAATAAATAAATAAATAAATTTTTTTGCTATTACCACCTACGCAGATACAGCTCGTATTCAAGTTGGTCATGGAAATTCGTCGCGTTCACCAACAGAAAGCTGCTTGGTTTGAAAATTATTTCTGTGTGAGCTGTGCTTCATATATCGCTATACTATTGATGATGAACATTATACCTTTTTTGCCTGCAAAATCTTGCCAAAATTTTGCCAAATGTGACCATACCTTAAGGGCTGAAGTAAACAGCATTTACGGTATGATTTGTGTTATAATGAGCTAATGTGGCTAGGCCTGTCACAATTATGAATTTTGTGCTGACGATTAATTGTCATACAAATAATTGCGATTAAAAATAAAAATATTTAATCCTGTCACTTACAATGTAAGCCTAATACATTTTTTTACTCAGAATCATATATAATAATAAAAGTTTTTAGAAAATTGGTCCATATGATATATTTCAATGCTGTGATTAATATAATATAATATTACTGATTAAACCCACAAACCTTCATTTCATATGAAGGAAGTCCTTTGACTGTCGTTGCATACTAAATAACAGTATTTTTTATCTTCTTTGGCAAAATGCGACTGAATTTTAAACTGCACAATTATTGCAGTTATCTCAAATAATTGTGATTAGATCGAAACAGGCCTAAATGTGATTTAAGATTAGGATTGACAGTATACAGAGTAACAAATAAGAAGACAATAATATTATAATTATTTTGTCTATTGAATCTACCTTTTGAAGTGAATATCAAAACATCTTACCATCTGTGGAACCATTCCACCCATGCACTGACTTAATTTTCTGTACTGAGCCAGACAAATATGTTGTCTATCTTGTGAGTTGTTTTCAGAAAGACCTGAGACAGCATTATCCAGCACATTTTCATTGTTGTCATCGCTGCTTGTCTCCCAAAGCCTGAAGGAAGGGCTTTCTGGGGATCCTGCATCTGAATCATTTCCCCTTAGCTCTGCTCTCTCTGGAAAGTTTGGCGGGGAGGGCTGCGAGAGGAGGAAGCTGAATGAACTACTTGGTGAGCTCAGCGAAGATAGATCAGGGGAAAGTGCCGCTGTGTCGCTGGCAAGAATCTCTGTGGAAGTGGGACTGCTAGGTTTACTCTGTCGAGATATAAGTTCAGGGCTCCAGTGGGGCGATGCCCTAGATGAGGTAGGTATGGAGGGGGAAGAAGGTTCAGGCAGAACCTGAGTATGTAGGTCCTCATTTTTGGAGATATTCATCGTTTCACCGTCATCATTTAAGGAAAGTGCATTGGACACTGATGCAGTATGAGTATCAGAAGGAAGCTCAAAGGTTTGAGGTGACGGTTGACTGTTATCTTCAGATTTATTGGATGAGTCAGAAAATACATAAGCATCTACCTCACTCGGACAATAATATGGACTGTCAAGACTGTAAGGAGAGTGAACACTGCCTTCCCATTTCTGGTCAAGATTGTCTTCTTGGTTGTTTCCTTGGTCTGTGTCTGTGCTGCAGACAGCTGGTGTACTCAGCTGAGAGTCTTTAGTGTTCTGCGATATATCTGCAATGTAATTTTTACTCACATCATTGGAGCTGCAATGTTCCAAACACTTGTCCCAGCTCAAATGCTCAAATGACAAGCTTAAACTACAATTTGTGTTCTGATGCAAATGCTTTTCTGTTCTTTGGAGCACGTCTGTGAGAGCGTTCTCCTGAGTGAGTGACTTAGAGACGACAGACTGCACACTGTTCTCTACAAAACACCCTGAATTAGCTACATCTTTTCCACCGCTTGTTTGAGATTGTGATTCTTGAAGTTTTCCAAAAGATGCCGGTGTTACATGCACTTTCTTGTTTTTCCTTTCTACTGATGGCAGAGTCAGTGATGGATTCTGAAGCTGGACGTTGCCATAATCAGCAGGATCATCTTCACTTAAATCTATAACTTCTAAGGAGGAGCAAGTATCTCTTCTTGAGCATCTTCGCCTTGGAAGGCTTGTGATATCAATGAGGACCTGAGACAAATAAACAATGAAGTATTATAAATCAAGAGAAATATAGTAGTATATGAAATTTTCAGTGGCTTATACCATTATTGGCAAGCTCAGAACAGATGGCAAATGGCCGATTAATAAAATAGCATACAGACAGTCAATTATCGTAACAAAGTCTCCCCGAAGTTGTTTATTTTTCAACGATGGCCGACTGCTGTACATTAAATCCCTTTCACACCAAGAACAATGACTATAAAGATACTATATCCATAACTATATTAGGGTCCACACACCAACGCATAATATCGTTCTGTTTATTATAAGCGCGCGCTGCAGTTATGTCGTCTGCCGGTTTAAATGCTAAATGGCTGTCAATGTTTTTATTAGCTAGGCCGTTATCGTTATATTTGTGCAGTTCTTTTACATTTCGAACTAGACTTTTAAAACATCTTTATCGTTATCGTTATAGTTATCGTCCTTGGTGTAAACGGGCCTTTAACCGACTTACACTGCTACTTAACTAAAAAAAAATAAAAAAATAAACAAATTAAATACATGGATATTAATATTTATTAAAGTTGAAATAATTTTATTAGCTTACTTGCACATAAGGTGGAGAGACAGAACACCAACACAGGCTATGAAACGGGTTTCCCGGGCTGGATGAGCTCTCAATTGAGCCACGTTTGACCAATCAGAATCACTTATTCTAAAGAGCCGCGTTAATACCTTTAACACAATACTCGAAATTTACTAAATGTTCACCAAAAATGTTCACCAAAAATACACCAAAAATACTGGTGTTTATTTCTAACACAAGTGAAAGCTTGTTAATGTTAATCCTCCAAATGAGCAATGTCAAATATCGATTTATTATCGAAATAATGAAAATGAAATCTAAAAAAAAATTAAATACAATGAATAAAATAAAACAATTTATTTCTGTTTACATAATGTAAATTATACTTACATTAAAACTCTATAAAAACAATATATATAAAAAACGTTTAAATGTATGGACGTAACGTCACTTGCGCGCGTACCAACGTCTCCTGCATCCAATGTCCGTGCGCTATGTATAAAAAGTGAAAAGCACGTGCGGTTGGAAAGTGTGAGTTTACGCACACCCTAAACAAATCGCATTTTTGCATATGTAAACTACATGAAAGTTGCTGTTCTGCAAGCAAGACATTAAGACTCTTATTAAGACAAACTGCTTGTAGATTGTACACTTACAGGTGTGACTTGGAGCCATTCTGCTCGGATGAACGGAACTGCATCTTCTTTGTCTTCGTTGTAACTACTTATAACTTCTAAATCAGAGTCGTCGTCGCTGCCCGAGCTGACACAAATAATATCCTCCATAATTCTGCCTCACCCTGTCCCAGTAGTCATGTTTGTGCTGACAGATGTCTTGAACAACAAAAAATATTTGGTCCAGGAGAGAGCATGAATAGTGCACTAACATAAACACTTGTTGTCAAACAAATCTTCACGAAAACAAAGAAGTCACGCAGGTAAATGTCAATACTAGTGTCACGTAACATTAAGTGTAAAATGTTTTGGTTTCACTATTGTAGGATTTGACGAAGGATGAACTTCCGCAATTGTAACGTGAACGTCGGTTATGCGGAAGTGTGTTTGGATTAGTGGATTTACTGACCAGAGCGATTTATTTAATACTTGTTTGTATCCGTATGCTTTTAGTTCTGCTGTACGCAACCATAGATATCTGTTTGTCAACATTATGTCTGTATATAAACTTCACACTTCAAAGTATATTGTGCTGTTATCTAGTTGGATGGGAAGGACATATAGCTTCAATTTTAATGCTAAGCGAGGCGGGGATGTAGCTCAGTGGTAGAGCGCATGCTTTGCATGTATGAGGCCCCGGGTTCAATCCCCGGCATCTCCACTTTTTTTCCCCCCACTCTTTCGTTGTTGTCTCGAATATAACTTGGACTGTAATTTAAAAACCACGTAATTTTAAATAACGTTTTTTAAAACGCACTTTAAAATAACGAATTCTGTTTTAATATAGGCTAATCTTAAAATGTCATTTATTCTGTGATGCCAAAGCTGAATTTTCAGCAGTCATTATGCCAGTCTTCATAGTCACATAAACCTCTTTCATTCTAATAGGTTGATTTGAATCTCAAGATGCATTTCTTATTATTATCATGGATGAAAACCTTTTCCTGCTAAATATTTTTGTGGACACCATTATACACTACCATTCAAAAGTATGGGGTAAAGAATAAAAAGAAAGAATGAATGAAATTAATACTTTTATTCAACAAGGATGCATTAAATTGATCTAAAGTGCCAGTAAAGACATTTATAATGTTACAAAACAATTTCAAATAAATGCTGTGATTATTAACTTTCTATTTGTCAAAGAATCCTTAAAAAATTTATTGATTTCCACAAAAATAGTGAAGTTGTTTTCAACATTGATAATAAGAACCATTATTAACAATTGAGCACACTGTAAAAAAGAATTGTTGGTTTAACTTAAAAAAGTAAGTTACCCGATTGCCTTAAAATTTTGAGTTCATTGAAATTAAAAATTTGAGTTAATACATTGAAGGCGATTGGTTTAATCAACAGAAACTCAAAATGTTATGTTATCTGAACCACATTAATTATTGAAGTTTATTTGAAAAAAGAAAAAAATGTTGTGATAAATCATGAAAATATTTTTTTACAGTGCACCAATAATAATTGAGCCAAATCAGCATATTAAAATGATTTCTGAAGACTGGGGTAAAGGCTGCTGAAAATTCAGCCTTGCCATCACAGGAATACATTTAAAATATATTAATTTATAAATATATTAAAATAGAAAACAGTTCTTTTCAGTTGCAACATTATAATATTTCACAATATTACATGTTTTTACTGTATTTAGACCAAATAAATGCAGCACTGGTTCCGCATAAGATACTTCTTTCAAAAACATTAAAAAATCTTAATTATTACAAACTTTTGAAAAGTAGTGTATATTTATATCAAACACAATACTTTTTGCCTAAACAGGAGGATAAGTGACTCAGTGGGAGTCTGTATGTTGTGGTATTAGTCAGAGGTGACCACAGTAAAGAATTCCAGTGCCGCCCCTTGTGAGAGCACTGTTGAGGCCCATGTCCTGGGTGCACAATGAATATCTATATTGTCAAGTTCCTCTAAAGGGATCACAGTTGTCCTGGAGACAAGGAAGTTCACTTGGCCTTTTGTGGCTCTTGATCACTCTCTTTTTGAACACACACATCCATTCACACACAAACTTCCTGCCTTGTGCATCTTTCTAAAAATACAGTGAACACATCTGCCCCTCTGACCCGCACACTTTGACCTGTGGGTCAAAATCATTATAGGACAACAAGGCATTAATCCACACTTTGCTTATTCAGTTCACTCTCTCTCTCTCTCTCTCTCTCTCTGGAAAGTTGTTTGTAAAAATAGCTAAAATTACCAGTATATGCAATTTTAAAGCTATTAAAAGCTGTAATATCTCAATAAGATCGAGCACAGATGTGATAAAGTTTCTGACCCTTTTGACAGGTTATACTCTGAGAAGTTTAACAGATCAGGAGGTCAAATTACACTATATACATTCAGCACACGCCTCTGTTGCCCATGTTAGTATGCTTTTCAAATCCGGCTATTCCCCTGGAACTCACACAGTACTATCCAGCAAAAAGACAGATAGCCCATCTGGAAATGTGCTTTCGCTCTTGCATTCTGCCATGATACATGAACTTGAAGTTAACCCCTGCACAGAAACCCCAGTTTATTTATTTATTTATTTATTTATTTTTTTCTGTATTTAATTTATATTATGTGCGCCAACAATTTTTTAAATGTTTTGTCACAAAAAAAGTTGTGTATCTCAGTCTGGAATGTTGTAAGAGACCAAACAGCAACAATGCATTTAGCTAGATCTGCTCAAATCTTCGTTTTTAATTTTTTTTTAATCCTTTCGTTAAGAGGATTTAATCCAGACATATCCACAACTACACAGAAGCCCAAAGATAAAGTGAAACCCTAATCCGGCAGTTGACTTACATCTCACTGCAAAGGATCCATAACTATGTAAATGTTCTGTGTTGAGAATCACATTAGTGTTTTATCCATTAATTAATTGCATGTGATAAAATCTATGAGACATTTGAGTTTTGAATATAAAGTATAGGAAATTTGGCACAGAGTGGACAGACGTGTGGAGCTAAGCATGTCTCTAAATCTCCTCACTGGATATAAAGAGGCTTTTTCTCACTGGTATCTTCCAAACACACACAGAGAGAGAGTGTGTAAGCAAATGCCCGATGCACTTAACAAGGGAGGGTGGGTACGTTATTGAGGGGGGTATTAGGAGTCCATTGTGCGAGTGCAGAGGCAGAAGGAGAGAGAGAGGGGTTGGGGGGGGTGAGGAGATGAGAGGAACACATCTGTTCAGGAACAGAGAAGGAGGGCAAGCACGACAGAGCACACAAGTGCAAAGGAAGAAAGAGACAGAAGTTGTTTGGAAGGTAAGCATGTCCCAATTTTGAATGAGATCATTCATCATCTTTGCATAACACTGTAACTGTAACTTTTTGTTGTCGTCTGAATATTTTGAGCTTTTTAAATTACATTACAATGATTCAGGATTCTTTGTTATGTCTTATAAATTGCCTTGAAGTATGTTTTTCTTTATTGCGGAGTAAATTATGGCTTTAAATGAATTCAAGCTCTTAAGAAATGCAACCAATTAAGGATTACTTGAAGCTAAAATCTCTTGTCTGAGAATGTATTACCACACCTTGATCCCCATGTCAACAGATTTCAGAACAGATTGTGGTAGAGCATGTATAAGTGTAACACTTCTTCATTTTTCTTTCATGTTTTCAGAAAATTGTTAGCCAAAAGCTTTGAAACCACACACCCAGGAAACACTTGTAATATGCAAATTGGCACAGGACTTCATATTTTTAGCCTGTAAAGCTTTGAAATTTACCCTCAAACATCTTTGACATGTTAGCCGTCATTACTTGTGTCTATTCATTTTAAGTCAGAAACAGTTAAACTAGAAGTACACAAAGGTTTCTTTCCTATCATTTAGTCTGCATTACTGTAATGGCATCATGTGATAAATGTAACAGTAAATGATAAAGCTTTATAATGTGCAGAATGCAGATATATCATTTATTTCTACATAGTGTTTAAAACATATTATAAAACAGTTCATTCCTGTCCTTGATTCTGATTGGTCAATAGCTGTGTTTTATTCACGATAAAACACGGCTATGACCGCTTCACCCAACGGTTCTGTGTATCACTACACAACACCCTTAGCAACCACTCTTAGCAACGTAAACTGTTTGTTCTCAATTGATATTGTTCATTGAAGCTTACTGTATTATGTAGAAGAGTGTTGTGAGAAAAAGATCGAGTGAGCGAGTTTATTACCTGCATTCAGATTTAGCATTTTCCTTCAGGTCAGTCCTATGTTCGTAATAAAAAATCTGTTTAAATGTCCGATGTATTATCTTGTCCTTTTAACAGTTAATGGGTTTTCCGTGACTGACAGTGCTAGTCAAAGCATTTGTCAGTTGCATCTTGTTCTGTGTTCACAACGATTCACTCTTTTCAATGTAAAAGTCTTCGCTACTGACTGACACACTCATAAAGACAGTCTTTGCCGCCATCTAATGGCGTAATAATGTAACTTCTGTTGCTGTTCACAGTCAGGGACTATTTTTTCCGGCGGAAGGAAGGCTTTTAGAAAAAGTTTACTTCATGAAAGTTGCATTGATACATATTTTTGGCTTTAATATTTGTATTGTGTGGTAACCATTTTATAAAAGCAAAAATGTACTCGAAACTAGTGCAGTATCGTGAATAAGTCACGGCTGAAGGGCGTTGTTAGGCACGACGCGAAGCCTCTCATACCTTATTGCTTACTTTAAATAGACATCCTCTTTAAATATCATTAAATAGACATCCTCCACAGGCTTCATTACATGACTTCAGGTCTTATGAGAACACAGAGCAAGACAAGATGGACACATGATTGTAAAATACATGTTAAATGAAATGAAAACATGACCAGTTATATATACAGTGTATATATATATATATATATATATATATTAGGGATGTAACGATACCCTTATGTCACGATTCGATACATATCACAATACCGAACTCACGATATTATTGCGATACTTCAACACGTATGGTAAAAGGTTAACAAAAAATTAACTGTTGATTAAAATTCTAAATTTGGTTTTACATTGGGGGTGGAAATGAATAAGCTTGGACTTGGTGCTGGTAACCCAATGCACAGGACAATATTGATACCAGAATAAAAATATTCATGATTCTGAAGCTGAAAATACAGAAAACTATGAATATGCTTGCTCTGTCATAGATATATTTAAAATAATATAGGCCACTTTTTACTGGTAACATAAGACATTTGGCATTATCAGGACCCACAAATATTCCCCCATTGCATTATTATACATTATATTCAACATTATATATAGTAGTTTAATGTAGTACTGACACTAAACTTGAATTTTTTCCTCACACAGTAATTTTCATTTTGGGTGAACTATACACAATACATGTGTGTGTTTGTGTGTGTGTGTGTGTATATATAATTTACACTGTCCTCTACATACATACACACATCTGGAACTGTCATTATTTTGTGACAAGGTTGAGAGATTGAATTGCATATTGTAAATGACACGTGCGGGTGCATTGTGCATTACGTTATTGTATTTATTGAGCGTTACATTTATGCAGGTTCTCCCATACTGTCTTTCTGTGACTGGGTCAATGTCTCATCACTCAGACACTCATGATTTCATACACATTTACATGCATACTTGTGTCTCTGCCCATTTTCCCCGTCAATCTCCCTCCCTTTTTTACACTGTCCTATGTCCTTGTCCCCTGAGACTGGCAGTGTTTTCCTTTAATTCCATTATTCCATAACTCTTCTTTTCCATGCCCCAGTCCCCCATTCCCCCGTCCCTCCTACTCTTACAACCCGCCATCTCCTACATTGTCTCATTTCTTTAATGAAATGACACCTGCTTATTTAATTAAAGCCTCACATCCGCTATGCTTGTCCTCTTTTCCTTTAAAATGAAACACATAAAACCTCTGCAGCCTTTTCATCCTTCTCTCTTTGATACTAGCCATCTGCAATTCAATCATGCAGCTTTACAACCAAAGCAGTCAGCAGTGTAGTACAGTATAAATTATTTTGGGACTGAAAGAGGTCCCTAAGTTAAGAAATCCCTTGTAATGAGATTGCACCACTGATTTAATTTATATTCTTTTAGCAGATTGTTGTTGTCATTGTTTAGAATACTATAAGCTTGAACACAATCTTGTATAATCATTACTAAATTATATCCAAACTGAATTTACAGTGCTGGCAGCAATCCTTTAAGTCCTCAACACAAGAGAGGCCACCATCTCAGTTTCAGCAAAGATGGCGGCGTGAGGAGGAGGACTGACATTGGGTAACATTGGTATTATGGCGATGTTTTGGACAGCAGTTGTTTTCTACATGTGTGGACGTATAGTGGAAGTTCATGGAACGGCTGATAAAGATGCACTGCCAACCAGTTTGGCAAGAACAGTTACATCTACCGCTTTACCCACTGTCATACCCACAGAAGATGAGAGCATTAAACTTGTGGTGAGAATGTGTCTTGAACTTATTAAACAATTCAGTTGGAAAAGATTTTTCTTTGTTGAAGTGTTCCATTAAAAGTCAACATGAAAATGACCCTATTTCCTTACCCATTCCCTTCCTTTTCGTATCCTTTATGTACCTTTTTAGACTTATTGTGAATGATTCATTGAGTTTATTTGCATAATATTTATAAGCAAAATGTAATGATTTAAACAAATTAAACGATTTTGCTTTTAAGGTGACATCACAAACTCCTCACCATTAATCTGTTATTAAATATCCTGTTTTAATTTTAATTATGTTATAAAAGTAAACTGGGTCAAAATTGTCATTGCATTTTATATTGCTTTTTTAATTATTCGAATAGAATATAAACCCAATGTATTAATATACCCAATGTATTAATATATGAAAAAGTAATAAATATTCTTTTATACACATGCTTTTATTCAATATTCTTTTATACAAATTTCAAGAATGCTTTTTTTTTTTTTTTTTTTTAAATCATTTACAACTACATTACATAATTTACTACAATTCCCATAAATCATTAACGATGCATAATTTGCAATTATAACATTCCATGACCAAGTTTGGGGTCATTAATTTTTTTTAATGTTTTTGAAGTCTCTTATGCTCACCAAGGCTGCATATATTTGATCAAAAATACAATAAAAACAGCAATATTGTGAAATATTATTACAATTTAAAATAACAGTTTTCTATTCGAATATATTTTAAAATGTAATTCATTCCTGTGATGCAAAGCTGAATTTTCAGCATCATTACTCCAGTCTTCAGTGTCACATGATCCTTCAGAAATCATTGTAATATGTTGATTTGCTGCTCAAGAAACATTTATTATTATAACAGTTTGGCCACTTAATATTTTTATGGAAATTGTCATGTATTTTTTCAGGATTCATTTTATCAGCATTATTGTAAATAGTATTTTAAATAGAAATCTCTTGTAACAGTGTAAAAGTGTTTACTGATCAATTAAAAGCATCCTTGCGGAATAAAAGTAATAATTTCTTTCAAAAATGTTGTTCTGCTTGGCAGGATTGGCTCACGAAGTATGGATACCTCCCACCCCCTGATCCCTCCACAGGTCAGTTACAGGCTTGGACAGCTGTCACTCAAGCAGTGAAGAAAATGCAGAGGTTTGCTGGTTTGGATGACACAGGAGTCTTAGGTATGAACAACAAATTTTTCCCCCACTCTTTTTAAATCTCAGTCTTATTTAATGCCTTCCTTATTTACCTCACCTTCCTGTCACAGATGAAGAAACTGTTCAATTGATGCAGACACCCCGTTGTTCACTTCCGGATGATGATGATCAAACCATCCAGCTATCAGCATTACATGGTGATATGGAAAATCAAAGGATGAAAAGAGCAGTTTCTACTTGGACAAGAAGAAATATCAACTGGAGGTTAGACTGATTATTTTACCAGTTGTGTTTTTCTTCCTGCTTTTTCTTTCCTGTCTGCCTTAACTTACTTAATAGTTACTTTACAGTGTAAAAATCTTAGAAAAAGATTAAAAACACATACGAAAGAGTAAACAAAATTTTTGTTACTAGTCCAACTTTCTTATTCTTCATTTTTCTCAGGCTGCGCTCTTACCCAGTATCTTCTAAACTGTCCCGTGAAATGATTCGCTCCCTTGTGTACTATGCACTCCGAGTGTGGGCCGATCCAACATTGCTGGAGTTCCATGAGGTTATGGCTACTTTTTAAAACTCATAAATTATCTCAGTGTTACTGACCTTAATATGTGTTCATGTTTTTGTGTGTTCATGTAAATTCACAGACTACATGTTGAACTATTTCGAATAGGTGCGAGGACCACAGGGGGCGGATCTCCAAATAGATTTCTTGCATGGTCCCCATGGAGATGGATATCCCTTTGATGGAGCGGGTGGATCTGTTGGCCATGCCTTCTTTCCATCAGACCCAGACAGGGCGGGTGGAGTTCACCTGGATGCAGAGGAGGAATGGGCCTTCAGACAACCAGGTAATTCTGCAAAACACTCGTAGATAAAGAATAATGTACAAAGCAAAAGTAAAAACCAACAGGGTAGATCAGTACATTATCCACTGATAATAAAATATTGGCAAATAATTATGTTATGTTAATTATTTTATGTAATGTTATGGCCAAAAATAAAATCAATTGTTTTGCTATTTTTTTTTTTTAATAAAATTTAACAGCTATTAAATAATTTGTGTTTTTAAAGATTTAGCCTCCCCAAATGAAGCCCTGGGTATACTTTGTTTTTTTCCGCGCACGAGCGTACGCACACAGTTGAACGCACAGCCTTACAAAGTATACTTCATTTTACTTGTACGTGTACACAGGCATTTGATGCATGCGTAGTTTTGAGCAATCTCTCGCCACGAGTTACAACCCATGTATCTTTGTATTTTTTCATGCTAGAGTTGTACAAATTAAGGTACTTTCTAACCTCTTCGCACAATCTCTCTAAGTAGACCTCCATAGAGTACCTCAGGGATGACGTGTTTTTGTATGCCAACCCGGAAGTTAGCGGCGCACGGGTTCCCTCGATCGAAAACCTATGCATTTTTCCCATAGACTTTTGGAAAATCGCAAAAAATAAGCTCTGTGTTTAACAAAGGGTTATGACACTTACACGTTTTGACTATCAAGATAATCTTTACAAGTTAACACAACATTTATATATTTTGAAGCCTAAATAAAGTTGTCAGATATAAAAAGCTAACAGTAGGCTATAAACGGACTACAGCACACCATGGTCGCGGATCAACGTCACCGCCACCAAGCTTCCTCAAACTTTATTTAGAAAACAACTTTATTTAAAAACATGCTCGCTGATTATGATCTGCGCTGTGTATGAATACTTATCCACTTTTCATGAGACATGCTGTCCAACTGTCATGTTTGTCATGATGACGTCTAAAGTCCCCGCCAAAGGAAGTAGTCCCTTTTAGCAACTTGTTAGCAACCGCCGTTTTTAAGACACAATAAAGATTTAAAAAAAAAATCACAAGCGGGTTATAACTGGTGTGTTTTATGTCATAGATCAAAACGTGAAAATATTTAGAGGCTTTATTAACCACAGACCTTATTTCAGGCGATTTAGCAAAAACCCATTCAAAAAACCCATAGACTTAAGGGCAATGGAACCGGAAGTCCTAAAATGCTAACTCGCTTCCGGGTTTTGCCTACAAAAACACGTCATCCCTGAGGTACTCTATTGTCGCTGTAGCTTGCATGCGTTCCGGTCTGTTCTGTTTATGCCGTTTTTATTTGACTACCTTGTGATTCGACGCCCACAGGGCACGGTTGCCACTTTGTGGATAAACTAATTATTGCAAAAAAAAATTTAATGCGTATGTGCAACCTGGGTCAGCATACAGGTTACAAAAATCCGGCAGCGCGCGTACTCTTCTGATGACGAAATTCACGTCATGCGCACTGTACGCTGACCCTCACGTACGCATAAAAAGTGAACTTAACGCTTACTTAAGGTGCGTTCACCCCATGTCGTAATTACCGTAATTATGCAATGACAGTATGTGACGTTCTACACAGAGCTGTTTACGTCCTTGGACTCAGAATTATGCATTTCTATGGCAACACTAACAATGCCCATATATGAATCTGCATATGGTATAGCGGTCATGTGGTACAAGTCGGAGCTCTCTGAAAACTCCCAGTTTACAAGTTGTAATTACAAAATTCTACAAGGACATGAATGCTTTTTACAAGCCGTAATCTCATAAGTACAGTAATTATGACATGGCGTGAATGCACCCTTAATCTAAATGTAAAAATAGGAGAAAATTAGCACAATTAAGTATCCAATATCAGCTGATTTATATCCATTATTAATAATAACTTAAAGGGGCCATATTATGCCCTTTTACAAAGTCTTGATTTTGTCTTTAAGGTCTACTAGAATAGGCTTTAATGCTTGAATAATTATTTTTTCACATATTTTACATTGTTGCAGCACATCTCTTCCCAGTCTGACAGTAATGCTCTAATTAGTTCTGGTCTCTATGAAGCCCCTCCTTCCAAAAAGCACAGTGTTCTCTGATTGGTTGGTTGGATCAATGTGTTGTGATTGGTCAACCGCTTTGAGCATGTTTCAGAAATGTCACACCCCTTACCACAACCGCAAGTTTCAACACACTACTAACGCAACTCAACCAGGCCTTACTCCTTTTTCTTTTTTTTCTTTTTTTTTGTGAATGCCTTGGGTAGGATTTTTTTAAATGAGGAATATTGTAAAGTGGGAAACTCAAGACTACAATGGAAGCATTTCAGGGAGTTCAGAAACAGTGCTTACTGATATAGAGAATAACTCTCCCTTTGGAAAATGGACATTGTGCTTTCTAACTTTGCAAACCTTTTTCATGCTCAAACAGCAACATTACACCCTAAAGAAAATTTAAAAAAATGTAAAAAAGGATTTTTAGCTCTTAATGTTTACACACAGCAACTGAGGGCACAGATCTGTTCACGGTGCTGGTGCATGAACTTGGCCATGCCCTCGGACTGACGCATTCATCAGCACGGAAATCTGTAATGCGTCCATACTACCAGGGGCCCCTGGGAGACCCACTACACTTCAGCCTGGGACATCACGACCTTCAACACATCACAGCCCTTTATGGTAACTGTCATTAAAATCCTCGTTTGGAACCTCTGTTCGCCAATTATAGCTCATGGGATTTATGTGAAATCTCAATATTATGTACGTGAGACTCAAATGATCTATTCTGCATGTGTGTGTGTGTGTCTGTTTATGAATTCAGGTAAGAGGGGTAACCATATTCCAACTGACGGACCTCTTGTTGTGACAGAAGCTCAACTGCGTCATCGACATGGAGGAATACACAGACTCACACACATGTACAGACATGCACACAGTCATTTGGACAGGTAAGAGATGACTGATTAAACCTTTTGAATTCAACATCAAATCAACATCAAAGTTGTAAATAAAACAAAGATTATTGGAGTACTTTTTACAAAATAATTTAATTTAGATTACCAGATACCAGACTTATAAGTAGTTTGAAAACTGCAAACTAAGGAGATGCATAACGAATAAAATCAATATGCGTTCTAAAACCGTCTCGAAATATCAAACATGAGTCTTTGGCCATCATACACTAGCGATTTTCTATGAAATTTGTCAACTAAGATTGCCCAAAATTTGCAGACTGAAAATTATTTTGAAATGTCTCACTTTGTCTCAATCAAGTTCTGAGGATCGCTGTAACACCAGTTTTGATGCAGTTGCCAAGATTCGAGGAGAGATTTTCTTCTTCAAAGGTAGATATTTGAAGTGTTATATAATTTAGGGCTAATTTATGGAGTTTGAAATAAAAAAAAAAAAAACTCCCTACACTTCCAGTGTTTTCATCTTTCATCCTCTTGTTCTACAGTCTTTATCCATCCATCATCTCCATATACAGTACAAATAATTTATTCTTATTTCTCCCTTTTTTAAAATCTCTCTTACCCTTCCTCACACATTTTGCAGGGCAGAACATGTGGAGAGTGAGCAGAGGTGGTCTCGTGTCGGTCAGGGCTGTTCCTGTACAGAGACTTTGGTCAGCTCTTCCGTCTTCACTGCCTCCACTGCGAGCCGTTCTGGAGAGACACACAGATCATGCCATCATCTTTATCAGTGGTCAGTTTCCCAGCACAATAACGTCACAAACCCACATTTTTGTGCTGATTTCAATCTGTACACCCCACTTTTTGGGAGTTCATTAATGTAATTTAAAGATTAAAGATTTATTTTACTTGGCCTCAGTGCAAAGAACAAAAATATGGCTAAGTGTAAATGTGATATTATAATCATAAATGGATGCTGCCTTATTGGGACCTTACTTTCCCTATCCCTAAAGCACACCTCTACACCTATTTCCACTTTTCAGATATTTTCTTCATTTTGTTTTTTTTTAATTTGAAATAAATGCCTCTCCGAACGGATATGTAATGGAAAAAGGAAGAAGAATGGCATCGGAAAAAGGTGGATTTGGTTGTGTCAAAAACTAAACAGACAGTGATGGGTGGAGCTAGTGTAAATAGCTTTTGCCTGCAAAATGGGCTATTTGCACAAGTGTCTATTTGTAAATTGACACTGTAAAAATAACTTATATATCCACATAAAAAATGAAAACACACTTTTTTAGATCGTTCCTACACCCCTGCTACTTTTATGTGTGTTAAGTTTTCATCAGTTACACCAATTTACCAACACCAGTTTAGTAAATTACTAATACACATGTTTAGGTTCCCAGGTTTGGCTGTTCAAGGATCTGTCACTCCAAGAGGGTTTCCCTCAGCCTCTGTCTACTCTGGCTTCGGAGGACTCAGAGGGACGGTGGCAAGGATTGTACTGGGACCCTACGCAAGGTGTGGTGTGGGGATCTGTGAAAGAGGACGGAGAGAAAGGAGAAAGCCCAGAGGAAAGCGATGTCTGGAGAGAGCTTATTGAAGGAGGAGTGAATGGAATCATCACTGAGAATGATGACGAAAGAGAAAGGGCTAGAGACTTTAAGGGTGTGTTGCTTTTAGAATATACACAGTGCTTTGCGAAAGTATTCGTACCCATTCATTTTTTCACATTTTGTTATGTTGCTGCCTTATGTTCAACAAATAAATTGTCACATCAATCTATACTCCATACACCATAATGTCAAAGCAAAAAAACAGATTTATGACAACTTTGCAAATTTATTAAAAATAAAAAACTGAAATAATTACATTGCATAAGTATTCTTACCCTTTTCTGGGACACTTGAAATTTAGCTGAGGAGCATTCCAGTTACGCTTGTAGATGTTACTACACTTCGAGTGGAGTTAACCTGTGGCAAATTTAATTGAATTGGTATGATTTGGAAAGGCACACATCTCTCAATAAAAGGTCTAACAGCTGAAAATGCATATCAAAAACCAAAGCCATGACGTCAAAGGAACAGGACTGTAGAGCTCAGAGACAGGATTGTGTCAAGACACAGATCTGGGGAAGGCTACAAAAAAAAATCTGCTGCATTGAAGGTTCACAGAAGCATGTAGCCTCCATAATCCTTAATGTAAGAAGTTTGTAACAACCAGGAGTCTTCCTAGAGCTGACCTCCTGGCCAAACTGAGCAATTGATGGAGAAGGGCCTTGGTTAGAGTGGTGACCAAGAAGCTGATGGTCACTCTGGTTGAGCTCCATGATCATATATGGAGATGGGAGAAACTTAACAGAAGGACAAACATCACTGCAACACTCCACTGATCTGGGCTTTATGGCTGAGTGGCGAGACTCAAGCCTCTTCTCATTGAAGACACATGAAGTGACTGGGGGACTCGTCAGGGTAAAAGAAAAGCTCAATACAGCAAAATATAGAGATAGCCTTAATGAAAACCTAGTCCAGAGCATTCAGAACCTCGGAATGGACAGAAGGTTCACCCTCCAAAAGGACAATGACCCTAAGCACACAACTATGCAAGAGTGGCCTTTGAACAACTCTGTGAATGTCCTTGAGTGGCCCAGCCAGAGCCCGAACTTGAACCTAATCAAACATCTCTGGAGAAACATGAAAATGTCTGTCAACCAACAGTCCCCATTCAACCTGACAGTGCTTGAGAGGATCTGAGGAGAAAAAATGGCGCTTCAATAAAGGTGCTTCAACTAAGTACTGAGTTAAGGGTACAAATACTTATGCAATGTACTTATTTCAGTTTTTCCTTTTTAATAAATTTGTAAAGTTGTCACAAATCTCTTTTTTTGCTTTATTAAGGTGTATGGAGAGTAGATTGATGTGGAAAAAAAGAAGTATTTTAACATAAGGCAGCAACATAAAATGTGAAAAAAATGTAAAGCCCGGAACACAACAAGCCGACGCCGACGAACTAGTTGGCTCACGTCAGCAGTGTCTGGGTCCAAAGTTGCCCTGACACACCAAACCGACGCTCAACACCCGACGTCCAAGTAGCACGTCCGTTCTGCGCCTGCGTAAGAAAAAATGCCTTTCCGTACCAGCAGGTGGCAGTAGCTAAACAGCCAATCAGAATGATCAGATGGCCCGACTGACCGACGAGTTCCGACGCCGATTCAACATGTCAAGTCGGCCGAAAAAAAGCTGAGGAGGACCAACTTCAGCCGATGGTGCGGAACACACTGAGAAAACTTAAGCCCGGGATACACTGCACAATTTTAGCAATCCTATAAGATCATTACTTTATCACACTGCGACATGGATCTATTAAACTTGGGTACGACATGCATGTAGACTGTACAATGATGAAACCTATTGACTCGTAGGCTACGATGCAAGTTTCTATAGAAGAATAAAACGTCATCAGCATGCGCTATTGGTAAACAAAAAGACCATGTTGAATCACACTTTGGCAGTTGTAGTTTTTATGTGTGCTGAAAAAAAGGAAGCGGCGAAAGAAGAAAGGAAAAGACCTTGAGGTAAGCAGTTTTAAGTTTTAGCGCCATGTCGCGTTGATTTCATGTCACATTTTTATTGGCTGGTCAGTAGACGTAGGTCGTAGTAGCAAACACACTGTGCGTTGATCATGCTGAATTTCTGACACTGTCAGAAAATGATCGTAGGCTATCTTTGGTCTCAAGACCAGGAAAACAGCTGTCTTTGAACCTCTCTCACTGTACGACATAGGACCACCGATTAATAGCCAAGATCACAGAAATCGGCATGATTGTTTCACGATGGCAATCTTTCGTCTAAGACAGCCAAAAATCGTGCAGTGTATCCCGGGCTTTAGTCGGCCGACGAACAAAAACTGCCCGACGGCCGACCGTCGGCTTGGTGTGTTCTGGGCTTGAGGGGTACAAATATTTTTTCAAGGCACTGTATATACAGTAATACTGCATTGCATGTGGATGTATGTGTAACAGTGTTTGATAGCACTAATGATTTTTTTTATCCTCAATGTCAATCAGGTTCGACCTATGTTTTCAAAGGCAATTCCTATTGGAAATTTACTCACCCAGGCTCAGCCCCTGAAGAAGGATACCCCCGGCTTCTGGCCACCGATTGGTTGGACTGTCCTCAGCCGTCCTCTTACAGCCCCGGTGATATCTCTTTGATCTCCCACTACGGTCAACAGGAGCTTAATGAGCAGAAAGGGCAAAGAATAATCGACCAGATCAGGCACAAAGACAAAAGAAGAGATAAACCTCATCGCTGGGAATGTCCATGTCTAAACAGTGCAGTGACTCAAATTGAACCTATTTTACTACTGCCCATTTTATTTTTGATCAATGTGATTTGTTAACTGTCACTTTAATTTTTTCCACATCCAAGTTCACAAATCATACCCAAAAATGACTTATACACTGCCCAGCCAAAAAAAAAAAAGTTGCTGTTTGGATTTTAATAGGAATTTGGATTTTAATAAGAATCTATGAATGGATCATTATTACAGTGATTATTATGTTTCTAGCATGTTTTATGTTTGGCAATGGTTCTTTTAACCCTTAAAGATGGAGTGTGTAGCTTTTCATTTCTTAAACAACCATGTAGGAAGACACATCATGGCCATATTCCAGGATGACAATGTCAAGATTCACCAGGGTTAAAATTGTGAAAGAATGGTTCAGAGAGCATGAAGAATCATTTTCACACATGAATTGGCACCTCTGAGTCCAGACCTTAATTTCATTGAAAGTCTTTGGGATGTGCTGGAGTCGACTTTACAGAGTGCTCACCTCTTGCATTGTCAATACAAGATCTTGAGATATTGATGCTCTTGATGCTATTGATATCCTCTTGATGGAAATAACATCACAACATTTATTTCCATCGAGAGGTGCATCGTTTTTTGGTCAAGATCTTGTACTGACAATGCAAGAGGTGAGCACTCTGTAAAGTCTCCTCCAGCACATCCCAAAAACTTACACTGAGGTTAAGGTCAGTGCCAATTCATGTGTGAAAATGATTCTTCATGCTCCCTCCCAACAATTCTTTCACAGTTTGAGCCTGATGAATCTTGACATTGTCATCCTGGAATATGGCCATGATACATCTTAATACATGGTTGTTTAAGAACTGTTTTAGGGTTAAAAGAACCATTGCCAAACATATAACATGCTAAACATAATAATCACTGTAATAATGATCCATCCATAGACTCTTAAGTATTTGCCTATTAAAATCCAAACAGCTACTTTTTTTTGGCCAGGCAGTGTATTTTCCTTGATTTTCAATCTCCGAAGACATTAAAACAGTTGGAAAGATGAGTTCTAACGACCATCAAATTCAGAGAAAATTCTGTTGTTATATGTACAACAACTCCAAACCTAAATGCTAGCTTTATTTCTCTATTGATTCCAGTTTTAGTTGCTAAAACTCCTTAGAATTAACAAGTTAGTTTGGTTATACTGCAGCACATTCTTGTTCAGATCAAACCTCATGTAACATAAAACAAACATCAACAAAATACCTGATGTTAATGATTTACAGTTCAGAGAGTCTGTCAGCTCACCAAAGCTTATAAAGGAGGCAAATAATATTGTGCTAGAGTTTAAAAATATAATGATATTATACATATTTTGATCTTGAAGATGCAGAGAGCAAATGTCATTAAATGACTTTAAACGATCCACTGGGTTCCAAAATGTGATTTATTCATATTTTCTCCTTAAAATGGTGTGATAATTTAGATTAATCATAAAGTGCAAAGAAAAATGACTGTGCTCATCATACTACTGGTAAATACCAATGTACTTTTTAAAATAATGTACTACTGTGTGAAGGATAGTCAAATAATGACAGATCAGTAAAGTGTAATTTACAGAACAAACTCAGTATAATAAAATCTAATAAACAAAAAAGGTGCAATGTAAATTTGTTTTAATATATTTTATGGATTCTACTATTATTAATAATATACATTTATAAATATTACTTTTCTCTGTTTTTTTTTTTTTTTTTTCTTTTTCTTCCTTAAGCATATACCCAAAGACTATGGCAATAAAAAGAAAAATAAGAGCATTATTTTATTAAACAATTACTGGCATGTTATGTTACCTCAGGAATTTCCTGATCCCTAAAGTCCACAATTTTACCCACTTAAATCATTTCAGTTTACTGGCACTATATCGCAAACAACTGTTGCATCACTTCAGAAAAACCAGATAAAATGTGATAAGCAGTTCTATATAAAGTACTTGTTCCCCAGGTGATGCAGTATATTTCTGAGGTTCTACAATGTATTCTTTGGTGGTCTTGACTGCTCTTCTGGGCCTGTTTACTTTAAATCAGGCCACTCTGCCAGACTGTAAGGAGCTCATAACGCCTCTACCCCTGGAGGATGACTACAAAAATGTAAGTGCATTATTAATATATATTTAAAGCAAGTATTCTTTCATAGTAAATGAACAATACAGGAGCTTATATAGGGCAATAAGGCACTTAAATTTCACAACTTCTTCCAAAACAGATCATGGGTAAATGGATCTTCCTTGAAGGCATAGCTGATCACCACTTATTCACGGATATCTTGAAGACTGTGAACAGCTCGTGGGTGGAGTTTGGCCCGAGCACTCTTGCAAACACTGTAACTCTCAGTCAAGGGAACATGCTGTAAGATTGTCCTGTTTTAACATGTTTTGCTAAATTGAATATATTTCATCATGACCAGCATTTTGATTCGGATCACTCTTCCCTTCAGGAATGGAAAGTGTGAATTTAGCACCTACGACACAGTTGTTAAAGCCAGTACCATGTCAGTACATGTCAATGGTAAGTTACCAAAAGTGTATTCATTTCAGTTAAAACTCATTTAACACATTCTGTTGACTATAAGTAGCGTTGCACCTACATGTCTACTAACTCTGTTAGTAGAGTATTAGTAGACTGGTAGGGTTAGGGTTAGAATAAGTTGACATGTAGTTGCAAAGTTGCTTACTGTTAGTAGAATGTCTGTTGGAGGACCATCACAATGAAGAGTTAGCAGATATTAAAGGGATGGTTCACCCAAAAATGAAAATTCTGTCATCATTTACTCCCCGTTAATTTGTTCCAAACCTGTATGGATTTCTTTGTTCTGATGAACACAAAGGAAGATATTTGGAAGAACCAAAACAGATCTCGCCCCCCATTGACTACCATTGTAGGAAAAAAATACTATCATAGTCAATGGGGGGCGAGATCTGCTTGGTTACAAACATTCTTCCAAAAATCTTCCTTTTTGTACAGCACAACAAAGAAATTTATATGGGTTTGGAACAACTTGAGGGGGAGTAAATGATGACAGAATTTTTATTTTTGGGTTAACTATTCCTTTAAGCAGACAGTCTACTAATACTCTACTGAGACATAGTTGACATGTAGTTGCAAAGTTACTTACAGTCAACAGAATGTTCAAAAGGGACCGTCAAAAAAAAAAAGTGTTACCAAACTCATGGGTTCTGAGCACTAATGAGTGTTGCACTGTTGTTTGATCCACAGAGACTGGCGTAATAACAGAGGGGAAGTTCTTGCCATCCTGTCCGGAATGTATCACCATGAGCTATGTCAGCCAATTAAAAAATGAGACCATAAAGTCGCTGTACTTTTTCAGTAAGTCACAAAAACTATGGACATAGACACAGTACCTAAGGTGATTAAAGGGTTAGTTCACCCAAAAATGAAAATAATGTCATTTATTATTACTCACCCTCATGTCGTTCTACACCCGTAAGACCTTCATTCATCTTCGGAACACAAATTAAGATATTTTTGTATATAGTTATACATTAGATTACAATTTCTGTACCTGAAAACTTGAAAAGCACCGTTTATTTAATTTATATTTTTGTTCTGTTGTATTTATTTGGTTATATTACTCGTAATTTGATTATTTGTTAATAATTTATTACTTACTGTTTATTTGTCTAACAATATTTAAATTTTATGTGAGTTAATCTAGTAGCTTTTTGTGTCATAACCCTATTTATTAAGGTTACATGTATCAAAAACAACAAAAACAATAATGTTAACAAATGAACCTTACTGTAAAGTATTACCATATGCATTTCATGACAAATTGTGTGTGATGTTTCCCTCCTTGCAGAGAGAGACAGCAACCCAACAGAGTCTGACATGGACATGTACTGGAAGCAAGCTGAGTGTCTTGAATTTAAAAGAGAAGTCCAGTACTCCTATGATGGTGCAACAGGTCAGTTTGGGTTTCAAGCACTTGCAGTTTTCATTGAAAGCCACAGCTATTAGCCATAGAGTTTTGGTTTCATTGATTTGCATTGAGGTGTAAATGTAGTTGCTCTTGCAACTTCAGGCATTTTTTGATGTTACAGGTAAATCTCAGAAAATTTGTCACAAACACATCCAGGTCCAATTAACCTCCAAATCAAAAAGAAATCATAATGAATTGCCATGCAATTATTTACATATACAATGCACATTGTAACTATTCTTTAACTTTTTCTTTAATTTTGGCTTTTTTCTTTCTTCTCTCATTGCAGAATTCTGTCATGTGGCCAAGGAAAGCTCATCTGACAAGACGCCAAGTTTGGACAAATCAGATCAATAATGCGGTTAAAAAAAATAAATAAATAAATAAAAAAGTAAAAACAACTATGACGAAAAGAACAATGTGTGAAAGAATCTCTGTTATTCATCTTTGTGTGTATTTTTAATAAACAGGGGGAAAAAATAATGTCATGCTGTTTCATGCTTAAAACATTATTAGAAAAAAATTATAAATGTGACTATGTGGGTAAATTTAGTATCTTTTGGGATTGTCCTCAATTCTAAAGGCTCAAGGTCATTCTGACAAGGGCACTTCCCAGTTACCCAAAGTTTTATGCACTCAGTTGATTCCAATTCAAGGAACCTGTTGCATCACTTCAGAAAAGAAAGAGAAGTACTATGTGGCTGGACTATTTAAGGTATTTGATCCACACAGAATAATAATAATAATAATAATAATAATAATAATAGGAAATTCTCTTCATAAAGTTTTGTAATGAGTATTTTGGTGGCCTCAACAGCTCTTTAATTTGAGTCAGGGCGCTCTACCAGACTGCAAAGAGCTCATAACTCAACTAACCCTGGAAGATGACTACAAAAAGTGTAATTAAGCTTTTAGGATATTAAATACAGATATTATAAGAACAAGACATATTTGAGAAACAGACATTGTGTTGACTCTGTGCATGTATAAAACACAGAAGATGCTTTCAATGTGAAACTTTAATATTTTGATTAAGAAGAACGTTGATATGAATTACTGAATTACTTATGGATACAAAAAAGGCCTGAAGCTGCAAGAGCATCTACATTCATTCACACCTCAAAGCAAATCAATTAAACCAAAGCTAGTAACAGGTTCACCTTTTCAGTGTTGTTAGTTAGAGACTACCATACACCACTAGGTGTCACTTTCCCCACATATATTCCTCCATGGAGCCTCCAGGAATCTCCAGGTCACTCCTATAAATGACCAAACGGTCACCAATAACCTTAAAAATAAATCTTACAAACACATAAGTTAGGCTGGGAGACCAGTTAGACCACCCTGAAGAACAGCTTTGAGAGACTTGTAAACCATCTTCTATGTAGTACACAAAATGTATGTAATTTATGTACATACCATTTATGTAGGCTATATTGTTCCAAAACTCTTTGGTCTTGACATTAATTTTACACAGTATACGGGATCGTGATAGTTGTACTTTTCTAAACTACTTTAAATTGAAGCAGATACACATAATATTCCCATATCAAAATCTGAGACAGACAGAAATATAGGCATTTAAACAAAATGTGTTAAAATTAACAGTAGCCTATCCTACTAGCAGCAGTATCTTCATGAATATGCATCGACTGGATGAATATTCATGAGCTAAACAGGTGGAGGGTGGCACTGCTGCTATTTAAAAGGTGTGAGCGGATTATTTTTTAACTAAGTTCCTCAATGTCAAGACATCAGCTGAAAACGCGTTTCGCGACAACGAATGTAGCTGGTCCGGTTTGGATCTTTTAAAATGACTTTCGTCAAATGGTAAAAAACTATTCCAGTTTATCCAGATGCCCCGGGAAAGAAACGGCAGCTAACCTTTTCTTAGTGATTCTTGAGGATTTTTCCTTCCTAAGAGCGTACGAGTGGTGGTGTTGTATTTCTGAGGAATGAGATGAGATGAGGCCCTGTCATGGCAAACTTTTCTTCATCGCGAGTTTTGTACTATGTGTGTTGATGTTAACCTCCTGGCACACACCAAAGTCAGGTGAGTGTCATCACCTTATAATGTGACTGAGTGGATGGCCTCTAAATTATTTGGATTGGATATTCGGAATTTACATTTATTACCAGTTTTTGTTCGCTTGCTTTATGTTTGACAATTTATCTGAATTGACAGTCTGATTGAAGTGTAAATCAATGCCAATATATGCCTTATTTTAGACTTTTTGAGAGATGGAAACCCTGTCATAAATAGATACCTCAACTTTGAAAGTTGTATAAACAGAAATGTAGCTTATAAATTAATTTAAAATGAATGAATTTTAAATAATAATAATAAAATAATAATAATAATAATAAAGAGATACAATCCTGCTCTTTTTAAAGAACACCAAAGTCTTGATTATCTAGTTCAGCATGTTTCATTGGGTTTGAATCTATTTTAAACGGTTTAGAGCTATGCCCAGACACCAGAACTGATAAGTTTTTTAATCTAGTAAGGCACTTGTTGCATGCAAATGATGAGTTAGGAGGACGTGGTGGAATGTCAGATTCCCGTTCGCCAGACACACCCGCATTGCAGGACCTCATTCCATTAATTTCTTTGTTGTTCGGATCTGATAAATGAAATAAAATTATGTAAACAATACAAATGTAAGATGGAACAATATTTTGAAAATGTGATTTTGAAAGTAAGATTCTAAACACACTATTAGACAAATAATGTTTAATATGTTGATGTCATATATGATATGTGTGTGTGTGTGTGTATATATATATATATATATATATATATATATATATATATATACACACACACATATCTGTCACTGATGAATAAGGGTTTTAAAAGTGTAAAAAAAACATAATGGATAAATAATTTTGAAGTTTTAAGTGTTAACAATGAGATTATGTGGGTTTTATAATCAATTAACACTGCTTTTGTCATTTTTTACAAGATGGACAAAATTTGTCACCAAAAAAGTAATTTGGTTTAACCAAAATTTCGGTTTTACCGAATGACACTTTTGGTTATACCGAATGACAATATTTTCAAACAATGCTAACAGGCTGATATCTAGTTAGCTTGCTATCTACCTTGCAAAAGGACAATCAAACATTTTATATTTAGTACAAGTTTTTAAATTATTACAACATTTTCAACAACATTTCAAATGACCTGATGTTTCGGGACATGCGTATGAGCAAGTGAAAACATTAACTTTTCAAATAGTTAAAAGCGAGTTAGTTACTTTGCTTCAGGACCATGTGGTCCTTTGCAGGTGTCTGAATGATGTCACATCCTGTTACTTGATATTGACCGCATGACTTGATCCAAAATGTTCCATTTATATTGGTTACTCCAAATGACATCAATGAAATTCATTTTTCCGGACATTCTTTCTCATAACAAAGCAATGACTTCTACACATAATTTTAATACCATTTTGCACTATGTTAATATTTGATGTTATAAAATCATGCTAGAATAAAAAATATATACATTTATTACATTTTAAGATATTTTAACTGCAAATGAAGTGGCTGTATTGGCCTTTGGACGGTTAAACCGAATGACCTTTTGACACTTCAAAATCTTTAAAATACCTATATATGTGCAAAATATGTTTAAAACCTTTTGGTTTTTAATAAAAGAGATCTAGTTGTACTCCCTTACATACTTTGGATGTCATATCTTTGTTTTTTATTATTATTAAGGCCTTTGGACAGAAAAATGACCCGTCACGTCATTGACCCATATACATACGTGTGTGTGTATATATACACACACATATATATTCATGTATGTTTGTGTATGTGTGTGTGTGTGTGTGTGTATATATATATATATATATATATATATATATATATATGCCAGACAACAACCACAACAACAGTGCAGCAAGGCAAAGAGGAACTTTTGAGCTCATCAACAGAGATGAGTATATGCCATCTGTAGCAGCATTTATTCAATACTACAGACTTCCTTAAACTACAAACATCCCTAAAAGATAAAATTATATGGCATAGTTAGTTTGGAAGAATTCCTTTTTTTTTTTTTCTTTTTTTTTTTGCGGAAAGCCGAAGGAAGCATGCAGCTTGGAGTGTCTGTAGGCAGCAATTAAACATGATGTTTGGTATTGTATATTAGGGGCCTCCATCATATGCACAGGTGTTTTGTGTGCGTGTGTGTGTGTCCCATTTATTTCCATTATAATTTCCATAATATATTTTGTTAACTTGTTTTGAGCCCAACAACATCCCTTTAATTCACATCAAGAGATGACTGGTGTTCTACTATGCTCTAGATAAATTGCCATTGCAGCTGAATTCGGTCTATGAGAGGTTACTGCGGGCAGAACAACGCGGGGAGGTCATATCACAAGAGCTGCTTAAAGTGCTGGGTCACCTACAAAACCGCAGCAGTGCTCTATCTAATCTCTCAATCAGCAACTCCTCAGGTGAGTCCAAGCACTTTTCCTTCTGTAATATTTGTGTCCGTTTGTTCATTCAGTATTTTATCTGCCTTTCAGCTATTTTAGAAGAGAGAGTCCTTCGACGCTTGTTGCCTTCACAGCCAAATGCCCTCATCTACTTGCCTCACCTAAAAGAGTACGAGGACAGTCTGAAACCCATCGTTCACCTGGGGCAGCGGCGCACTGGAGGTCTGTCTCGTTGCGATTGTATAATTGCAGTGCTTGCAAGTTGCAATGCAGCAATTTAATTTGATTTAAACAATGTCTTATGCCCGGGTTTCACAGACAAGGCTTTGATTAAGCCAGGATTAGGCCTTAGTTCAATTGATACATTTAAGTAGCTTTTATAAATGTTTTTGAGAAAACATTACTGGTGTGGATCTTGAGACAAAACAATGGCACTGATATATTTTATGATATGTCAGTGCAAGTTGCTTTCAGTTAAAACAGCTCAAACACACATTTTAACACTGTTCTAATGCAAATCTAATGTTCTCTATTGTATTTAATATTTTTATTTAATTTTTAAGCATAATGCTTTTGTTTCTTTTACTTTGTCAGTTTCTAATTGTTTCACACATACACAATAAAATATTTTACTTTTTTTACTGTTTTGTTTTATTACTGTAATGCAATCTCCATAGGCTGACATAAGCTGACTGTTAACTGTTTCCGCAGTGTCTCTGGTGTTAGGAGTACCCACCGTGCAAAGGCTGAAGCAGAGTTATCTAGTGAACACACTCCAGTCCCTCTTATATGACCTTTCAACTGCCGAGAGGAAAGATATTGTCATTGTAGTCTTTGTTGCCGAGGTAACCCTGGACTTTTGCTCTTTGTTCTCTTAAATCTCTCTATCTTTATCTTTATATTGTTTTATTGCTCTGGTAAAACTGCATTGACCTTTATGGTATTATCATCTCATTCCTCTTAACCTCTCTGTTTCCTTTGGTTTTATGTTCTTTTTCTGTTTTCTGTAGTTTAAATACTTTAAAGTTTTGAAACAGCATTTCAAACATTAAACATTATATATATTTTTTTTTTGATAAAGCTGTGAATGAAAAAGACCCCAAAGATAGTTATGTAGCCATTAGCTTTGAGGCTGTCAATATGCTAGTAAACATTATTAATTGACAGTATTGCTCTTTTGGGAAAACAAATCAAAATATTGATCAAATCTTGCACTGTTGTATACATCACCAAATGTATCACTAAAATTCTTTACAAAAAAAGTCATAAAAAGGCATCTTTGCCTTGGCTGAGCTGAACTAATGTGAATTTGTAGGCACAATTAATAATAAAAGTTGTAGCTGTGCTAAAAATATGTCCAAGTGTGCTTAAATATTCTTCTTGGGTTCCGAACAGAACTTAACTTAATTTTCTTATATTTTATCTCTGCTCTTCTCTTTTTTCCTCCTTTCATCTTTGACTTCTGGCCTTGTTCATTAAATATGTGATTTGGTGTGTTGATTCTTAAAGGGATAGTTCACCCAAACATGAAATATCTGTCATTTATTACTCACCCTCATGTCGTTCCACACCCGTAAGACCTTCGTTCATCTTCTGAACACAAATTAAGATATTTTTGATGAAATCCGAGAGGTTTTTTTTTTTTCCCCATAGAAAGCAATGTAATTACCACATTCAAGGTCCAGAAAAGTAGTAAAAACTTCGTTAAAATAGTCAATGTGACTACAGTGGTTCAACCTTAATATTATGAAGCGACGAGAATACTTTTTGTGCGCTAAAACAAAACAAAAATAACGACTTTATTCAACAATTCCTTCTCTCCTGTCATTCTCCTACGCTGTTTGTAACAATTTTGTCATTTATTTGGAATAGAAATCTTTTGTAACCATTATAAATGTCTTTACTGTCACTTTTGTTCAGTTTAATGCATTTAAATGGTGCTGTTTTATTGTTCTTTTCATTGATATGCATTTTCATGTTTCTCTCAGACAAATGCAACTTTTGTAAATGCTGTTGTACAGAGTGTACAGACCAAGTGAGTGTTTCCTTAACTCATCTCTTTCATTAGAGGTGTTTCATCTTTCTGTAAGCTCACTGTGCAAGTAACTAATCACAAGTCCTTGTGTATTTTACTCTTTGTAGTCTCCCAGAAGCTGTCAGTTCTGGATTGATAGAGGTGATCTCTCCATCTCCTCACTTTTACCCTGACTTCAGTCACCTGAAGCAAACTTTTGGAGACCCCAAGGAGCGAGTCAGGTTAGAGATTCGCCTGTGCTGTTGTGCAAATATTGGAAGTTAGGCGCCATATATTTCCAGTTAATGTGAAGCATTTGTTTTGTTGGTCACAGATGGAGGACCAAGCAGAACCTTGACTACAGTTTTCTCATGCTGTATGCACAGCCTAAGGGCACATACTACCTCCAGGTAATGCCAAAACACATCTATACAACTTATTGATAGCTCTGTTTCATTGCTTTTATCAGTCTGCTTTTTTGCATATGTGTTTCAGCTAGAAGATGATATTGTAGCAAAGCAAGGATTCTTTGAGTCCATGAAAAAATATATAGAACAGGTGATTTCCGAAGAGTGGCTTTTCCTGGAGTTTTCCCAGCTGGGATTCATTGGTCAGTGTGTGATCCTCTCCGTTCATTAATGTCCTGTCCCGTTCTCTTCTCTCTCACCATTTCTGTTTTTTCAGTTGTTTCATTCATGTAAAATTTTCAGTTCTTTACAATAAGAGTCAATAGTAATTAGATGCTTTGTATACTTTAAATTGGTAGATACTATTTGTACCTCAGTATTTTGTACATTAACAGGATGCAATATTATCATTATAATACCATGTACATTAACAGGATGTAACAATATTGTAGGATTCTCTGATGTTATCTCGTTGTTATTTATAACAATGACAATAACACTCCATATCTTTTATTAGTCAGTGTCAAGGGGGTCAGAAATGGAAAGGAAATATAAGCCCCCTTGGTTAAATAACAAACACAAATACTGCTAGAATTTGCTTATTGACATATTTGCACTTAAAAGAACAGCTCAGTTTACATGCTCTCGATTATTTAGATGTTTTCTTAAATCAATCAGGGGTACATTTCCCAAATGCATCGTTAGCCAAATTTGGTCGCAAGTTCCGTTGAACTTCCAATGGAACTTCCGACCATAGTTGGCTTTGTGAAACACAGCCCAGGTTTTTTCATCCTAGCATAAGTTTTGAAGGAACATTGCTTGTGTCTTTCAGCTCCTTATATACTGTTTACTATGACCAAATGTGTGATACTATTTGTGTCCTAGGTTGAACTTAAGCATATCGCTGATTTTTCGTATTCTAGGCAAGCTTTTTCACTCATCAGATCTGCCAATGATTGTGGAGTTCATCCTGATGTTCCACAAAGACAAGCCGATCGATTGGCTGCTTGATCACATCCTGTGGGTTAAAGTGTGTAACCCAGAGAGAGACTCAGTAAGTTTGGGTATAATATTTATTTATTTATTTATTTATTTTAGTTTTTTTATGAGATTGATGTAAGGCATTTCTTTGTTTATTGTTATAATTCTTTGCACTTAGAAACACTGCAATGATGAGAAGGCCCGACTGAAGAAAACTTACAAACCCTCCTTGTTTCAGCACGTTGGTTTGCATTCCTCACTGCCCGGTAAAATACAAAACCTAAAGGTAATTTAAATTTCCAATTCCTTGTAAAAAGCTTGTATGTAAGTGTGTATATATATATATGCTAGGGTTCAGTTTTAGTGAATTAAAGGGGTCATGAACTGCATTGTTTTATTGTTTTATAATGTTTCCTGGGGTGCACTTATAATGTTAGTATGCTTTTTACATAAAAAATTCTCGAAAACTTTTAGCACGTTTTTACTATAACAGCTCTCAAGGTTAACTAATCATGAGAAGTGGTGATTATAGCATTACACTTAAATCTATGGCATTATTTTTAGATTGTGGCATGAAAGGTTGCAGTGATGAACATTGTAGCCGATCACAGACATGTTGTTGAGTTCATGAAAGCAGTGATCTCGTCATTGCAACTCAATTTCTGCAAACTAACAAATGCTTTCATCATAACTAACAGTGCAAACTCGATGTAACTAAGAGATTCGTGGAATAAAACGGGAGTTTTGGTGTGAGTCCTGTCGTGGAAATTCCCAATACTAATCTGACTCCACCACTGACAATTCAAACAACCTCCAGTTGTCAATATAATACAATACAATACTACAGTACCAATACAGTACTACAGTACCTTCGAGGTAATTCCCGTCCCGAATATAATACAATATAATACTACAGTATCTTAAGGTAATTCCCTTCTCAAATACTTCTAATACATTTCTAATACATTTCCAATGCTTTGAGGTAATTCCCCTCCCGAAGTAAGGTGACGGCGTCTCGTCAAGAAGCTAACTATCACTACCTCAATCACACATGAGCACACAGGTCTTTAGCATCTATACACTCTCACCGTCCTTCTCAGGTGTACGCTGGTCCAACACAGGATCATTAATACTAACTCTGAGTATTACAGCCTCACCCCGAGGGTGACTCTATAGTCTTCCAACACTATCACTGTCTCTGTTGTGGTCTTTTGAGCGTAGAATCTTTAGTACTTCTATTCCTTAGCTGCGAAGCATATACCTGACACGACTTCCAGGTTGCTCTTTGCAGAAATGAAGTTTTATTTACGGCCGGGAGATCACTCATCACAACAGAGTGAGTCTCTATGAATAGAAAGATACATGCACATTTAAGTCTTACAGTTGAGTAAAAATCAATGTCTACTTCACTGTGATTTGTTCTGGTGTTCTTGGTTTGTAATGATCTAAGCTAATCATATGACTGGTCTTTGACCTGAGCATGCTTAGTCTGCATTTTCTGTACATTTCATGTTGACATAAAATATTTTTATCACAGTCCATAACTCGTCAGTCCATATGTATAATTTAATCTCCATTTAAATAACAGATTATTTTCTTCCTACTAAATGAAACAACGTGAAGTTGACCGTTTAGTCACTGGTTTGATTTACTGACACACAGACAAAGAACATCTGACTGTACATAAATCATTAATATCAGATCAGGCATTAGAATGAACACAGTTACTTACGTTGTTGCATTTCTGTCGAGTCCATATCATAAAAGTCTGTTTGCAAAGCCTGTGCCGAAATGCGATTGATTTACCAAAGAATCCACAGTGAAATACCACATACAAATAAATAATGCTCAACTGAGACATTCACATTGTTGAAAATAAATAACCATATTCCAAGCATTAGGATCCTTTGAAAGATAGTGTTATTTTTAGTCCTGTATCGCTCTTCTCACTAACATGCCAGTTAATGTTGCAATGATGTAGGTGTTGATATCTTCTGTGGAGGCGGCGTTTCACCTGTCTATAGATAGGCAAATTCCAGGATCAATTGTTCGCTGGGCCTGGTGAAAATCAAAGCTTTTATTGGACTAACAAGGAAGTTTTCATTTCTGAAACTTACAGGATATTCTTATAGTACGTACGATGACCTCTTATACATCAAAAGCTCAAGGAAAAGTTAATTTTCAATCCATGACCCCTGTAAAACTAAAACTTAAACCATAAAAAAAACATTTTTGTTACTTAAAATAAAATAAATGTTAACTGTAAATGTAATAAATAAATGTAAACTTTTTTTTTTGTTTTTTTTAAGCTAGTTGCCAAGGCACAATTTCTCATTTAGTTTAACTTGATGTACTAAAATAACTAAATAAAAACCATCCAACAGTAGTATAGGTCTGTAGGTGTAGACAACCGCTTATCTACATTGCAAATATGAAATTTACATTATTTATATTAGCATGTTTTTCCATAGTGACTTTCGGAGTCACAGCTCAAATGATTCATCTTAAAGGTGAAGTGTGTTATTTCTGCTGTGCCAATGGCACTAAAAGGTTTTTATTATTTTTCATAATTTTATTTTGTTATCTAGAATTCACTCAACAAATGGCTTACATGTAGTTCTCTATGGAAAATAAATTGGGGTCATAGGAAGAATTTTAACCAGAGGTCTTCAAGCCTTCTTCTGAGCTGTGTTTGAAATCATCCCCTATACCCTCATTCACTATTCTCACATTAGTCCATGGAAACTTAATTAAACAATGTAATAATCAATTAAAAAAGAATTTATACCTCTATGATACTACGCTGTAGCTACATTTACCATTGGTTTGGAAAATACCATCAATTCATTCGGCGCAACCCTCACAGTGTATTATGGGGATTCTTTAGCCGTAGAGTGTACATCGAGGCTGTGTCTGAAATCGCCCCCCTATACCCTCATTCACTATTCCCACATTAGTCCACTAATATAGTGCACTTGAGGGAGTGAATGAAAATGAGTGAGTGAATTCGGACACTGACTGCACCGGAAGGGCTGCCGCTTTTGCATAGTTTGTGCTTGCGGTTTAATAATCATTTGAAACTTGGCAAACTGGAAGCTGCAGTAGTAATGAAAAGGTTTACCGTGAACTCAGTCATGGAAACTATGCATAAACCTTATTTAAACAATTTAATAATCAATTAAAAAGGAATGTATACCTGTATGATATTATGCTGTAGCCACATTGGACCAGCGGTTTGGAAAATGGATAGATGGATGATTCAGCTGCGGGCGCCATCTTCTGGTCAGACGCGGGAATTCATTCGGCACGACCCTCAAAATGCATTATGGGTATTCTCTAGCCTTTGAGCGTAGATCGTTGTACACTCATTATTGAGGTGTATTGTGGATTGAATGAGTGCGCTTGATAACGTCCACTATGGTTTCGGACACCACTCCAAATGGCTGTCCCCTCAAATAGTGCCCTATTTAAAGGGTATAGGCAGCGATTTTGGACACAGCCCTCGAGACCCACTGCCCTGCAAAGTTTATATTCAGTCTGCTTCAGCTCACCTGCATGTGATTTTCAAGGGATCCTGAAGAGCTTGATTAGCTGGTTCAGGTGTGTTTGTTTAAAGTTGGAACTAAACTCTGTAGGACAGTGGAGTAGAGTTGAAAACCTCTGATTTTAACGTCCAAAAGAATTGCACACTTCACCTTTAAAGAGACAGTACCATTAAAAGTGCAACAATACATTATTCTGAATGAGTCCTGAAAAAATAGTAAAAGCTAGAATAAATTGTTTTTGACTTTTTAAAAAAAGTTTTGACTTTTTGACTTGAAATTGTTTCCTGTACACTTCACATGATGCCTATGTAGAGCGTTCTAAATTGCTCACTAGATTCCATTTCAGTTAGCATGCTTAGAAGGCAGCTGCCTGTGTTGTATATACAGGCAGTTTTGGAACAGAGCTTATGTGTTTATCTATGTCATATGCAGGATAAAAATTTTGGGAATCAGGTGCTGTTTAAAGGCCACAATAATAACCCATCTGCAGAAATCAGCAGCAGTCTGGAGACCTATCAGTCTCACTCTCTGGAGAGAGCTTACTACGGACAGGACTTCTTCTGGGGCCTCACACCCAAAAGTGGAGATTATATCCTCATCACTTTTACCAAACCTCAAGCTGTCAAAGGGTGAGACACCAGCAAATGACATTTATTTGATGAGTAAACATAAGTTCACACTAGTACAGGCAATTTTGCTAAAGCTCTAGTTTGTATTTTCTACTCTTAAAGAGAGAGTTCAACCAAAAACAAAAAATTGTCCATCATTTACTCACCCTAATGTTGTTTCAAACCTGTATGACTTTCTTTCTTCTGCGGAACACAAAAGATATTTTGAAAAATGTCTGAGTTGTGTTTTTTTGTTTTGTTTGTTTTTTTTTATACAATGAAATTCAGTGGAGTTCAGTGTTCCAGTTCAAAATCTTCTTTTTGTTTTGCAGAAAAAAAACAAGCCTTACAGGTACATTTTTTGGGTAAACTATCCCTTTATCTGTGTGTGGCCATCTAGATATTGAGGACCTTATAGTATCCATTGTAAATATCTCTTTATTTGGAAATGTAAAAATAGAAGTAAAAACCCAGTGGCAGTGTAAATGTATCCAGCTTTCTGCTCGAGTGCTATTATATAAAAGTAAGTTTGCCCTGCTGAAAAAAATTTGAACCAGTGGCTTCTGTTTCAGCTCCTCTGAGCAGGATATTCTATACAGCCCATGTTTGTTCAGGAGCTGAATACACGGTGATGGCAATCTTTTTAAATTCCCCTTAAGCACACATATAGGAGTTAATTTGATGCCATTTTAGAGCTTCCCACAACTAAGTTAGGATCTAAAGTTTAGTTGCTGTTGGCTTGGCCTTGTAAAGAAATTTGAACTTTCTAAGTACCTAAAAATGTGTAGGTAATGGGTACATCTGTCACATGACGAAGAGTGACGTAATGAGCCCAGAGAATTTCCAGGCTGTTTAAACAAATATAAAAGATAGGGAAACAATGGATTGTTTAAATTGTACACATAACTTAACTGCACTAAACAAAACCACCTGTTCATTTAGTACATTTCGTAACCTCCTAAACCACGTCAGTGAATTTTAAAGATATCTTCTGGGTTAAATGCAAGTTAAACTTTTTCTCAACAGAATCTGTGGCATGAGAAAAATTTTGACTCAGCAAAAATTATGTGTTAATACAAATAGACTTACAATGAAATTTCCATTGACTGATTTAACATATTCATATTTTTTCCCACTTATTTCCAGGTACCTTTTTCGATCTGGCAATATTGAGACAAATGGTGACAGGTTTTACAACACAACAGTGGAGGTGCTCCCTATTAATGTAAGTGTCACGCCAACACCTTTTCTGTCAAGTTACCAAAGTAACACTCAAAAGTGACAGATCTGCTTTCAGCAAATAGTGTCCAACAGTTGGGTTCTGGAAGAAAAACAAATTTAAACAAAAAGAAATAAATTAAAACATCTCTTCTGCTCACCAAGGCTGCATTTATTTGAAAATACAGTAAAAACAGCAATATTGTGAAATATTATTACAATTTAAAATAAATCTTTTCTATTTTTCTATTTTTTTTTTATAATTTATTACTGTTATGCAAAGCTGCATCATTTCAGCATCATTAATCCAGTCTTCAGTGTCACATAATCCTTCAGAAATCATGCTGATTTGATGCTAAAGAAATATTTCTTATTAAAAAACAGTTGTTCTGTGAAATATTTTAGTGGAAAACGTGATGTATTATTTTCAGGATTCTCTGATGAATCGAAAGTTCAAAAGAACAGCATTAATTAAACACATGCAATTAGAAAAAACACTAGAGCACACAGCAAATTAAGAAAACATCTTCATTAGTTTAACAACACATGTCCTGCAAATAATCACAACACAACCAAATACAGAAACACGCTGCAAATACTCACAACACACATATGATCAGGATGGTAAAATAAACAAAAAATACTCACCTTTCAGGTCATCGACTACACCACTGACGAGTAGACATTGAACAATATGCGGTCCCAGCCAGGTTTGTCACTTGTCGGGGTCCCCTTGAAACATTTTCGTTGTGGTTTGTGATATTTGCAGCTCGTTTTGCTTTGTTTGGTTGCATTGTGAGTATGTGCAGTGCATTTTTGTGTTTGGTTGAGTTGTGAGTATTTGCAGTACATGTGTTGTCAACTGATGAAGATGTTTTCTTTTTTTTTATTTGCTGGTGTTTTCTTCAGCTGCAGCGCGTTGAGCTCTCTTGGCCACTCCCATGTAACACTGTACATAACGTAATTGAGTCTTTCTACAATACTTTTATATTGTGTTGTTTTATTTGATTACATCATTCACTGTGATTCATGGGCCTGTAATTAATTAATAGATGTTAAGCATACAGGCCTGGTTTCACAGACATGGGCTTAGATAAAGCCAGGATTAGGCCTCAGTTAAATTAGGACATTTAAGTAACTTTTTAAAATGTGCCTTAGAAAAAACATTACTGGTGTGCATCTTGAGAAAAAAAAACAATGGCACTGACATATTTCACATGTCAGTACAAGTTGCTTTCAGTTAAAACAAATCAAACATGCATTTTAGTCTAGGACTAGGCTTAAAGGGTTAGTTCACCCAAAAAATGAAATTTCTGTCATTAATTACTCGCCCTCATGTCGTTCCACACCCGTAAGACCTTCATTCATCTTCAGAACACAAATTAAGATATTGTTGATGAAATCCAAGAGGTTTTTTTATCCCCAATAGAAAGCAACGTAATTATCGTCATTCAAGGTCTAGAAAGGCAGTAAAGACATCGTTAAAATAGTCAACGTGACTACAGTGGTTCAACCTTAATGTTATGAAGCGACGAGAATACTTTTTGTGCGCAAAAAAACAAAACAAAAATAATGACTTTATTCAACAATTTCTTCTCTATCCTGTCAGACTCTTACGCATTTGACGCAGTAAACACAGTTCAGCGCTTCTGTGTTTACGTCCGAATGCCGGCTCATTATTGGCCGGCTTCAGCGTCAGCATCACACGCATGCTTTGTGGTGCTCACGTGAACAGCGTCAGCCAATACTGAGCTGGCGTTCGGATGTAAACACTGCATGAAATGCGCACAAAAGTATTCCCGACGCTTCATAACATTAAGGTTGAATCCCTGTAGTCACGTTGACTACTTTAACAATGTCTTTAGTACTTTTCTGGACCTTGAATGATGGTAATTACATTGCTTTCTATGGGGGATAAAAAAAACCCTCTTGGATTTCATCAAAAATATCTTAATTTGTGTTCAGAAGATGAACGAAGGTCTTGTGGGTTTGGAACAACATGAGGGTGAGTTATTTAAGGGTTAGTTCACCCAAAAATGAAAATAATGCCATTTATTACTCACCCTCATGCCGTTCCACACCCGTAAGATCTTCGTTCATCTTCGGAACGCAAATTAAGATATTTTTGTTGAAATCCGATGGCTCAATGAGGCCTGTATAGCCAGCAATGACATTTCCTCTCTCAAGATCCATTAATGTACTAAAAACATATTTAAATCAGTTCATGTGAGTACATTGGTTCAATATTAATATTATAAAGCGATGAGAATATTTTTGGTGCGCCAAAAAAAACTAAATAACGACTTATATAGTGATGGCCGATTTCAAAACACTGCTTCATGAAGCTTCGGAGCGTTATGAATCAGCGTGTCGAATCAGCGGTTCGGAGCGCCAAAGTCACGTGATTTCAGCAGTTTGGCGGTTTGATGCGATCCGAATCATGGTTCGACACGCTGATTCATAACGCTCCAAAGCTTCATGAATTTCAACAAAAATATCTTAATTTGTGTTCCGAAGATGAACGAAGGTCTTACGGGTGTGGAACGGCATGAGGGTGAGTAATAATTGACATTATTTTCATTTTTTGGTGAACTAACCCTTTAATGACAGAAATTTCAGTTTAGGGTGAACTAACCCTTTAAGCCTCGTCTGTGAAACTGGGCAATAGTCTTTTATTTTAAGTTCACTTTTTTGTTGTTGTTGTTCATCTCAGTGCTGGCTGGTTGGTTTGCTTTATTAAAAATTTATTTATTTATTTATTTTTTTTTTTTTAAATTCCTTAAATTCTTTGAAATCCCTTAAATACTTCTAGAGCCAGTGCCTCAGAAAAATAGGCGGTTTTCAGTTTGTGTTTAGTCTGTGTTGATTGTGTATGATTATAAGGTCACACAGTAGCTGTAGACATTGCATTGTATGTTGCGACACGTTACTACACCCTTTATCTCCTGTGTACATTTGTCTTCATTTGCTTGCAGTGATGGAGCCTTGCTCCTTTGCTTGCTAGCCACCCATCTAACACTTAAAAAAACAAACTCAAAACCTTAACTCAGCTCTTAACTCAAACCTGCTAGATTAGGATTTTTCTACATACTTCCTGATATGTTAGACATCTTTTTTTTTTTATTATTAATTTGCACTGAAGGAAAAATTACTGACAGATACATGTCTGCCTGTTTTACAGAAGTCTGTGAAAGATAAGGTGGCGAGAGGAGAAATATCCTGCTGTAAACCCTCATCCAATGGCTTTGTTGAGATAGGTACACAACCATCATTGATTTCCTCTTTCTTTTCTTTCCTTTTTTCTGTCGCTCATTTGTAAGAGTTTGCATAAATACAAGAAGTGCACTCATTTGTTTGTCAGTGAACCAAGTATGTCAAAAGTAATACTTTGATGCGTAGTAAAAATATAATCATACTAGTTAGATATGAGTGTTATCAAGCTAGCTGTGATGATAATTATGATAATTGCAGGAAACTCCAGAAAGGGTTGCTCAGCAAGTTTTGTAAACGCACATCTGTTAACACAAGCTGTGGGGTTGGGTATCAAGAACTGGTTCTTATTCAGAGCTGGTTCAGTTTTTTTTTTTTCTTTCTTTCTCATAATAGTGCACAATTCATGACGTCCTGTTTCATTAACAGTTCTTGAATGTCTGCATTTTTTCTGCATTATGTGGAGCACTGAGTGTAATGAAGCTATGACAGTGTGTTTCCTGAACCGATAATAAATCTACAGTACGTGGCAAAAGAAATTATTTTGTTTTTTAGCTGACTTGTGCTTGCAGTCTTGAAAGAAAATGAAAGAGAAATAAACGCTGTGAAATAATACACAGTAAATTGGCAACTCTTATTTCTATTGAATTGTCCTTATCAGTAGCCAACAACAAGCTTACAGTGTAGTCCGATTCGAAATGACTTTTTTTTTTTTTTAATGAATGAATAAATCGGTTTGAATTATTCTAATGTTTCACTTATTTAAGCAGAGTGATTCTCACTCACTGAAATGCAAGTCATTACTTTTGTCATGTTTAAATGAACAAAGAACTTTCAATGTGTAATTACACTACCATTAAAACAATTTTTTGAAAAAAAATGATTACTGTTATTCAGCAAGCATGCACTAAATTTATCGAAAATGGCAGTAAAAACTTTTAAAATGTTAAGAAAGATTTCTATTTCAAATAAATGCTATACTTTCTATTCATCAAAGAATCCTGGAAAAAAATACATCATAGTTTCCACAAAAATAAGCAGCACAACAGTTTTCAACATCGATGATAATCAGAAATGTTTCTTGAGCCGCAAATCAGCATATGAGAATGATTTCTGAAGGATCATGTGACACTGAAGACTGGAGTAATGATGCTGAAAATTCAGCTTTGCCATCAGGAATAAATTTCATTTTAAAATATATTCAAATAGAAAATGCTTATTTTAAATTTTAATAATATTTCACAATATTACAGTTTTTACTGTATTTTTGATCAAATAAATGCAGCCTTGGTGAGCAGAAGAGACTTCTTTCAAAAACATTCAAAAATCTTACCAACCCCAAACTTTTAACCAATATGTACTTGAAGCTTGTGAGACTTAAATTGGCCAAATATTTTGGAAGCATTAAGTAACTGAAATCTAAATATTATTACATTTATTAAGGCCCCGTTTACACTAGTGCGTTTTCGTTTTAAAACGCATACGTTTTGCTACGGTTACGCCTGTCGTTTACACTACGCCGGCGTTTTCGAACCTCGAAAACGGAGACTTTCGAAAACGCTGCAGACCCCGTTTTAGTTTGAAAACGCCGGGGTTGCGTCTCAGTATAAATGGACCAAAACGGAGACTTTTGAGAACGATGGCGTGGCTGCCCACATTCGCTCTGCGTATTCTTGACGACCATAAAAACAATAACATGGAGACTGAACTGCAATCTTTGTTGGCTTTGTTGTAACTTTTAGCAGCCATTGTGCAGTTAAACTCAGTATTTTTTTTAATACTGCAGCTGCCTACATGCAAGAGGCAACTGTTTACACTTGTACGCGCATACCCAGTGTGCATGAACATGTGACATGCGTTTTCGGCAGTGTAGTGTAGACAGAGATCGTTTCTGAAACGCTGTGGAAACGCCAGTGTAGACAGTGTTGCCAATTTAGGGATTTTGTCACTAGATTTAGTGACTTCACCACCCCTTTTGAGACTTTTTTTCAAAAGTTTAGGGACAAATCTAACAACTTCTTGGACAAACCTTATCTAGATTCTTATTTGCTGACTGATCTATATTCATATTTATATAGATCAATGAATTTGCCATTATGATGTCATCTAGTGACATTTAGCAACCAGTTTTAGCTACTTTCAAATGAAATCAATTGGCAACACTGAGTGTAGACAAGGATCGTTTTCATTTTAAAACAAAAACGCACTAGTGTAAACGGGGCCTAAGAACCAGCTAGATTTCTTGAGTATCGACTACTGAAATGTTGGTTTCATGGCAACATGGGTTATTGATTTGTTTATCAAATTTAATGATTCAGCAGCCATGATGTATTTTATGACTAAATGATCAAACTAGGTTATCAGACTCCATTTGTCGCTAACTGATCTGAAACATGAGCGAGGATCTATGTGCGTGTCTGTAAAACACACACTCTCTTTGATTTCATCCCTTTGGACAAACCACAGTAAGAAATGTGAGCTCAAAAAGTGGTTATGTAAAAATGTGAGGCCAATGTCTGGGATCAAGCCTTTTTCATGTAATGTAAATTGAAAGAGTCAAAGGTTTCTGTATACTTTGTGATGAGACGATGTTAACAATGTTTGTAGGTTCTTTCAAGAATGGAGTGGCTGAGGGAGAAGTGGATGGAGCACTAGAAGAATTATCGGCCATGAGACTCCTGGTTCACTCTGATTCTGATGTCTGGGTTCTTCTCAGTGAGGTGAACCACATTCATATCATCTATATATAACCTTTAGAAAAACAGGCCTCACTTAATTGGGAAGGGCTTGAGCTTACAATCACTTAATTCAGAGAAATATGAGTAATGCATAACACTATTACACAGAAATGCAGACCCAACCCAATTTTGTTGACATTTCTCCAGAGAAATACACAATGGAAACTGGTTCGTTAGCACATATTTGTGAGGGTTTTTCTCAATTACAGTACAATCAAAAAGTAAGCAAGAGGTCACAAGTCATCTGTGTGACAAACAAATCCAGTCAAGTTCTCGTAGGGTTTGTTAGGGTTGTTTATTGGGTCAATCATTCTCCAGCTCATCACTTCAAGTCATTTCCTTAAAATTTCATAGCATTAGAAACTAAGGACTCTTAATATGGTGTTTCAGTAGATTATCATTATCATTCACACTTTGGCAGAAATGGCCACGATTGTTTTTATGCTTTTGATCCACACATTCAGAAAAATTCTGAGATCAAAACTTATTTTATTGTAATAACCATTTTATGCGTGATTTTGCCCAGTCTTTTTTGAGTTTCAACATATTTCTCTCAGTTTTCCTTAATTTCTTGCATTTATATAAGCACAGAAACTTGAATCAAGTCAAATTGCCAAAATTGTACGCATGCTAAGTTTGCATTTTTATCTGTTAATTTAACTGTTTTTTTTCCCCCATTACATTTGTTAACAAAGGTGCAATAAAACTTATAAAAATGTTGGTTTTTAGTTTAATCTTTGCAGAGTTTAACATGAGCAAGCGTATAATTTAACCAAGAGGACAAGATATTTTTTCTTACAACAGAAAAGGAAGTTGTCTGTTAAGAGTTGCAACCCAACACGCTTAACTGAAAGAACAAGCATCTCTATCATCAGTTCTCTGTAGCCTACTCTAATTTGCATACGTTTTGCAATACTTGGAAATTCATTGGTAGTATTTCAGCAGATGGATTGAAATGATTGTGAAGATGATGATGTATCAGAAAACTTTTCCATTTTGGTCACTATCAGTCAGCATTTTATTGACATTTTAGTTGTTTGTAACTGTAACAAGTCCTTTAATTCTTGTCTATACATTTAAAAAGCCTTTTTGAGAAAGTCTCTGCCAGTTTCAATAGCCTTGTTTTCAGCTGTGACACAGTATCTAAGGTTTGCTTAAAAGTCACGTCTCTCTCTTTGACAGATATTTATTAAAGTTTGATGAGCTGAGGAGAGAGGAGAAATTTGAGCAGCATGGTAACGTGTATCACCTCCTGCCGTGAACAACAGCGCACACTGCTGGTCTGGAAAGGAACCTCCCTATACTTGATTGATTGTGATTACTGTGTGCCATCTTGCGGTCCAACGTAAAATACCAAATTACAGGACGTTTCCCTCATCAATGTGATATTTTACACTGTCATTTGTTTATTGTGTTCCATGAAGTTTTTGTTTGGTTGATTTTATTTTTGTCTAAATTATTTGAGTTATTTAAATTCATTATTTTGTGTTGCAAAAACAACTTGAAGGGACCACACACACAAGAGATCTGATTGTTAAATTATTGAAAAAATTTAAATGTCAATAAATGGCAGTAATACCAACTGTTTTCTAATGGCATCATATGTGCTTTTCTGCTGATACAATATTCTTGCTTAATTTTTTTTCTTTTCATTTCTGCTTCACTAGCATCAAGTGGAATTGCAAAGATAAGAACACTTTTTAAAAAAATATTTACATTTTTTTTTTAGAAACTCTCCCCGTCTTCCATTGGTCATATATAGTCCCGCCCAGTGCTATTGCATCAGACTAATTGGGCGATTGATTGCACTAACAGTGTTTTTTAGTTTTATTATAGTTTTTAATTAGCTTTTATTTTTATATTTTTAGTTTTTAATTTGTTTAATTTCTAGTCATTTCACTGTGCTTTTGTAATTTTTTTTTATTTATTTTTAAATATTGCTATTTAGGTTTAATTTATTTTTATTTCAGTTTTAGTTTGTTTGTTTGTTGTTTTCAGTTCATTTTAGTGCTTCAACTTAAACTTGTTTCAGTTTATTGCCAAGGCAACATTTCTAATTTTTCGCTAAGTTTAAGTTTTTCAAATAATATTTAAATTTCATTTTATGTTTGATTTATTTCAGTTAACAGAAATGAATCAAACTGGGAAACTGAAATGTGTACATTTAATCTTGGGCTTGCTGTAGGTAATCACTCCAACATATTGGTTACTGCATAGTTAAACACTAGACTGTTTGTCCTTCCGAACACCTTTGGTGACCCTGTGAAAGATGAAGACACACATTCAGATGCAGATTCATGATTGAGAGCGAGGGTGGAGGAGAAGGCGGTGTGTGGATAACAATGCTACTCTATGAGACTCAGTTCCTCACTTCTCTGATGAGAGCAGATGGGTACCAGAGACTATAGTCCTCCAAACTCTGGTGGAATATGTGTAGATTTGAATCCCAGATGAAGTGAGGTGACTGAACGAGAAGCAAACAACCACAGGGGCCTAAAGAACCTAAACAGAAGGACTCGCTTACAACACAGCACTTTTTCTTTTTCTTTTTTAATTAAAACAGGCATTTGCAATGCCACACAATGGTAATATTCTACACATACAAACACAACACATATGTTAAGATATTCAGAGGCACAGATGTAATGCATGCCAGAGAACTCCCTTCTGTTGATAGCACCAAGAAAAGGGTCTAAATTTCATTCCCTGATCAGAATGACCTGAAATGTTTTCTCTCAACTTGAGTATAATCAGTGCTGATACAAACAGCTCAGCGGGAGAGAGCGACTGTCATGTCATCACAACTGCACTCTCAACTACAAAACAAAAATGTGAAATACAAAATACATACTTTAAAGACGATTTAAAATATTACAAATTAATATTAATATCATACCCTGTCTGAACATAAAAAATTACAAAAACAACATACCTAAAAAGTTGTAATTTAGCATCATCTTAATATCTAAATAAAAGGTTTTTTTTATCATGTAATACACTGATCAAAGCCATTGAAAAAAAATGTAAACAAACATGAATACTGATAAATAAAAGAAATGTAAACATTTACCATTTTAGTGACATGGGGATAAAATAAGTCTAGTGAAAGGGTTTATCTGCGGGTCTGGGAGAGAGGGATGCTCTCTTACTTCCGTTTGCTTTTGGAGTCAGTGGTCTGAAACACGCTAGACGCTGACATGAGGTTCTCAATGTACTGCCCAAGAACCTGATTCTCTGATTTTAACTTCAGATTTTCTTCTTTTACTGCGTCCACCCGAGCTGAGAGATCTACCAAAACCAGAGAGAGAAAGACAGAACTTGAAGCGTTATATAATAATAAATGGCTGAAGACCCCTGCATTAGTGCTAGCAACGCTAAGGTCATGGGTTCGATTTAGGGAATGCATCAGCTGATAAAATGCATGAGCTTTGGATAAAAGCATCTTCAAAATGCATAAACGTTAATGTAAATTAGTTAACATTAGGTAACAAACCAAGTGGCGCTGATTACTTACCCTCAAGAGTATTCTGCAACTCAAGGACCTGGTTTATAAGTCTGGTCTTCTCCTCCAATTCCACCTGGTTTTCTATGTCCCCTGGAAGACAAACTTAGAATTAAAGTCATCATGAAATCAAAATGGACAGTTCTTATTTTTATGGAATAATGCAGTATTTATAATAAATGATTTATCCATGCATATTATTATTTTTTTTTTAATTAATGTGCCCTCGTAATCTTTATTCAGAATAACTTCCCCTCCCTCTTGCAAAGATTTCTTCTCTGATTATGTGTTTATTGGCACAAGGGTGGGACAACCTGTCACTCACATCACAGCAATAGCAAACAACAACCATCCAATCAATTCCGATGGACAAAATCAAATCTAGTCTTATTTTTTTTTTTTTTTTTCTTGTTCGAGAAGCTGTTTTGTTCAGATATATTTCACAATAGGAATGGAAAGACTAACACAACTTATGTTTCATGCTGACTTTAAAGGGTCAGTTCACCCAAAAATGAAAATTCTGTCATTTATTACTCACCCTCGTGTCGTTCCACATCCATAAGACCTTCGTTCATCTTCGGAACACAAATTAAGATCTTTTTGATGAAGTCTGAGAGGTTTCTGTCTCTCCATAAAGATCCAACACAACTACCACTCCAAGGTCTAGAAAGGTAGGATTGACATCATTAAAGAACTCCATGTGACTCCAGTGGTTTAAACTCAATATTATGAAGCGACGTGAGTGCTTTACTTGTGCAAAAAACACATAAATTACCACTTTATTTACAAAATAATATTATCCAAAGCATGTTCACGCAACAATGTCAGCTCTCGCGTGAACACAAAACGCATGCGTCGTGATGCTCTCGTGAACACTCACGCATGTGCATTGAGTTGACGGACGCCCAAGTCTGAACACAACACGCATGCGTCGTGAAGCTCTTGTGAACGCGGGTTGCGGATCAATATTTTTGTAAATAAAGTGCTAAATTATGTTTTTTTGAGCAAACAAAGCACCACCATCCTTCATAAAATTGAGTTTAAGCCACTGAAGTCACATGGAGTACTGTAATGATGTCATTCCTACCTTTCTGGACCTTGGAGTGGTAGTTGTGTTGGATCTTTATGGAGAGACAGAAACCTCTCAGACTTCATCAAAAAGATCTTAATTTGTGTTCCGAAGATGAACGAAGGTCTTATGGATGTGGAACGACATGAGGGTGAGTAATTAATAACAGAATTTTCATATTTGGGTGAACTAACTAACCCTTTAAACACCTGCACTGATAAAGTCCTTAATGTTTATTATTAACAAAAAAATGAAACTAAAATTTAATGGAGAAATTCTTTACAATGTAATGCCCCTACTACTGTATACATTCGGAATTATTATGGATTTTAATGTACATTTAAGAAAAAGAAAGATTTTTTTTCTTTATTCCGTTTATTATCAACTGTCAGTTTCAATTTTATTTCAATTTGACATTCATTTGATACCTTAATAAAATAAAAAAATGTGGGGGAAAAAACATTGCAAATTTTTGATAATCTACTGCTGTGTGTGGTATTGTCTATAAAGCAAAAAATGTATTTATCCACATTCTGAATCCACCCAGGGTCTTACCATCCATGTCAGAATTCATGGCGAAATACTCGTCTTCTGTTTTGAAATGCAGGGCTGCGACTCGAGTAGACAGACTTCTGAATGAGCGCAAGGCCTGATGGAAACTGTAAAAAACGGTAAGAAACAGACCAGGAGTTTACAAAGAGACATTCAATCATAGATGTGGTGTCTTATTCATTGATGCTACAATGCTACGCGCTACATATCTAACTAAATAACATGCGCATTGTGTAAGTATGTATTTTATGTAACATAACAGTAGCCTATATATTTTTGTAGATGGCCTAAATCAAAATACACAGAATAAAGCGCAGAATGGTTTTATATCTTATTGTAAAACTGCTGCTACTCAGTTTAGCTGCCATTAGCTGACACAGCTGATGAGGTAAACAAACCAATACACTGCCCATTACAGTCCCATCTGAAGCATAATACATGTCTTTTTTGCCTAAATGTTTACTCATATACATCTACAAAATAAAAATAAATTATGTAAATCATGCCCAAACCTTTGGAATGTAAAATTAGACCGGCAGAAGAGGTGTCACACTACCACAGAGATGTCTTCTGGAGTCTGACGTCATGGATTAGGTATTAACCAGTGGTATTAACCCTTTAGATCCCCGAAGAAAAAAATCTGTTTTATTACAAATGTAATTATTTTCCTAAGTAAATGTTACATTAACTAATGTAAATTGTCTTTTTAATGTCTTTTTAAAAGAACTGGAAAAATTAATTTATCAATTAATCAAAGATTCAAAGAAAACTATGAGGACTGTAACAATTTTTGTACTACATTGACCCTCGTATTTATTTATTTATTTATTTATTTATTTATTTATTGTTTTTATTATTATTTTTGTTGTTGTTTGATATAAAAAAAAAAATCCTTCAGGAAATCCAGAAGGAAAATCCTGCAGGACCTGCACACCAGCGAGCCCTACTTGGAAGGATCCCACAAGATTTTCGTGATCATTTTCATGTGGGACTTCTGTAGGAATCCTACAGGAATCATACAGGACTCCTACAGGAATCCTACAAAAATCCTACAGGGCTTCTACAGGAATCTCACAGGACTCCTACAGGATAGTCTTATGTAGAACTTCTGGGCAGGGTGCTGGCCACTATCCCAAAATAAATAACCATATAAGAAATAACCATAATCTGAAATTGTGTATATTTCATCATTTATTTAACATTTTCACAAAAAACAATAATAATAATAATAAATGCAGACAAAAGCTCTGGACAGAACTTTTCATAAACGCTTCCTGTAGAAACCAGAGACAAAGGACCAAGAAAAACACAGCTGATAGTCCTCCATGAACACTGCACAAACTTTGTATTCTGTTGAAAGAGAGAAAATGTTACAGTATAGTGTAAGATAGCTAATTGAATTAAAAAAGTGTATATAATACAAATAGATTTACTGTAATGGGGACTTGGTGCTCACTTTTATTCACATGTTGCAGTGTGTTCCATAGTGTGCCTCTTCTGTTGCCTAAGAGCAATATATCACATACTCAATGTAAATTATACATCAATTCAAATTAAAACTTAACTATGTACTGACAAAATCTATATTCATGCATTTGCTGCATTTAAGTTGTTACAAATGTCAGTCAACAAATTTGATGGAAATTAAATTAAAAATTAAATTAAAACTATTAAGTATGTACTAAGTATGTCCTTCCTGTTTACAATCTTGCAAAGCATCATTCTCTTGCCAATCCAATTAAAGCCCACATCTTGTACATCTTAGAAAAATGTGTTTTAGCAATTCAGAAAAACTGTAAGAAACGTTCAAAGCTGCTTAAAGGGATAGTTCACCCCAAAAATGAAAATTACCCCATGATTTACTCACCTTCAAGCCATCCTAGGTGAATATGACTATCTTCTTTCAGACGAATATGGTCGGAGTTATATTAAATGCTGTTCTGGCTCTCCCAAGCTTTATAATGGCAGTGAATAGAGGATGAGATTTTGAAGCTCAAAAAAAGTGCATCCATCCATCATAAAAGATAACCACATGGCTCTGGGGGGTTAATAAAGGCCTTCTAAAGTGAAGCGATGCTTTTGTGTAAGAAAAATATCCATATTTTTAAATTAAGTGGAAAATTACTTATAAATCAAATAGGCAAGGTGCATTTCATGAGGTGTTGAATGCATGAAACGTTGAGCTATTCGTCTGAATCAGAAGTAACATCTATCTCTGGTAAATAGAATATTACCTTTGACTTTTGTTTGCTTGTCTTAATTTGTGAGTAGCATATGCATTTTTATTTATTCTATCTAGTGTAGTTTTAAAGTCCTTTTCATTTAAGGATTTTCTCAAAACATAAATAAAAATAGTAGTGTATAAATAAAGACAAGGAAATGTGTGCATTTGAATAGGATTTTTATTTTACATTTACCATAATGTTTAATACGGTATGAAGTAAATGAAATACAACATGAAAAAATACCTAATTACAAAACCTAAAGCAATACTGTTATCATCACAACAAATATTTCACTTCTGATTTGAGTAAAAACAACCCATGGGATCTATAAGTGAAAAAAAAAAAAAAAAAAAAATGAATGGATGAATGGATGAATAACACAATTTGCTATTAATAAGAAACAACAAGTTGTTATAAACGTCCTTGTTCACAAAAAAATATTTCACAACCTGTTGTAAGTAGCTTGACATAACAAAAATAGAGTTATTTGCATTTTTGGAGTTGGAACAGAGGTGCTTGTTATGTTGCTATATATATACTTTAACTTTGAATAATGAGTTGACAGTTTCTGAGTAATAATATAATAATAATAAATAAGAAATTCCACTCTGAGATATTGTCTTTGCACTAGGTTAAGTGTGCTTTGCTTTGAGGTTTAGGGTTTGTGTACAAGTCAGTAATGAGATCATGTTTAGGGTCATTAAAGGAAGAAGCATGTGGTGAGATGCTAAAATATAATTAGAAATACAGAAAATGAATAGAAATATGAAGAATAAGGTGTTTTGAGCGCTGCAGATCTGACTAGTTATGGTCTAGTATTGTGTAAGAACAAGATTCTCATGAACACTGAATAACATTAAGTGTTATACAGACATTGATGCTGCTTGAACTGCTCAGTATCGCTGAATGTCTGGTTGCACTGAGAGCAGTGGTGGGAGTTTCGCAGCGGTGGGTGTTTCACCATTGCTTCCCCAATGTGGATGTGCTGATGCCGTTTCAGGTATTCCACTCGACTGAATCGTTTCCCACACGCCCCGCACTCATACGGCCTTTCACCCGTGTGGATGCGCTGGTGCCTCTCCAGGTTGCCGAGACGACTGAAGCTGCGGCCGCACTGCGGGCACCTGTGGGGACGCTCACCTGTGTGAACTAGCTGATGGCGCTCGAGGGACCGCGAGTGCGTGAAGCGTTTGCCACAAAGTTCGCAGTGGTGCGGCTGCTCTCCCGCCTGCACGCATTCGTGGCTTTTAAGGCTCCAGGCGTGGCCGAACGCTCTCCCGCAAACCGAGCACTGATAAGGCCGATCCTCGGCCGCAGGGCATGAGTGCTTCATGAGGTCTGACGTGGAATTGAAGCCGCTGCCGCACCGTGCGCAGAAATGCAGCATGTCCCCGCTCTCTCCTCCTGACTCCTCTTCCTCTTCCTTGTTCGTAGGGGCTGATGGGAGTTCTGTAGGGTCTGCCCTATGTGACGAGGACGACATACCCTGCTGAGAGCTGCATAAACCATCTAATCCGATGAACGCCACACCTTCGGATCCACACGCCTCCTGAGATGGGCTACCCAGGCCGGACTCCGCCTCTTCACGTTCACGCTCCGCCTTGAGGGCCGTCTCCAGTCCACTGAGCTCATCTCCACCGGTCATTTGTTCCTCTGACAAGGCCGGTTGTTCCTCCCACACTTCACCAGCAATGGATTGAGGGCCAGTAGAGGTGGGGCCCATTTCTCCTGCAGACACAAATACTAATCATTTGCACATTAAGGAAATAGTTCACCACAAAAATTGAAATGCTAGAATGGAAGACCAATCACAACAGACTGAGCCATCTGACCAATCAGAGCAGAACAGGCTTGTGTAAAGGAGGGGTTTAAAGAGACTGAATCTTTGAACGAATAGTTTCAGACTCTTTCAGAAATGAGGTGATGTACAATGTATATTATGAGAAAATTAAAGTGTTTTTTGACCTTGGATGCATGTAAATCTATTGTAGGAAACCTCCAAAACAAAATTAGGAACATTTAAAACATTTCAGTTCACCAAGTTTGCATTTATTTGACCAAAGATACCGTAAAATCAGTATTACTATGAAATACTATTACAATTTAAAATAACTGTCTATTTTTGCCTATTTTCTCAGGATTCTTTGATGAATAGAATGTTCAAAAGAATGACATTTATTAAAAATATGTTTTTGTAACAAGGTAAATTTCTGTTATTTTTAAGTTTTAGATTTTTTTTATAAGCGTTACTGTAACTTGATCGATTGAATGTATCCTTGCTGAATAAAAGTATTCATTTCTTAAAAAAAAAAAAAAAACTCTTACTGACACCAAATTTTTGCGTTTAAAAAAAAAAAAAAAAATTATATATATATATATATATATTACACACACACACTATATTGCCAAAAGTTTTGGGACGCCTGCCTTTACGTGCACATGAACTTTAATGACATCCCATTCTTAATCCGTAGGGTTTAATATGGAGTTGGCCCACCCTTTGCAGCTATAACAGCTTCAACTTTTCTGGAAAGGCTTTCCACAAGGTTTAGGAATGTGTTTATGGGACTTTTTGACCATTCTTCTAGAAGCGCATTTGTGAGGTCAGGCAGTGATGTTGGCGAGAAGGCCTGGCTCGCAGTCTCCGCTCTAATTCATCCCAAAGGTGTTCTATCGGGTTGAGGTCAGGACTCTGTGCAGGCCAGTCAAGTTCCTCCACACCAAACTCGCTCATCCATGTCTTTATGGACCTTGCTTTGTACACCGGTGCACAGTCATGTTGGACCAGGAAGGAGCCATCCCCAAACTGTTCCCACAAAGTTGGGAGCATGAAATTGTCCAAAATGTCTTGGTATGCTGAAGCATTAAGAGTTCTTTCACTGGAACTAAGGGGTCAAGCCCAACTCCTGAAAAACAACCCCACACCATAATCCCCCCTCCACCAAACTTTACACTTGGCACAATGCAGTCAGGCAAGTACCGTTCTCCTGGCAACCGCCAAACCCAGACTCATCCATCGGATTGCCAGACAGAGAAGCGTGATTCGTCATTCCAGAGAACACGTCTCCACTGTTCTAGAGTCCAGTGGCGGTGTGCTTTACACCACTGCATCCGACGCTTTGCATTGCACTTGGTGATGTAAGGCTTGGATGCAGCTGCTCGGCCATGGAAACCCATTCCATGAAGCTCTCTATGCACTGTTCTTGAGCTAATCTGAAGGCCACATGAAGTTTGGAGGTCTGTAGCTATTGACTCTGCAGAAAGTTGGCGACTTCTGCGCACTGTGCACCTCAGCATGCGCTGACCCTGCTCTGTGATTTTATGTGGCCTACTACTTTGTGGCTGAGTTGCTGTTGTTCCCAATTGCTTCCACTTTGTTATGATACCACTAACAGTTGACCGTGGAATATTTAGTAGTGAGGAAATTTCACGAATGGACTTGCACAGGTGGCAAGCTATCACGGTACCATGGTTGAATTCACTGAGCTCCTGAGAGCGACCCATTCTTTCACAAATGTTTGTAGAAGCAGTCTGCATGCCTAGGTGCTTGATTTTATACACCTGTGGCCATGGAAGTGATTGGAACACCTGAATTCAATGATTTGGAGGGGTGTCCCAATACTTTTGGCAATATATATAGTATACACACACACACACACACACACACACACACACATACACACACAGTCAAACCAAAATTCTGTTCAGACACCTTGAACATTTCATTCATTATTACAGTTTATTCACTATAGTTTAAAAAAAATGGTAATAAAATATGACAAGATCTCAGACTTAAACTGTGTCAGAAAAAATAATCTTAATTATGTCAGATAACACTTTAGCAAAACATGGTCAGGTCAAAGTGTCTGAATAATTTTTGGTCCCAAATTTTTTATCAATTTTACTGGTAGTCCACTGTATGAAGAATTTTTGGGTATAATATGTCAAAGTTTATTTTATTTTGCTATCCTCACTTACATAAATGAACTATAGTGTCCTGCACCCAATAGTAAAAAAATATAAAAAATTATATCTAGTGTCTGAATAATTTTTGGTTTGACTGTTTATTTATTTATTGATTGATTGATTGATTGTGTATTTAATCACCCCTCATGTTGTTCCAAACCTGTATGCTGTTCATTTTTTTCTGCAGAACACAAGAGGAAATTCTGAAGAATTTACACACTTTTCTATACAACAGTAATTCATAGTGCCCACGACTGTCAAGCTCCCAAAAAAACACACGCACACAAAAAAATAATAATCATCATTTAAAAAAAACACTTGAAACTTGACAGCCGTGGTCCCTATATACTGTTAATGTATGGAAAAAAGTGTACAGTTTTCAATATTTCTTCTGTTGTGTTTCACAAAAAAAGTACTACTCCTTCAACTGTTCGCAATCACAAAAAAAAAATTAATAACTGTTTTCCCAAACAAAGCATTGCAGTGCTCACCGTGGGTGGGACTGGGGGAGGGAGGGCTGGTTTCACTTTGGTTCATCTGTAGAGCCTCTTGCAACAGCCTCAGGGAGTCTGATCTGTAGCCTTCCACCTTTATCCATCATCCCACAGAAGCAGAAAGAGCAAAAACGCAAGGTGTGAAATAAATTCCCTTTGCTCACAATAACGCATCTCTTTTAAAACTGATAATAAACATTTAAGACAGATCTGATGTGGGAGTAACCTTGTGTCCTTGTGTTACTTACTTGCTGTTATTTTAACATTTAAACTTGTTTTAGTGCACTGATGGCATTTTAGTTTGATTGACAATTGAGTAGGCAGTCCTTTCCTGATGTGGTCATATGCTTTTCTGACAACCTGTCCATATTGTGGTTTGTGCAACTATGCATAAAATGCATGGACCCTATTTACACTAGCAATTATTAACATTGTCCACTTTTGTTCTGATCTATCTAGTCTATGCATATTTTCTGAATATGACCACCTAAATAACATGATCTCAATCTAGAGGGAAAGACAATGACACCAGCACTGAAAAAAAGTCAATTTCAGTTTCTATAATTTTTGTCAACAATGATGGGTTATGATTTTTCTTGCAAAATATACTTTGAAATTAGTTTGAGTTTGCAAAATGGGACTGTTCTCTTTAAGTCCTTCTCCTGTCCGTAGCCCTCTGCATCTCCTCTCTCTCCTGCAGCTGTTTCCTCACATCCGATTGGCTACTCACCTCCTCTTTAATGCTGGCCACCTCCTTCCTCTCCCCAGAGACACATATCCTTTCCTCCTCCTCCTCCTCCCCACCTCCACCTCCTCCAGCTGGCAGATGGACACGGAACACGTCCCTCCTCTCATCCCTCACTCTTCCAGTCCCCTCCTCCCACGCATTAGCACTCCACTCCTTCCCTTGCTTGCCTCCTGAGAGAGAAAGATGGGAGGGGGAAGAGGAGAGAGGAGGACAGGAGGGGGAGGGAGGAATCCAAAAGAGGAGGAGAGGAAGGAGAAAGAAACCTGAGAACTGAGGAGCAAGTCGCCATTATGGTTTCTCACTTAATGCACGATAAAACAACAGTTATCACCCAATAAATCCGAGTTGGCCAGTGCGCTTACTTTGGAGATCCATTCTTCGCGCTTTGCGCACGGTGTCGTCCGCGCCAAGCAGACCAGCCGCACGCCGACTGGCCGCCCAGCCCATGCCATATTTGCGTTCGTTTCTCAATTTATTCTCTGTCAGCCTCAGTCTCAATTTCAGCGCTTCGTTCTCTTTTCTGTTCAGCGAGATTTCCACCAGGTAGTCGTTCACCGTGTCCTGGAAGAGTTTGGTGATCTCGCACACGGATGCGCGGACTAAACTGTCCATGACAGCGGTCAGGTGCGCTTGAAAGGTCTTGACCGATTCCGCCATAGCTTTACTAGTGTTCAGTCGCACATATAATAAATAAAGTTGTGTCCAACAAAACTATCAACGAATCCCTCTTACGCCATATATCAGCACCAGTTATTCTTCATGTTTAAAAACATCCGCTTTACAATAACAACAACACTTAATTTAAATACGCATGTGGATAAAATAATATGACATCAACAGTGGCAACGGCTGTCACCCGTAACTTTGTATACAGCCAATGGAATGGACCCTGTTCCTCTATCTTTAAGCCAGTGACCGCACAAATCAAACCCTAGAAAGATGAAATTCCACTCCTGTTGACCGCACAAATATTGTCGTCAGCTAAAAAAGATCCGCGTTCATGTTTTTCGGGTGTTATGCGCTATCAGCGGAACAATTTCACCGAGTCGCGACCACCCCTCTCAACTCAAGAGGTTTTAATTCTCGCCTACAATATTATTTCCGGATGTTGCGTTCTGCGCATGCGCAGAGCTACCGTAATTACCAGAAAAAGTGGACCAAGGTATGACTGGTTAGCTTTGGCAGCTAGCCCATGCTGGTAGATTTTTTAATTTAATAAACATATTGAAAAGTATAAAATTATGCATACAAAAATAAAACATATAAAAGAGGGAAAAAAATACAAAAATAAATAATACATCAGGTATAAATTGTATTATGTTGTTTTTTATTATTAGTTTTAATTTCCTTTCTTTTATTATGCATTTACTGTATATTTATTTTGTCTTCTTCTATCATTGTAAAGTGAAATTTCATTAATCTTGATATTAATTATGGCATTTTTGCTTGTTTTCATGTGAAGCCTACTTGGTGCCTATTGGCTTTTTTACTGTAAAGCACTTTGAACTGCATTCCTTATTATTATTATTATTAAAGCAGATAGTTCAGCAGTTGATAAAAATATAATAAACCAAATTAATAAATTAAAAAGGTTTTTTTTTTACAGTAATTAGTCACACGCCATTTACAGCACATACGGGTAACTGTCTTCAATTTACTACCAAAAAGAAAAGATTTTGTGCATCTCGGACTTCTTGGGCTGCATGCGCCAGCCGAGCAACACTGTGGAATGCCAACGGATCTGTCAAATCTTTATTTGGGTCACACCACACGGTGTTTTACGGTAGCCTAGGAGAAGTACTGGCATCGTGGTCACTTACCTTATTCAACCAGGGCTCACATCTGGACACATTCCCTAAGGCGTTGATCCTTATACTTTGCACTATTTTGCAGTACGTGCCTATCTCTCCGTTGCAGTCATGCCGATGTTCGTGGTGAACACAAATGTAGCAAAGGACTCGGTTCCTGCTGAGCTGCTGTCGGAGGCCACGCAGGAGCTCGCCAAAGCGATGGGCAAACCCGCGCAGGTGAGCAGACTGCATTTTTCTTCTACTTATTTTTTGTATATATAAAACGTTTGACTTTGCATTTTAGTCTGCATGGAATGAGGGACTATAAGTACTGCTACGAGACAACGAAATATACAAGAGACTTACTGTACAGTTATCCTCTTAGCTGTAGCTTAAGTCATCTTGGTTTTTTATTGTCTTAACCTTAAAGACATTTAGTCAGCCTATGCACCATTATTTGTCTCGATTTAAGCTTAACTAGTCTAGGGATGGGTCAGACTCATTTACTTGAATCATGCTTTCGAACGTTTCAAAGAATCGGTTCAAAAAACGATTCAGTGATTCTTTTACGTCTTGACGCAATTATGTTATCGCGTTATCACAGTGCCTTTACATCATGAATCTAGAATGTTCCAATACATCCATTTGTAGGCATTTTTTTTCTGGTTCACTAATACGATGCCTCGTATTAAATTACTGTGTATTTCAGTTCAGTGTTTTGCAGCAATTTTATAATAAACCAAATTATTATAAAATGCGTTTAAATCATACGATAATAAAACATTTTTTGTTTTGACTCGAGAACCGCTCCTCGGATCGATTTGGTCCGATCCGAATCGTTTTATGAACAAATTGAAAAGATCATATTCAAAGGAACTGTAGTATTAACTGTTTAATCTTGTCTGTCTTTGTATTGATATGTTACAGTATATTGCCATACACATCATCCCAGATCAGATGATGATGTTCGGGGGGAAAGGAGATCCATGCGCGCTCTGTTCTCTCACCAGCATCGGAAAGATCGGGGGCGCGCAAAATAAGCAATACTCAAAACTTCTTATGGGCTTGCTCAACAAACACCTTGGCATTTCACCTGACAGGTAGGTCCATACAATACAGCTGGCTCTCTTTTACCAGAAGAGCATTTACCAGAATGCTGTGCAAAAATAAAGTTTTAGCTTGCAAACTTCTAAGTGAATTTTAGTTGTTAAAATGCATATGTATGCATGCATATTAAATTTAAGATCTGCTTTTCATATAATGGGTTGTTTTGTACATGTCAAATTTAGTTTGATGTTTGTTTAGTGAAACTTCTTGTATTGTTTTTCAGGATCTATATAAACTTTGTTGATATGGACGCAGCCAATGTGGCTTGGAACAGCACCACCTTCGGATAAAGAAAATGGATTTATGATATAAGCCTGATATAAGGCTGCGGTTTCTATTCCAGCTTTACTTGGAGAAGAGCAGTTGGGAATGCTTCCAGTTGATTAAGTCTTAACAAACAGCACTTACTGCTTACAGCAGACACCATCTTATTTGACAATAAAGTTCTCTTTAAACTGTATTGAGATGGGTTTTTGTTATACATGCTTCTTGAAAGAACAAATGCTCAGGAAGTCATAATGCTGATAAAGGGATTGTATGAGTCCACATAAAAATCTTAAAATGCAATTACTTTTTCTAAAATTTGGTCCAGAGGAAATATGATTGACAAATTCAGTTTACATTGTTTTTATAGTAGTTTTTAAACATCATAAACTTTGCAACTTTAAAATAGTGATCGACCGATATTGATTTTTTTAGAACCGATAACGTTACGTTAAAGTTTAACAAAAAACTTTCCCCTGCAAGATGCACTGTAATGGTGATCCTGCACGCAATTCTCAAAACACCCACAAGATGGCGACGTTTATCGGTAAATCCGATATCCAATTATGGTAAAATGTTTAAATATCGGGGAAAATATCGATAACGATGTATCGGTCGATCTCTGCTTTAAAATCACTTATTTTACTTGAAACATTACCCATAATATACCTGATAATATCAGTCAACCATGGCTAGGCTTTATTTTTGCCCAAGAAATCAGCCAATTGGCTTAGTAATTATCTTTAGTGTTGGGGATAACACATTACAAGTAATGAGAGATATGTAATCAGATTACTTTAAGTAACTAGTAAAATCAGAATTTTTTTTGTAATTTTAAAAATGCATTAATTACTTTTTCAAATAAGTAACAGAAGCTACTTTGTTTTCCCATGTAATGGCTGACACCTCTTCAGTCCCCATGTTGAGAGAAATCGGGAGTGAGGTGCAGAGGTGTTGTGTGCACTGTGTAAACATGATGGTTATTGTAGTTCTAGACTAAATGAGAGTATGAATTTACTTCTCACCTGCACAAAAAGATTCAGTATTCCTCAAAATAAATAAAAACAGTGAAATGCAAACTCAGAATATTACACAGACCTGCAGTAATTAAATGTTAAAGGTGCAGTCCGTAACTTTTTTTGGTTAAAAATGATCCAAAATCAATTTGAGGAAGTACATAACCAGCCCGTGTTCAAAACTATCTCCTTACCTTTGCCCGATTCCACAAATAACTGCAATTACAGGTTTCAAACAGAGATGGCGACAGAGGCAAAACTTACAGACTGCAGCTTTAAACACCACAAATATAACTTTATTTAATATCACTTTATTAACCAATGTCTTTGCTGCTGACCTTCGATAATCCAATTCAACCATACTAATAAGCAACTTTATTGCTGAAGAAAGAATGTTGAACTTTCTTTCCCTGCATCCTATTCTTCTGCATTTCAGAATGGCAGCAAAGCTGAAAGGTTTGTTTGAGCTGCATCCTCTACTTCAGCCTGAGGCTTTTCATTCCACTTTTGGTGTGAAAAGGCCTTTATATTTTCCAAAATATAAACTTTTGTTGTGTTATTATTAACAAGCAAGCCCAGCCCTGGTGAGAAAAAGTAATGAAAAAAGTAAAGTAATGCATTATTTTTCATAAAAAGTATCTAGTTACTTTTTTAGGGAGTAACACAATACTGTAACTTTCCCCAACACTGATTAGCATAATGATGATGCAGATCATGGGAGGGAGATCATGCTAGCTTTATTATTATTCAAACAGTATAAAAAAAAAAAAAAAAGAAAGAAAAAAAAAAAAAGTGATTTACCATACAATAACATGGAGTATAGAGACGGGTAATAGCAAACTAAAACCAGTCATGTCGAAACAGAACATTAAAGAGCTTGAGAGCTTAACAGAAGAAACAAGGCAAGGTCAATTATCCAGTCCAGAACAACAGAGCTGCTCATCAGAAAACAGACGGGGAAATTTTCCCATTAGTCCATTAACATCATTATGCATCCAATGTCCAGGAACAAAGACGACTGACTAGAGGGAGAACATGAATTAGGAAAAAATCATTTTATTGCCATTTACAAAAGCTATAATATGTTAAAAACAAGTTAATAGCAAAAAAAAAAAAATGCATCTTCTCACCTGTCTCCTTATAACCTCTACTTGCTCTTCAGTGCTTCTTTCAGGGCAGACACCACTTCAGCAGGATCGGGAAACTTCAGTTTGCGTGGAGGACCCTTCTTAATGCCAGACCACAAAACAATCTCTGCTCAGGAGAAAGAAACACAGAGGTAGCATATGTAAACAACTCTTTGGACATACATAAATTGTGCTGTACAATTTTGTTACTCAATGGCATCAGAAAAGAGACATTTATGGATACTGGTTGGCAGCCTTACCTTTGTCTCCCTCCATCAGCGTGACCTCAAAGCTGTTCCGCCGAGGTTTCTGTGGATTGAGTACCACCTGAAGATCAGGGTGCGAAGCCGCAAGTGCCTCACGCACACCTTCCGCATTCCGCCCGTAAACCCGTCAGCTTTTACTGTAAAACAGCAAGAATATGAACATGACTCACATATAACAGTCAGAGCTTTTTTATTAAAAGGGCAATATCTGCCACCTGTAAGTCATTTCTTAAGGGGCCATTTTACCTTTATGAGGGAGTTTTTCCTTTTCTAATAATATGAAGACAGTTTTCCTTACATGTAAAACACCACAATTGATTGAATATATTTATTATTTTAATATGGCTTTAAAATCAAAGTAGCAAAACAAAGCACCTGTAAATAACGCACAAAATATTATTACACAGTAAACACTGCATGAACACATTTTAAATAACTAGCCATGTTTTCTCACCAATGCTCGATGATGACCCTTTGTCCTGTTTCTTCATCTTTTTTCTCTACGCCATCAAGCTTTTCTTTCTTCTCCTCCACTGCAGCCGCTTCTGAATCTACATCAGCCTTACGCTTCCGACCACGACCTGCATATTTAAGTGGATCACAGTGTTTCAATTTTGCATACATCAAAATAAACCGGTAATCAAAATTGTATGTGTGTGTGTGTGTGTGTGTGTGTATACATATATACATACATATACACATACATATGTGTATGTGTGTGTGTGTGTGTATAATTTATATATATATATATATATATATATATATATATATATGCTGTGTGTACCACTTTACAATAAGGTCTTATTTGCTTATTGTTGATCACAAACCCACTTTGCATACTTGTCATTAATACATTAATATATTCATAATATACACAATATTTATTTGTGTAATATTCATAATTGTAGTCTAATTATTATTAGAAATACAATTTAAAAAATACAGCAATTTAAAAATCGGTTCTGGATATTTAAATCTGTGTCCCATCAACTGTGAACAAAGTAATTTCAGTCAACCTGTAGTTCTTGGGTTATATACGATATACATTCATACTCTTTCGCAAGTTAATTATACGAACTAAAATTTGAGGGATTGTAAGAGATTTTGCCTTATGTGAAATGTAAAATCTCTTGAGAAGGCGTGACCTCACACAACCACCCTGACTCCCACTGAAAATACAGAACATGACAAACACGAAAACTCATATTCTGCTAATGTGAAGCGCAGCACAAAAGATAAAGTAATCTATTCTAGTTTAAAGACATTAAAAAGTTTTCGGAACGTGTTACGCACCTGATTTGGCTCGGGTCGCCATTGCGGTAACATGTGAAGAGTTTGGCGGGATATGTTGAAGAAATAGTGTTGAATAATGCTGTGAAAGCGACACGGACAGTGCCACCTTTTGGTGTGGAAAGTCTTGACAGTCTTGTCTATCATGAAGGATTATCGCAGTCAAGGTATTTTTGAAGTTGGTGTGTGAAAACATTGAAAATGTCCCGGTATAGGAGTGTCATGCATTATACAGTATTCATTTGTTTAAATATGAGAGATAATGAGAATAGAGTGTTACACCACTACCAAGACATTTTTTTACTTTAAGGACCACAAAACATAGGGGTGAATTCGGGTTGATTAGGACACTTTCTCCAAGTCATTTCAATGGCAAAAAGTGTCCCAATCACCCTGAATTCACCCCTATCAAAATTAATTTGAATAAAAAACTGAAAACACAATTACAGAAAAGTATTTTTTATTGGCTTTTTATGTATTTTTATATGAATAAATTAGAACACTGAAAAAATTCGAAAATCAGTGTAAAATACAGTTCAAAATGTTTGAAGCACCAAGTCAGGATCTCATTATATAGCTGTAGATAATTTGTCTTTCACGTTTGGCTCTCAGAGTCTTGAAAGAAACAGAAAGAACACAAGAAAAGACAATTAGAAATTAAAGGTGCAATAGGTGATTCTCTACAGACTTTTTGTTATACTGGTTGAAAGTCTCCTCATATCCTGATAGCAATCACTATGTTAAATGGTCTAAATGTATTTTTATAAATATATATCGTCTGTGGAAGGCGTAGGACCAAAAAATGTTCATCCAATTATTATATTCAGCCCGAATTAAATAATATGATGTCCTACCTGCCAGTCAACATATATTTTTACATACCATTGCGCACCTCTGGGTGAAGTCTCTTCCAGTATGGGACCTCCAAAGATGTTTTACTTCTTACATACGTGTCTTTGAGCAGCTGTACTTCTTCCCTGTTCATGATCTGTCTTAAAATGAATTTTCTAAGGGAAATCAGTGCTGACAATCCATTATGTAATAAAGAGCAAGCAGCCGCCACAATCAATAAATTTATTTAATTATAATACTAAAACCATACTTACATGATATAATTAGACATTAAGTCCTGCAATAATCAACAAACAGACACAACAATTAATAAATGTATATTTTAATTATTATACTAAAATTATACTTACGTTATATGATTAGGCCTTCAGTCCTGTAATAAACAACAAACAGACGCAACCATTAAAAAATTTATATTTTAATTATTATACTAAAATTATACTTACGTGATGTGATTAGACCTTCAGTCCTGTAATAAACAACAAACAGACGCAACAATTAATAAATGTATATTTTAATTATTATACTAAAATTATACTTACGTGATATGATTAGGCCTTCAGTCCTGTAATAAACAACAAACAGACGCAACAATTAATAAATGTATATTTTAATTATTATACTAAAATTATACTTACGTGATATGATTATTCTTTGTTTTTACTTAAGAACGAAGTATCACAGGTATCTGTAGTAGAGGAAAAGGGTTATATAAATAATATAGATATAAATATATAGATATAAACTTATAAACTATAAATGTACATAAATAAACAGAAAAACACAGCACATGTGACAAAACATAAACAATATATTGTCAATTGTGTGTGTATATATATATATATATATATATATATATACTGTTATGGATTCATACTTGGGAATAAAGCTCTTTCTGATTCTGAACACGTTTTAGATTAGTCAGATTTTTCGATTCTTTATTTATATGAAATTTACGGAACACAGTCCAAAGATTCAGAGTCAAAATACAGTATCTGTGCAGTAATAACTGCATGCTGAGAGGATCTTGGTCATTGGTCAACCATTGCATGACATCATCTCCAGGCGACACGACGACACGATCACTGTGGTGTGTTGGTTTGACAACACACCGGTCTGCTGTGAAGAAAGAAGAGATTATTTGTTAATTACAAGGTACAGTTTAAACAGTGGATGTTTGGAAGAGTGTAGACACGTTACGATATATTAAAAAAATATCATTTGCAAAAGCCCAACCTCGTCAGTTTCATTATATTCAACGGGCTAACGGTAACAAGCTAATACAGTGTGACATAATTCAAATAAAACACGGTATTTACCTAGATATATCACAGAGGGGACGAATTCAAACAGGTGTAGCACAATCATTTGTTACCTTCTCATGTTTAAGAATAGTAAAGTAGCTCGCAAACATTGAACATCCCAGTTCTTTCTCTATCACAGCCATGACTGCAGAAGCCCCAGAAAAGTCAGCCGAGGAGGGCCTGAGCTCGTCGGGCAGTGCTGGGACTTCAGGCACACGATTCGACCTGGAGAAAGAGACAGAACTGCGTTTTGAGGTCGAAGCAGGAGAACGAGTCCAGCTCGAGCTGTTCTCTGGTATGGCAGAGGTGTTTGGATCCGAACTGAACCGAAATAAGAAGTACACCTTCGGGCCAGGCTCTAAGATCGCTGTGTTTACCTGGCATGGATGCACTGTGTCACTTTCAGGCAAGACAGAGGTGAGAGAGGTTAAAAGGATGTCAGTGGCTACAATGGCAAGGAACATAAATCAATTCAAACATGTCTTTCTTCCATAAATATAGGTGGCTTATGTGTCCAAAGATACACCCATGATGCTGTATCTCAACACCCATGCAGCTCTAGAGCAGATGAGACGTCAAGCGGAGAAAGACAATGAGAGAGGCCCTCGGGTATGTTAACAGATGTCCCAAGCAATTTATTTCAAAAGTTTAGGGTCAGTAGGTCTGTATGAATTTCTTTGTTCTGCTGAACACAGAGGAAGATATTTGGAAGAATGTCAGTAACCAAACAGATCTCGCCCCCCATTGACTACCATAGTAGTAAAAATAAATACTATGGTAGTCAATGGGGGGTGAGATCTGTTTGGTTACTGACATTCTTCCAAATATCTTCCTCTGTGTTCAGCAGAACAAAGAAATTCATACAGGTTTGGAACTAGTTGAGGGTGAGTAAATGATGACAGAAATTTCATTTTTGGGTGAACTATCCCTTTAAGTTGTGGTTAAACGGGGTTTGTTGTCATAGGTAATGGTAGTCGGACCAACTGATGTGGGAAAGACAACAGTATGTCGAGTGTTGTTAAACTATGCTGTGCGACTGGGACGAAGACCTACACTGGTAGAACTGGATGTCGGCCAGAGCAGCGTGAGTAACGGATACCTGAACGATCAATGCAACATCTGCTAAACATTACAGAACTGTAACAAATGAATTGCTATATGCATGTTTAATTGTTCTTGTCTGTAGATCTCTGTGCCTGGAACTATGGCAGCTCTGTGCATCGAGCGTCCTGCTGATGTAGAAGAAGGCTTCTCTGTGCAGGCTCCACTTGTCTTTCACTTTGGCTCCACCACACCAGGAACAAACATCAAACTTTACAACAAGGTAATGACAAAGTTGCACTTAAGGGATTCTTGTCTTTATACTTAAGTGATACACTGAGCTTTTGGCCATAAATTATTAGAGCAGATTGAGCTTGGCCACAAACTATCCTGGCACTGTTTAATCAATAATAACAAGAAGCAGCGCATTAATCTTTCACTTAAATGCAGCTATAAAGTCTTTCTCTTCTTCTGTAATTGTTGATGAAACAACAAAGTCAATTTATGTAGCAGTAACTGAGGGAAAAGTAGTACTCACTGGTTGCATTGTAATGTTGTGTTCGTTTTACAGCAACAGTATTACTAGTAAGCAGGGCTTGACTAACTTTTTTTGGTTACTAGCCACTCAGCATTTTCACTAGCCACGATTTTGACATCAATACCATGGGGAAAAACTTCCATATATAAATATTTTCAATATTATCTCATAATTTAGCAGCAGATATATTAGGCTGCTGTCACTTTAAGACCTGACGCACGGATCCAGTATGCTCTTACATATGCGTTTTCTTTCTCAACTGTTTACGTTCACTTAAAACATAACTGACTGTGTTTATGTGACTATTCTCCAAGGCATTTTGACGTTATTTTGTGTGTATTTGACTGTTTAAGCGCAATAAGAAACTCAATTTAATACTGAGAAGCAGTTTTATGTGCACACACTTTGGGTGTAAGCACAAAATCTGTGGGAATGAGTAAAATTATACTCAATATGCGCATTCCCACGCCGAAATTCAAACCCTGTAACACCAACAATATTCATCCGGAGCAAATGAAACAAGTGAGTGAGGGGAGGCGGGTTTGTGTGGCAACTCGCTGTTGGAGAGATGAGAGAGCGAAAAAGCGCAGTTGGTATCGTGTATCTATTCTGTGGAAAATGAGTATTGGAAGTGTTTCAGATATTTCTGACAACACTACATTGCACTTAGTTTATTATTTCAGATGCCTTTTGAAAAACACTACAACTGACAAATGTGTGTGTGTATGTATATGTATATATATATATATATATATGTATATATAAAATTCAACTCAATGAAATAAAATTGCTAACCCATTTACTTGTTTAATGTATGTTCCTGTCTTTTTTCTTATTTTTTTTAAGAAATTCATATTTTTATTTAGCAAGGATGCACTAAATTGATCAAAATTGACAAGACTTTTACATGGTTGCAAAAACTTTTTTTCAAATAAATGCTGTTCTTTTCAACTTTCTATTCATCAATGAAATCCAGAAAAAAAAATTGCACTACTGTTTTCAATACTGATAATAAGAAATGTTTCTTGAGCAGCAAGTCAGCATATTAAAATGATTTTTGAAGGATCATGTGACACTGAAGACTGGAGTAATGATGCTGAAAATTCAGCTATGCCATCACAGGAATAAATATTTTATTAATTATGTTATAATATGCATCCTGGGTGAGCATAAAGCCCCTTTCACACAGAGATTCCGGAAAATACACGAATAATGTGTCCCGGGATTTGGATCTGGCAATTTTCTGGGATCAACACGCTGTGAAAGGGGCTTAAGAGACTTTGTTCAAAAATCTTACCAACCCCAAAATTTTGAACTGTAGTGTATGTCAGATTACAGAAGTAACAGGTTGCGAATGCTGTTTCATGTTGACTTCACTATGAATAATCCAGACAAATTAAAAGAATGTTGTTATAATGACTGTCTCATTTTTTTCTCTTTTTTGTGTAGCTGACTTCAAACCTTGCAGAAGTGTTTTCCCAGCGCTGCGAAGTGAACCGCAAAGCTAGTGTGGGTGGCTGTATAATTAACACCTGTGGATGGGTCAAAGGTTCAGGCTACCAGGCTCTGGTCCACTGTGCTTCAGCCTTCGAGGTGGATGTTGTTCTAGTCCTGGACCAGGAGCGTCTATACAATGAGCTTAAACGTGACCTGCCACACTTTGTACGTGTCGTCCTTCTTCCAAAATCCGGTGGCGTGGTGGAGCGCTCCAAGGACTGCCGGCGAGAGTCACGGGACGAAAAGATCCGGGAATACTTCTATGGTTTCCGTGGAACTTCCTTTTACCCTCACGCCTTTGATGTGCGCTTTTCAGATGTGCGCATTTACAAGATCGGCGCACCCTCTATCCCAGACTCCTGTCTCCCCCTGGGTATGTCTCAGGACGACACCCAGCTTAAACTCGTCCCAGTCAGCCCCGGCAGGGATTTGACCCACCACGTGCTGAGTGTGAGTTCGGTGGAGGATGAACCCGAGGCAGGTGCGGGTCAGAGCAGAGGGATTCTAGAGAGTCCCGTGTGTGGCTTCATAGTGGTAACAGCGGTGGACACACAAGCTCAGGTGATGACGGTTCTCTCACCGGCACCCAGACCACTGCCACGACACACTCTGCTCATCATGGACATTCGCTTCATTGACCTTAAATAGAAGCATACAAGTATTTGTAGCTATGTTTGGTTTTCAAAGGGCTAATTTTAATTCTGTACATTTGTAAAAGCTGCTGTATTATTTGTATTTTTTAATAAATTCAGTTGCAATTTTATCTGTCCTTCTGAACATACAATAAAACAAACCAAAACCAGTTTGACTGTTATTCTGCATGCCATTTTTTCTTCAGTGAAATTACATCCTTTGAGCAAACAAATTGAGCAATTATTATTTTGACATGATAGATATTGTGTAGACACGAATCTCTTCCGGATCTCAGTTTGGGTGTCCTATACCTGTGTCCTTAAATGATGCTGGTGCCGAAGAAGAAGATGATGCCTTGTTAAGAGTTTTATTTTTGGCTTATCAGACTCTACATCGGATAAACGACTTGGGGAGTTTTCAGCCCCGGGCATATACAGATCAAAAGCTATTTCGCAGGCCGTAGAAAGACACTGAGATTAAGGGAGAGAGAGGATAGAGAGAGCTGAAGCTCCTCTCCCATCAGATAATACCGCTGCCCCAGGACCGGGATGTAGAAGAGAAACCGAGTCTCTAAATCACAGGATGTGTGAATAAATGCCAGCCATTTAAAGTACGTAAACAGTGGATATATCCGACACAGAGTGAGTATATACCAGTGGATGATATTCATAATAGATGTGTTTTTACATTTAAAAAGTGTTAGGCTCAATTTGCTATTTGCTTTTGCTCTGTGTCGACATCGGATCAATATAACCGCGTTTGAGATTCCTTCAGTCGAGGCTGTAACAAATGGAGTCCGAGGCTTCACTTTGCGGCCTAGTTAAACAGAACGCAAAACACGAAATGAAAACTTAAATTATCGTATTTTGGTGTTGTTCATAAGTTATTCGTCCTACTATTTAATCAATATATATTCTTATTGTGTTTTGAAGTATTGTTTTACTGTGTAAGGTAGTATTTAGGAGGACTATATTCTTAGCTGGGGTGGTAAGCTAACGAAGACGGAACAAAACCGTAGGGGTTTTGACTCAGAATTTTGCTTTCATGTCTGAAATTGTTTATGTTTTGATATTTAAGTAATATTGGAACTCAATTCACCAGTTTGGTTTGTGTTTTTGCTGTAATGAATGACTGTGTCAGTTAATGATTTGCCTACCTAAACAGCATTTTTTGGGCATTATAGTGCTATTCAAACGTGTGCAGTGCACATATAATGCCAACAAATGCTGTCTAAGTAGGTAGACAGCTCACAAGAATTTTAAATGTAGATTTTTTTCTTACTCGCAGGGCACTGTAGCCGTCTATATTATAGTAAGCTGGTCCTGTTTTGTAAACATAACAGCTAGCCATTTTCGTTGAAAAACCATTGAAGCCACTTTTACATTATATTTAATGTTAAAATGACCATTGTGGGTCAGTGACATTCTAACATAATTTTCCAGTTTATTATTGATCATGCCCTCTGTTCAGATATCATCTGACATCCATCATCCGGTTCTTTATTGATTAAAAGTTGATGGTCAGATATGATCTAACATGTTTATTAATTAATCAAATCAAGATATAATTCCCATGTGAAGTGAACCGGTTTTCAGTTGGTACTGTGAATGAAGACAGCAGGAGTAGCTGCAAGAAAAGAAGATTATGAGTCGTGTAATAAGGCTTTTGTATGCAAGGCTCAAGGTCACTGTGTGGTCAGTGGGACAGCAAAGCCAAGGAGAAAAAGGGGATAGTAAAGGGGTGATGGGTTTGGGGTGGGGTGGGTGGGGTGGGTGGGGTGGGGGGGTTGTATACAAAAAAACTGGTGTGGTGGAGAATACAGGAAAAAAGAGGCACACCCTTTCCTGGTGAGTCAGTAGTTGTGACACAGGGCAGCAAAAGCATGATCAGGTTTCAACACGATGTGTGTGTACACAGATGTAGGTTTCACAATTCATGGCTTTTATGTTTCGCATTGTTCATGTGATCATTTGTGTGATAGAGGCTGCTTGTAAATGAAATGGAACCGGTATGGAGAATCTGTAAGATCAGGTCATGAATTCATATCTTGTGTTTCATTTTTTCCTCTTATAGAAACCGATCACGCTTGTTAAGGAATCAAAGAGGAGCAGGGCGGCATTCTAGACTCATCAGTCTCATCCATGTGAGGAAAGAAAGGCCTCATGGGACACTATGCAGGAGTAAAATGGTTTTGCACACTCATGTGTCACTACGAATTGGAGTTTTCAACCCTGGACATATACGGATTGGGTGCAATTGCTATGGTGGACACGCACTCAGCTGCGGGTGTTCCTTTTTTGCATATGGACCTCTGAAAAACAACTCTGCCACGTTATCATGTGGATATCTAAACTTGCAAGATTCATGTGATTGCGACCTAGGAAACTGTGTATTTCTGCTCACTTTTCGGCCAGTTTGTTTCTTATCAAAGTGTGAGCATAGATCACCCCAGAAGAGTGGAGAATGAGCTCTCATTTAGGGCACAAGATATCAAGAGCTCTGTTTTATATTTTGTTCTAGTAATTACGATCTTTTCTTAGACGGACTGTTCCAGGGGGAATCCAGACTCCCATTGAGATTGTAGAAAGAAAGTAATATTTTTTTTGTCTTGTAGTTTCTTTTTTTTCCTCATACTTTGTTTCACTGTATACCTCCCACCAAAACCTTTTTTTTCTTCCTGTAGTCTGATGTTGTACATGCACTCATCTGCTGTGATGCTTTGAGAGATATGACATTGGTCTCTAAGCGATACTGTATGAATGCCTGAACTCAAATTGCTGCTTCCTTTGAGCTCTTTTTGGTGTAACATGGGGCTTACCAGAGATTTGCACTAAAAGAGCTTTGCTGTCACTTGATTTTCCTTTTATTGACCAAATCTTGTTACATTCAAGCCATATGAACTTATTTTTGATGAAACTAGAGCTATTTTTGTATTACAGTAGTAAGTCGTAGTCACAAATTATGCGTATATGAATTTAGTCTATTTTTTATGTATCAGCACAGACATATTCAAAAAAGCATCTGCACTATTTTACATTAACGTTTGATTTAGGAAAGAAATGCACCTTGATTTGTGAGAACATAATTCTGTTTCAGTTTCACTAAAGTTATTGTTATGGCCATGGCTACACACCATCCTCACTCAGGTGGGAGACAAGCTTCCTTCTCTCTCTGACGGCTTCCCCTGTTCCCCAGTTTTTGTACTCCTCCAAATGCCTGTGGGTCTCAGTGTGGGCGGGGCTCTCGGAGACCCCTCCCCATCCCGCCCATTCCGCCCCAGTCGCTATGTGCCTGTGTCCGCGGCAACCGCCTTCCTCGTGGGGGCCACGACGCTGTTTCTCTGTTTCACGTGAGTAGAACCTAAATACATTCATACAGAAATTCAGAATATCAGTTTTACTGTAAGTGTAATGAGAGCCATCTCTGTGCAGGTGTCCGTGGCTGTCAGAGCGGTTCTCCTCCTCCATTCCGCTCTATAATGCTGTGGTCTTCCTCTTCACACTGGCCAATTTCTGTATGGCCACATTCATGGACCCCGGCATCTTTCCTAGAGGTATGCACTTCAGTTTTTTTTAACGTAATTTACATTGAGAAAATGTGAGTAAATCCTGCATAGGAATGAATTGCGCCAGTGGACACGCACCATAAGAATGATGCAACGTAATGAATTAGCATTACGCCGCAGAAAAAGTCTTCAGGGAAAAACTGCTGTTTTCAGCGCTATGTGATCGGCCTTAGGAAAGAAAAATTCATTTCCCCTGGATCAGATAGGTAATGTGGATAAAACACCTGTGTTTTTTGACATGCCAACATCTGTCACTTCATAAAAAAAGATGAGAAATAGTCATGAAATCTACTGGAAATGAGAACTACAAGTTATTTTTATGGTATGCCATAAAGTGTTTATTTTTAAATGTGATTGTTGGTACATTTTACCAGTATTTACCATACTTTCAATATAAAAATTAAAATATGAAAAATATGCAATATGAAAATTATTTTCAAATAAAAACATTTTCTTATTAAAAGACAAGATTTGGTCCTCAAAAAGCCTTTTACCAAAAGGTACATCTTGAAAAGGGGTCGTCTTATAACCGGGGTCGTCTTTATGGAACAATATGGTATAATGTTACTAAAGATTTCTATTTGTAATAGATGTTGTTATTTGGAACTTTGCTCATCAAAGAATCCTGAGAAATGCATCATGGTTTATTACAATTATTTTAAATTGTAATAATATTTTACAATATTACTGTTTTTACTGTATTTTAAATCAAATAAATGCAGCCTTGGTGAGAACATAAAAAAAACATAAAAAAAAAAAAAATCTTATGACCTCAAACATTTAACACTAGTGTACTTTACAATACAATTTTTCACTGAATATATATATGTATATATATATATATATATAATGTACACACATACATATATGTGTGTGTTTGTACGCAATAAGGTATGAGAGGCTGTGCTGTGCTGCCTTATTGCTTTTATAAAACGGTTGCCACACAATACAAATATTAAAGCCAAAAAATATGTATCAATACAACTTTCATGAATTAAACTTTTTCTAAAAGCCTTCCTTCCACCGGAAAAAATAGTCCCTGACCGTGAACAGCAACAGAAGTTACATTATTGGCGCCAAAGACTGTCTTTATGAGTGTGTCAGTCAATAGCGAAAACTTTTATATTGAAAACACTGAATTGTTGTGAACACGGAACAAGACGTGTTGAACAAGTCAAATGCTTTGACTAGTGCTGTCAGTCACGGGAAAACCCCTTAACTGTTAAAAGGACAAGATAATACATCGGATTTTTTATTATGAACACACTGACCTGAAGGAAAATGCTAAATCTGAGTGCAGGTAATAAACTCGCTCACTCGATCTCTTTCTCACAACACTCTTCTACATAATACAGTAAGCTTCAATGAACAATATCAATTGAGAACAAACAGTTTATGTTGCTAAGAGTGGTTGCTAAGGGTGTTGTGTAGTGATACACAGAACCGTTGGGTGAAGCGGTCATAGCCGTGTTTTATCGTGAATAAAACACAGCTATTGATCAATCAGAATCAAGGACAGGAACTAACCGTTTTATATATATATATATATATATATATATATATAGATGTTCATGTGTCGAAGCAGAATGTCAAAAGCAGAATGTCAAAAAAAAAAAAAAAAACTTAATGAATTTAAAATTAGGCATAATTTTCTTAATGCAAATTATAATATCCTTTGATTTTTCTTTTGGTGTGAAGTTATGACCTGGACAGTATTCATGAAATTGTGTTTGAGCTGTGACGTGTGCACACTTGTCTTACAGCTGAGGAAGATGAGGATAAAGAGGATGATTTCCGTGCTCCACTTTATAAGACGGTGGAGGTGAGGGGCATTCAGGTGCGGATGAAGTGGTGCTCCACGTGTCGCTTTTACAGACCACCGCGCTGTTCACACTGCTCCGTGTGTGACAACTGTGTGGAGGTACACACATACTCATCGTAGTATCGTAGTCTTGACTTTTTTATTGTCTAAATATGTGTATGCATGTGTGTCTGTGTTTAGGAGTTTGACCATCACTGCCCATGGGTGAACAACTGCATTGGGAGGCGGAACTATCGTTATTTCTTTCTGTTCCTGCTCTCGCTCACTATTCACATTATGGATGTGTTTGGCTTCAGTCTGCTATACATCCTCCATCACACAAAACAACTGGACCAGATCCACTCTGGAGTCACGTATCCTTTACATATAATGCACTCACATATGCATGTGCACATGAATTACACACCAACCTGTTCAGTTCTGTTGGTATCCTTAACACACTACTCAGTATGGCAGTGATGTGTGTATCTGGTTTGTTTTTTGTCCCGGTTGCGGGACTCACTGGGTTCCATGTTGTGCTTGTAGCCAGAGGGAGAACGACCAATGAACAGGTGTGTGTGTGTGTTCGGGTGTATCTTTTGTCCACATTGTATGTGTTTAGTCAAACAGAATGATGTTCTTTTTCTGCCTGATTTACAAGGGCGTGTTCTCAATTTTCCTCTCTTCACCCTCAGGTGACCGGGAAGTTCAGAGGCGGCGTTAACCCCTTCACACACGGATGTTTGAAAAACATTGCACATGTGCTGTGTAGTTCACAGGCTCCCAGGTTCAAAATCTTATTTAAAGAAGTGTTTTGCAGATTTTGTTAGAATTGAAGTTCTAATTGTATGTAAATGTTTTTTTTTTTTTTGGGCAGGTATCTTGGTCGCTTACGAAAGCCTCATTCTGTTCAGGTCCAGCCACCATTTTTGCGGCCACCTCTATCTGAAGCCCAACTAGCAGCTAAAGTCCTGGATAATGGCATCCAGCAGGTACAAACATCTTATCATACTTTTTCATCATGCTAACATTCATGGTTGGCAGTGCTTTCCAAATGGAGTAGGTCTGTAATGGTAGTTTTTTTGGTTTTGCGCAGTGTAAATTGATTCAATAAATATAAAGAAAATGTAATAAATATAGTATAATAGATAAATTTAGAATATATGTAATATAATAGATAAACTAGATCTGTGCTGAAAGGTTGTAGGTTTAAAACATAAAGCGAAACATAATTAGACATTGATTGATAATCATTTGAACAGTGTTTTTGAGCCATATTTGGACTTTTATATTAAATTGGTTATCTTTTTTTATTAATGTTGGACAGCCAAAAAGTAAGCAATAAGGTAAGTGCTGTATCGTGAATAAGTAACGGCTGAAGGGCGTTGTTAGGCACGACGCGAAGCGGAACCCCTTCTTCACGATACAGCACTAGCCTCGAGTACCTTCTGGATTTTACAAAACGGTTACCACACAATACAAATATTAAAGCCAAAAATATGTAACAATGCAACTTTCATGAAGTAAAATCACTAAAAGCCTTCCTTCTGCCGGAAAAACAGTCCCTGACCGTGACCAGCAACAGAAGTTACATTATTACGCCATTAGATGGCGGCAAAGACTGTCTTTATGAGTGTGTCAGTCAGTAGCAAAGACTTTTACATTGAAAAGACTGAATTGTTGTGAACACGGAACAAGACACAACTGACAAATGCTTTGACTAGCGCTGTCAGTCACGGAAAAACCCCTTAACTGTTAAAAGGACAAGATAATACATCGGACATTTAAACAGATTTTTTATTATGAACATAGGACTGACCTGAAGGAAAATGCTAAATCTGAATGCAGGTAATAAACTCGCTCACTCTATCTCTTTCTCACAAAACTCTTCTACATAATACAGTAAACTTCAATGAACAATATCAATTGAGAACAAACAGTTTACGTTGCTAAGAGTGGTTGCTAAGGGTGTTGTGTAGTGATACACAGAACCGTTGGGTGAAGGGGTCATAGCCGTGTTTTATCGTGAATAAAACACAGCTATTGACCAATCAGAATCAAGGACAGGAACTAATTTTATTTTTTTAAGTTTAGTTTTATAAGTGGTCATTAAATTGCATATTTAATGCATTATAATAATTAAAATATTAATAATGAATTTGATGTGTAATTGTTGTAGTCTAGTAATTATTTGGATACTGCTGTGCAGAAAAGCCATTAATAAAAAAAATATTAAATATTGGTTCTGCTTTTCTAACATTTAAACACAAAAATAATTGACATTGGTCAAAAAAAATCAATATCAGTCACCGTTTTTCATTCTTATCTCCAAACTTTTCATTATTTAATATTTGTCATGCTCTTCAGACATTTTGTCTGTCTCTACAGCTGAAATGATCAACTTGCTTTTGAAAGTATTTGACATAAAATGCTGAAGATCTCTGTTAAGAGTAGGTTCATAAAATCCCTTTAGATGAGCAGGCTATTTTTGCTAAGAGTTGCTCTGTGTGTGTGTACTTCAGTCTAAAAGTAGTCTGGAGATAATGGAGAGTCAGTCCACTGATGCTGATCCCCCTCCACCACCCAAACCAGAGCACAGATACCCTGGGTTGCCTCACACACAAAATGAAGGTTAGTGCACATGCAGATGTACCATAGATGTCAGATCATGAGCAATATTACTTTTTCCTGAGGTCAAGTAAAGATAAAAGGAAAAAATCATATATTTTTATAACAATCTTTTCTTCGAATCAGAGTGCAGCTTGCTGACTGAGGCTCCACCCACACCTTCATTGTATAAATATAGGCCGGCCTACAGCAGCCCAGGAAAAAACCACACGGCCTCAACACATTCCAGCAAGGTAGGTCTAAGTGCAGTACACACAAGTTCAGGTACCAAAACTGTAAAATATATTTTTTGTTTAAGACAACCATGATGCACTTGAGGTTTGCATTGCTTTTTTTTTTTCTTTCCTTTTTTTGTTTTTGTTAATCCTTTCTTTTATTTTTCTTGATTATCTGAAATCACTGGCAGTCAGTGAGCGAGTAAGTTTAGATGTGAGTCGTCCGTTGTTATGGTGTTTTGCACCTTGCTCTCGTGTTTTGTCATTTTGACTCTGCAGTTGTTGCGTTTTATTCAAGCTGGACTCTTTCCTGTTGCCGTTTTCCTCTCATTCTGAAGCATAACTTGACTCCTTTCCTTTCCTTTCCTTTATCCATTCTGTAAAAATGGCATGAATCTAGTGTCAAATCCTCCTTGTTGTTTTAAACATAATTCTTGTGCCTCCATACGTTCCTACGAAGCCCCTAAGGGGTAATGGTGGGAAAAAATATGAGATGGGAAGAAAAATTTTTCAGTACTTTTGCGTTTACTCTGAAAACCTTTGTATTTTGCTGAGACACTTTATGTTTGCTCGCAAAACTTTTGCATTCTCTTATAATGTGCTATTTTAAGTATTTTAAACTTGCAGTGACTGTATTTTGCAGTCTGCTTAATTAAGTAAAAGAATCTCATATATGATTTATTTTGAGATTAAAGGGGACCTATAATGCCCCTTTTACAAGATGTAATATAAGTCTCTGGTGTCCCCAGGATGTGTCTGTGAAGTTTCAGCTCAAAATACCCTACAGATCATTTATTATAGCTTGTCAAACTTGCCCCTATTTGAGTGTGAGCAAAAACACACCTTTTTTTGTGTGTGTCCCTTTAAATACAAATGAGCTGCTGCTTTCCAGAAGAGGGCGGGGCTTTAACAGCTCACGCTTCGGTTTCTCAACAACAACAAAGCTGGAGAATCTCACAAAGCCAAAATGACGATTGTAAGTAACAGTGTTCAGCCTTACATTGTTCAAACCGGAGTCGGACACTGATGGAGAGACACAGGAAGAAGTTGCATAGAATGCATCTGGACATTTCTTTCATCTGGACATTTCGTTTTTCTATGCTTTTCAGTGTGGTGGAATGCAAAACTTGCGCAAGAATTCAAAAGTTTTCCAAGCAAATGCAGAGTGCCAATCTCATATTTTTTCCATCACTGTGTCCCCTTAGGGGCTCCGTACGTCCCTTTTATACGGTGTGGTTTGCTCAAACTTTCAGTTGTGTGCCATCCTTCATCTCTTTGGTGATGCTTCAGTTGTCGGGAACGTTTGGTGTATACTTTCTGTCTTTCTTTTTCCTCTCAGATGAGTCGAGGGAACAGTATGACCGAATCTCCCTCTGTCCCCGTCACCACTGGGCAGCCCAGCTACCGCTCAGACCCCAGTTTGTCAAGCCGAGGGGGTGCAGGGTGCCGTGGGGGAGGGGAGGGGGGTAGAGCAGGCTCGGTGGGGCTGGGTGGGGCCTCTGCGTTTGGCGGGCGATCTTACCCTTCTTTTACCGACACCCTCCTCCAATCAGCAGCAGCCTCTTGCTCCTCAAGCCTTCGCTCTGCCCAAACGGCCCACAATGCCCTTGGGCCACTCATCTCTGAGGGTACAACCTCCACTAGCTACAAGAGTTTAGCCAATCAGACGCGCAATGGCAGCTTGTCATATGAAAGCCTGCTGACGCCGTCCGAAAGTCCAGAGTTTGAGTCTGCTGCTCATGAGCTGTCCCCGCCCAGACCGCACCCTCCGCACTCTCTTAGCACAGCACCGGGGCCCCCGCCTATTATGGGGTACACGTCCCCTTTTCTGTCTGCTCAGCAGAGGGAGGGCTCTCTCCAGGCCTGCCCTGCCCCCCTAAGACCCTCCCCCAACAGAGCTTTCCTGCGCCCAACAAGCTCACCCCCTTCTCGAGCTCCACCCCTTTCTCCTCGCGCTCGCTCGTTGGGCTCCCCTCCTCCTGGCCCCGCCCCTGGCCATACACCTCTGGGCAAATCACTGTCCTACGGAGGTGGCGCCGAATTACAGCACCGCCCCTCTACCTCAGGGGGCGGGACTCCAATGCAGAAGTGAGTAATGCCTGCAGATTTTTAGCCGTCTCTCTCTTTCCCCGCCCCAAAAAAACCTGCACGCCTGTGTGTGTGATGGTCAAGTAGAACATTGAGGTCCAGTGTTCGTGACTGTATTCATTTGGTTTGGTCTCTCTTCTTCTCTTTGTTCAGTAACACTGTCTCTTTCTTCCTGCAACCCATGGCCACTCTACTGTCTCTCAAATTTCTGTACACACCCTCCATCTTTCTCTGTCCTTTTTCCTTCTCTGTTCTCTTTCGTTACGTTCGTCTGCTCTCTTCTGCCCTCCCCTCCTCCTGCCTTGTGGCCATAAGGATGACTCTGTCTCTGTGCTAAGGTTCGTCTTATTTTGCAATTTTGATGTCTTAAAAGTCAACATATTGAAATTTACATAATTTACTTTCTAAATGTGTTACCAGTCTTACATTAGTGCACATGAAAAAAAGTTGCCCAGTAATATTTATCATTTTCTTATCTGAAAAAAAACTTCCTTTTGCCTGACATTACCAAGTCGGATAAGGCTACTGTTGTAGGTCAAAAAGCTTTTCTAAAATCTTAATGCAATAATTTCTGAATATTATAGTATTTTTTAGGCCGACCCGGAAGTTAGCGTCACCCTGGTTCCCTTGACAAAAACACAGTAGGACTTGTCAATTATCTTTTGGATTATTGCAGAAAATAAGCTCTGTACAACAAAAGTTTCTGATTCATACACATTTTGTTCATTTTGATAATCTGCACAAATGAACATAACTTTTATTAATTTTTAATACAATCGGTGGAAGTAAAAAGCTAAATGTAGACTGTAAATGAACTACACCATGGTCACATGACGTCAACGTCACCATTAAGCTTTCGAGAACTCTTTTGGTCTTTATTTAAAAACATTTTCCCAAGTTTGAGTTAAAATAGACTGCAAGAGTGTGATTATGAACACAGTGAGGCTGTAAAAGCGGACTAGTGAGTTTACCCATTTGCTGTGAGGGGAGTTTAATGTCCTTGACAACCTCTGTAGTCCCATTTAGCCACTCTTTAGCAACTGCCTTTTTCAAGACAAGTTAAAGATTTATTAAAAAAAAAAAAAAAACTCACGAGGGGTATTACTGATGTATTTTATGTCGTAGAATAAAACATGAAAATATCTTGAGCTTGTGTTCACCACAGACCTTGTTTCAGGCATTTAACCAAAAATCCATTCAAAAAACTCATTGACTTCATGACGTCTGAACCAGAAGTGCTAAAATGCTGTTTCCTGGCCTACAATAATACATCATCCCTGCACCACTCTTTTCATATTAAAATATAAATTCTGATAATTAAAAATGAATCATTATTTTGGGCCAGTGTAAATGTTGCCAGGGCACTGAAGGCAAGTGAAAATCAGAACTGGCCAGGAGAAAAATCCTGAGCCCTTGAGCCCTGACTAGTGTAAGGACGGTTACAACAATAATAGCAAATTAAAACATTTGAAACAGACCTTGACCTTCCAGTCATTTGGTAATAAAATCCTTGCATAATATTATGGTAATAAATTGGCTTGTCATTTCATGTTGACTTGAACCCTTGTTTGTGAATGTGTCTTGCTTGCTTTGTCTCTCTTATATTTAATACATATATTCCTACAACACTTTCACTGCATCCAACATGTTTTTGGCTGTATTATTACCTTTTCCACATGCATCCTAATTTTTTTTAAATTTCTCTCTTTTTTTCCCCCCACCAACCATTCAGCTCGACTTTTAAACAAAACGTGGCCAATCATAACACCCACTCACACAAACCTGCAGGAGGGGTGAAGAAAGTGACTGGTGTTGGAGGAACAACCTATGAGATTTCAGTATGAACGACTGGCAAGAAAGAATCAAGATTCACTCGGCAGATTTTGCCCTCTGAGCCTAGATCGGAAGGATGTAAAGCTGCTCAACCACACATGCAAAAAAGCATACAAAAGACTACAAACACAAAATGTAAGTGTTTCCCAGTCAAACTTCAACAGTCACTGTGGAGGACGTACACTGAGAACATGGACCAGTGAAGACGAGTCTTACAGCGTTTTGTTTTCTGATTATCAATATGGTACACAAATAACACAGACTTTCATAGTTATTTAAAGAATCATTTGGTACTTCAGTGTATTACCTACCGATTTTTACGCAAGACTGTCCAATGATCAATGGACATTCAGCCTTAGTAGGCGGGACCATGTGAGACACACTGCTGTCTTATACAGAATGACGTCAACAGAAACCACAAACCTCTCAGCAGTCAGCCAATAAGCATTTAAAACATTTACAACATGAATCACTGTTTAGTCTTGCAGATTCCAGTGTGTTTCAAACCCTTAAAGGGACAGTTCACCTAAAAATGAAAATTCTGTCATCATTTAACAACCTCGTGTTGTTTAAACCAGTTTGAAACCGCTTTTCCACTGCGTGGTACGACTCGGCTCGGCACAGCACAGCTTGCTTTACTTTTGGTTTGCTTTTCCACTGCAGTTTAGTTACCGCTTCAAAGTGGGATGGGATTATAGACTGATCATTATAGCCGTGGATCCGCTCCTCGGCTACCAACGAGAAAAAACGTCTGCACCTCGTCTGCCGACCTAGTGTTGTCAAAATTACCGACTGCGATACCAAGTAGGTTCTGAAATTTTTAAGAATGTGACGCTTTGAGCACTGTTGAGCGGATTCGTACACACCTCTGATTGGCAATTGTGTTCATGCGCTCATCAGATATGTCTGTGATTGGCTACATTGATTAATGCTTCAAAAACACGTTGTAAATAGTCATCAATGACGCTCTTCACAGAACGCTTACACAGATACACATGGGAGCGTTTAAAAGCAGGCGTCTATCAGCGGATAGACGCCTGCTTTCAAACGCTCCCACTTTCAAAATGCTTTCAAATTCAAACACATCCGTGTGCTTTCAAACGCTCCCGTGCGTTTATCATTGTAGCCAATCACAGACATATCTCATGAGCGCGTGAACACAAAGGACAATCAGAGGTGTTTACGAATCTGCTTAACAGCGCTCAAAGCGTCACATTTTTAAAATTTCAGTACCGACTTGGTATCAAAGTCAGTACTTTTGATAACACTACACTGACCAATATACAGCCATTTCTTTTTTCAAGTTGCATGCGACGGTCGTTTAAAAAAAGTTGTGCGAACAAATATTACTGCGGTGGCTGTTACTATTTAAATCTACCGGGTTTGGTGTCTCATGTTTCAAATCCAGTGACACTAGTAGTGACGATTCTCTCTGACCAATCAGTGATCTGCATGTCACATTTTAGTATCGGTAGGCTCGCTTGGAACCTCAACTGAGGTTGTACTATTTAAGCGAGCCGTACCGTGCCATACCATGCAGTGGAAAAGAGCTGTATTTTCTCTAAAACAAAAAAAAAGATATTTTAACAAATGTTCACGCTGCTCTTTTCCAGACAGTAGTGTCCATGGACTGCCCAGCTTCAACAAAGACAAAAAAAGCGCCATAAATGGGGTCCATACGACTTATAAAGTAATAAGATAGCTTTTGTGAGGAAAAGACTGAAATTTAAGTCGTTATTAACTGCAAATTACGCCATCAGTCACAACTGTCAAATCGCATATGCATATTCAGACTTCGGGCACAAAACGCAAGAATTGCATTTGGTGCTGTTGACATATTTAAAACCGTGCATGTGTGCTTATCACAGAATTGTAATTTTTGGGTGAACTATTCCTTTAACTTTTTTTTTGTTATTTTATACAGGTACAGATGTATATTATAAGTATTAAATTTGATAAAGAAGATAATATTAAAATGCAGGCATATATGATGTATGATTGTTTGTTTTAGGTGGGAAGGTGTTTGTCAGATTTATATGGCTGCATCAGCCAGATGAAATTCTCAGCCAAAGAAGACTCGTGACAGATAGCACACTCGGCAAGTAGGAGCGAATGTATCTGTAAAGACACAAGTTACTAGAGCACAAAATGTTAAGCGAAAGGTCATTTACATTAAGTACTGAAGATATTGTATGCAAATTATAACTTTGTGTCAGCGTGTCCACCAATCAAGAGCCATACTCTCTTGACACATGGTCAGCCAATCACAAGAGAATTTATTTATTCATCCAGAGGAGGCCAGTGCAAGTACATGCTGGATGCACCATCGTATAGATGGGGACATTGATTCTGATATTTCTTTCTTTTATGTTATTTTAAAAAACTTTTTTTTAAAAAAACTGGACATTGGTTAAAATAAACAACCAGAGTGCAGTCATTATCTCCTTGTAGATATATAAGTTTGATTGTATTCGTCTATGTGAGAGAATGAGTGTGAAATTTTAGTTTAACTTACCTGACTGTTGTACAAGAGCACATTCCAACTATCCTTTTGGTTCAGATCAGAGGTCGTTCACGTCTTTTATCTGGCTTTTGAGGTCTGAGGACCAGCGGCTGGTCAGTGTAAGATATTAAAGCCGCTTATGCAGAGACACATGCAAGGTTTTTTTAATCATTTGTCATTTCCACCATGGCCTTATGATGCCTTTTTAACTGTTATCAAGGGTATTTCAGTCTGCATATTGGATCTGAGAGATGGCAGTTAGATTGTTGTGTTGAGTTTTGGGGAAGAATGCAGACTCTTTTTAACCCTTCTGTATTCCTTTAATGACTCTGAGTCACATGAGCAACACATTTTCAACAGAACAATAAATGATTCAAGAGTGAACACAAACTACGTTTCCTCATTTTACATTGCAATGTTTTTATATAATTTTGTCATGATGTATAATGCATATCAGTGGCTGGATCAAGTGTAATTGATCAGGTCAGGCACCTGCTTCACTAATAACAAGCACCATCTGCAAATGCATCCCTTGTTCCGGAGAATTCAGCAAGTAACTGGTGGTTTAAGTGCTTTTGGGATTTGGTTAAGTACATGGTAATCCTTTAGCAAAAGCCACTAAGGCTGATACAAATCTTCTACTTCAATACCTTTCTGAGGTCAGGGAATATGCTGATGGAAGACTAAATAAGATAAAAAACAGACCAAAGTAAAGGAAGAATTCCAAAACTTTGAGGAGGCCTTGTAGTATACTCTTAAAGGAACACTCCACTTTTTTGAAAACAGTTGAGTTTTACCTTTTTCAAATCCATTCAGCCGATCTCCGGGTCTGGCGGAACCACTTTTAGCATAGCTTAGCATAGTTCATTGAATCTGATTAGACCGTTAGCATCTCGCTCAAAAATGACCAAAGAGTTTCGATATTTTTCCTATTTAAAACTCGACTCTTCTGTAGTTACATTGTGTACCAAGATCGACGGAAAATGAAAAGTTGCGATTTTCTAGACCGATATGGCTAGGAACTATACTCTCATTCCGGCGTAATAATCAAGGAACTTTGCTGTCGTACCAAGGGGGCAGCAGGCGCAATGATATTACGCAGTGCCTGTGACCCCCTGCTTGCACAGGGAGCGTGCCTTGCAACCATGGAGACATTTGTGAGAGACGCTTTTAAATAGGAAAAATATCGAAACTCTTTGGTCATTCTTGAGCGAGATGCTAACGGTCTAATCAGATTCAATGAACTACGCTAAGCTATGCTAAAAGTGGTACCGCCAGACCCGGAGATCGGCTGAATGGATTCGAAAACGGTAAAACTCAACTGTTTAACTCTAGGGGAGTTGGAAAATGAGCCCATTTTCAAAAAAAGTGGAGTGTTCCTTTAATGGAATTGTTCGTGAATAAAATAAAACATTCTTGCCATTCTTTTTTGAGTGGTTCTTGTATATGGAGACCCAAACCTGCATAAATTAAAAATAAATAAATGTAATAATAGGAAAATAAATAAAGGAATATATGACTTGATTAAATGAATACAATTAATTTTTTTATTAACCTAAGTTTAGTCCTGAATTCATTTTTGTATTATTTTTTCCTTTTATTTATAATTTTTTAATGTTATTTTCTATTTAATATTATTTTATTTATTTTTTTCTATATCTCCATTCTTATAGAGAGGTGAGTAATAAATCAAAAAACAAACTGTAAAAGTATTTTTTTTATTTTAAACTTCAAAAATATACAGTTGCATTTGTATAGTAGAGGTAAGCCATAAAATCAGCAGAGATATTTAACATTTAAAAATATCATTATGCTGGTTAATAATAAAACAATTAATCTTGTACAGTACTTTGCAATCTGGTAAAACTGTTTAGAGGAAAATATATTCATGTACAAAATCTAAATGATATGTTAACAGTCCAGTTAACAGTCAAGTTCTTTATTAATAAAAGATAATAACAAAGTTAAACAGCTTCATGTTTACTTAAAAGGGGTTAATTGAACCAAAAATTCTCTCATCATTTACTCACCCTCCTGTTGTTCCAAACCTGTATGCCTTTTTTTTCTTCTGTTTATCACAAAAATATATTTTGAAGAATGTTGGTAACCAAACAGTTATGATTACCATTGACTTCCACTGTATGAACAAAAATATCTCATGTTTCACAAAAGAGGGTGGGTTTGGAGTGATACAGGGGGTGAATAAATAATGACAGAATTTACATTTTAGGTGAACTATCCCTTTAATAAAAATGTAAATCCAGAAGAATCAGGTACACATCAGTGGATCATCACAGATACTGGGCAGTTACTGATGCTGATGTGTCCTTGGGTCGCCAATCAACTGAAAAGAAAATGTTTAACAGACATTAAATGAATGTTTAACCAACCAAAAATAAGAGCGCTAACACATACTTCAAAAAAATCAAGCACTCATTTCATTCAGAGTGAGTGCAAAAAATGGCAAACACGCTTAATCAGGGGGCGTAAATGCATGCTGATCCGGCAGCTGGCAGTACCAGGCAACTAGTGTCATCATCTGTCTCTTTATACTTAAACATGCCAAAACCCTGTCTTCCAGTGCGCTCTAATATTACAGTATTGAAGCTCTCTTATCCCAGCATCCTCTGCCCTGGCATCAGAGCCCAGCCAACACAGACAAACAAAAAGACCTCAGACGCTTGTGAATGCAGACACAGATCAGTCTCATTCACAGATGGTGACTACCAGAGATGGGAACAGATAGTCTGAGGGGTTAGAATGGCAAAGAGAGGGAGGAGGAGGCTTACGTTTTCTTCTCTTTGTCTTTTTTGATGGCAGAGGAGCCTTGAAGAGACTGTAGGGTTTCAGCAGCCACTTTCCTCCTGTTGAAGGTGTTCATCTCCTCTTCTAAATCTCTACGCTTCTCCTCCAGGTTCCTCTTTTCCTCCTGATGTGTACGTTTCAGCATCTCAAATCTTTCATGCAGCTGGGAATACACAACAAGAGTTCATCTAATGAGATATTTTAATTTTATTTTATTTTTGCAATGAAGTAAATTATTATGAGTGTATCATATAATTAATTCTATTAATCTTTAATCGATTAACATCCCTAATTTATACTGCTGAGAGACAAAAAATAATGACTTTATTCAACAATTTGAACCGTTGTCATACGTAGTGAACTCAGTGCAGGCTTCCGTGTTTACGTCCGAATGCCGACTCAGTATTGGCCGAAGCTGAACACGTGAGCACCACGACGCATGCATGGGATGCTGACGCAAGAGCCGGCCAATAATGAGTCGGCATTCTGACGTAAACAAGGAAGCCTGCACTGAGTTCACTACGTATGACAACGGTTCAAATTGTTGAATAAAGTCTATATTTTTGTTTTGTTTTTGCGCACAAAAAGTATTCTCGTCGCTTCATAACATTACGGTTGAACCACTTTAGTCACGTTGTATATTTTAACCATGTTTTTACTCCTTTTCTGGACCTCAAAAGGTGCAATGATGTTGCTGCCTATGTGTGGTTCAGATACCCTGGGATTTCATCAAAAATATCTTAATTTGTGGAATGACATGAGGGTGAGTACTTAATGACACAAATTTCATTTTTGGGTGAACTAACCCTTTAATAAATCTTTAATACTTTAGCTCGATTTCTGCCTGAGTCTCATTCGATTCTTTTCCACCGGCTGTAGACGTGAAGACAACACCTCCCATGATTCCGCGAAATCAAGGTGTCATCAAGCAACGCCTTTGTTTTGAATAGGCGATCTCTAGCGGTGTAAACTACACAGTGTGCCTTTAAAACAGTGGTTCTTACCTCTCTCTCCTTTTCTTTTAGCTCTGCTTCTGTCTCCTTCACTTTGTTGACAAACATCTGTCTCATCTGCTCCTCCTTGAGTTGTAGCTCGCCGATAAATTCTCTCCTCTTGGCCACGTACGTCTCCTGCAGACTGTATGTGAAGACAGATAGTGAGAAGCATTAACAGACATTTTATTTCATTTGATGCCTAACTACAAAACTGTGAACTATGTAATGTTTCCATTATCATATGATAAATTTAAAATCAATTTGCTGATTTTTTTTTTTTTTTTTTTACATGATCTTATTGAGAAGAAGTAGCAGCATTGTGTAAGATTAAAACTAACTAGTACAAGTTAGCACTTAGTTGTAGAAGTGTCTTGGATGAGATCTTGCAGTACCTGAAGGGTTCGCTGTCAGGGTCAGTGTCTTTGAAGCCCATCTCCTCCAGTTTGCAGCGGCGGTACAGCTCATAGTGTCTGGCGTGGGTCTGTTCCCTCAGGTCCAGCATGTTGACACGGATTAACATCTCTCTCAGCTTTACAAAGTCACAGTGACTCTCATTCTCCACTGAGGACAAAGCCCAGACAACAGAACTACATTAAAGTCACCATGAAATCAAAAATGACAATTCTTATTTTTCAAATGGAATATTGCAGTATTCATTATTAATGATTTATCATTATTTTTAAAAAATGATTGTGCCTTGTAAAAATCAAGTCTCGCCCCATTTTTTCTTGTTCAAAAAGCCGTTAGATATACATCACAATAGGGAGGAAATGACTATCACAACTACCGTTTCATGCAGACTTTAATAATCTAGTGTAGTTCTTATGATGTCTTCAGCAATCAAGACACAGTTTGCTTGTTTTGCATTAATCTTGACAAACTATGTTTAAGATAAGCTATGGCTGTACTGTCAGCCATTAATAGAAATAAATATATCACAGTGGATAATTATGTAATCAATCATCTGCCACTTTAATCTAAACAGACATACAATATACTTCATGCTAATGTTTGAAATGGTCATATTTATGATATGTAAATTGATATTGGTCTGTACAGTTAGTTTGCATGCATTACAGTATGTGTATTGTCAAAGAAAAAGCTGCATTTATTTGATGAAAGATACAGTAAAACAGTAATACTGTGAAATATTACTATAATTTAAAAAAAAAATGAATATATTTTAAAAAATAATTTATTCCTGTGATGGCAAAGCTGAATTTTCAGCATCATTGCTCCAGTCTACAGTGTCACATGATCCTTCAGAAATCATTCTAATATGCTGATTTGCTACTTAAAGGGATAGTTCACCCAAAAATGAAAGTTATCCCATGATTTACTGACCCTCAAGCCATCCTAGGTGTATATGACTATCTTCTTTCAGACGAACACAATCGGAGATATATTTAAAAATATCCTGGCTCTACCAAGTATATAATGGCAGTGAACAGGGGGCCTGTTTTGAAGCCTCCCCAAAAATGCATCCATCCATCATAAATATAATCCATATGGCTCCAGGGGGTTAATAAAGGCCTTCTGAAGCGAAGCGAAGGGTTTTTGTAAGAAAAAATATATCCATATTAAAAACTTTATAAATGAAAATAACTAGCTTCCGCCAGACGACTGTACCAATACTGCGCAAGTCGACTTGCGCCAAATGATTAACCCCTGAAGCGATGTATGACAGATGTAGGAGTATCGTAAGCTTAGATGCCTCTCGCGGTTTAAACAAATATGGCTGTGCATCAAATTTCCACTCTTCCACTGCAAATCAATGTGTACGGCCGTCTGCCTGAAGCTAGTTATCATAGTTAATAAAGTTTTAAAAATGAATATTTTTTATACAAAAACCCATCGCTTCGCTTCAGATGGCCTTTATTAACCCCCGGGAGTCGTATGGATTATATTTATGATGGATGGATGCATTTTTTGGGGGGTTCAAAACAGGCCCCACATTCACTACCATTATAAATCTTGGTAGAGCCAGGATATTTTCAAATACATCTCCCATTGTGTTTATCTGAAAGAAGATAGTCATATACACCTAGGATGCCTTGAGGGTGAGTAAATCATGGGGTAATTTTCATTTTTGGGTGAACTAACCCTCTTAAGAAGCATTTCTTATTATTATCAATGTTGAAACAGTTGTGCTGCTTAATATTTTTGTTTTGAAAACTCGAACAGCATTTATTTGAAATGATTTTTTTTTGTAAAAATGTAAGAGTCTTTACTGTCACTTTTGATCAATTTAAAGCATCCTTGATGAATAAAAGTATTAATTTCTTTTTTAAAAAAATAAACATCATTCCCTGTGGCTGCACAAGAAGCATAATATACACAAAGTATCAGATGCATCCTTTGCTATTTAATTTGCACTAAAATGTTTCCTGTTTTTAACGGTAAATAAATAAGAGAGAAAAATATATCATTGCCCAAATTGTCAATTTTTTTCTAACCTAAACTAAGACAATGATAATATCTTCATCTGCTAGCAGCAGTACCTACCCTGTACCACTCCCCATGGATACTGTCTGGCTCGCACCATTTTATTCCCAATTTTAACCTCTTCACTGCTTCCAATCACAGCAAAAGGCAAATGCGCCTGCAACACAAGTGACAGGCTCAACACTGAAGGTGCCTCTAGGAACATAGTGTGTATCTGTTCTGATCAACAGCAAAATTGTTAGAAAACATCTAAATAAAAGCCATTTAATCTGACAATTAATATTTTTAATAATATATATTTTTGCTCAAGCTTCTCTTACATTCATAGAAGAGTTTATTTCAGCCACAGCTTCATCGTCTGTTGGGAACTGGTAGATCTGAACACCATTGCTGACCAGTTCACTCATGATCTTGATCTTAAATTTTTGAAGCTCGCTTTTGGAAATAGTGTCTGCCTTTGCAATGATGGGAATAATGTTTACCTGGTTGGAAAGGAAAAATATGGATATACATGAATAATATAATTCTAGAATAAATATATTTACAAACACTTTGTGAACACAATACCTTGCTGTCCAGTTTCTTCATGGTAACTAAGTCCAGAGATTTCAGTGAGTGTCCAGTGGGAGCAATAAAGTAGAGGCAGATATGGATGCGTGAATCATGATAGTTGTAAAGGGAACGTTTAATTTTAAGCTCTTCTTCAAGGAAGTTTTCAAACTGGGCATCAATGTAGTCCACAATAGGTTTATAGCTGCAGAGAAACAGGAAAAGGTGTAAGACTTTGATTTGATCCTGACATTTCATTATCAATGTCATTGGACCATTCATATATTTCACATAAGTCTCAAGCACTAACCTTTCTTCTTTATTAACCTGGTCGCCAAATCCCACAGTGTCTACAATGGTCAGCTGCAAATCCACATTGCTTTCCTGTAGGTTGTACGTTCTGGGTCGTAAATGCACCTCGTCCTGGAAGTGGCTGGCCTCTTCATTTTCGAACGATGTGTTAAAAAGTGTGCTCATTAAAGTAGATTTGCCGATCCCAGTTTCACCTGTAGAAACGAAGCAATATCTTGCAATCTCTTGCTTCAATCTTAATATTTAAATGCCAGCTCTTCAGGATTTTAAAAGCACTTCTTCCTCACCTACGCAGAGAATGTTGAAGCTGAATCCTTGGCTCACTGATTTGCTAACCAGCTGATCAGGTAGACTGTCAAAACCGACATGACCGTTGAGAGAGAGAGTCCTCATCTCCTCACTCTGAGAAATTACAACATCAAGAAAGTCTGACATGGCATTTCAGGAAAACATTGATAGTGTCAAGATGAATAATAGCCACAAGGGTATTTGTAAAAATGACATTATAGTGGATGTAATCTAGCAAATAACATCTAACAAAATGCTTATTGTTGTTTTCAATATTAATAGTGGTTTTAATAATCAATTAAACAGTAAATTAAAACTATAAACCGAAGTATTGAAGTTTACTAAAGTAAATGTAATAATACATTTGCATATAGCTGGGCTATGTAAGACTTTTTAGGAGAAATGAATACTTTTATTCAGCAAGGATGCATTAAATTGATCAAAAGTGACAGTAAAGACACTTACAGAAGATTTCTATTTCAAATAAATGCTGTTCTATTGAATTTTCTACTCATCAAATAATCCTGAAAAATAATGTATTACAGACTGCACAAAAATATTAAGCAGCACAACTGTTTTCAACATTGATAACAATAAGAAATGTTTTTTGAGCAGCAAATCAGCATATTAGAATGATTTCTGAAGGCTCATGTGACTGGAGTAATGATGCTGAAAATTCAGCTTTGCATCACAATAAATTACATTTTAAAATATATTACAATAGAAAACAGTTATATTAAATTATAATAATATTTCACAATATTATCAGTGTTTCATCATAAATATACCAAAAACTGTCCCAACTTTTGCATACTTCACCCTAATATGTTTATTATATGGAGATACTGATCAAAGTGGAGAAGCTGACCCATGTCATTTTTGTAACTGAGCATATTGGCATGCATGGACCCGGGTTTGAGTCTCGATCACAGAGAAAAGCAGCATGCTGAGGTATTCAGAGCTCCTCACTCTGTACAAACACAAGGAAGTGTTTCACACAGCCTTCATCTGTTCCACTGCCCCAGTATTCTTAACACACACTGGGGCACAAAGGGCTCTTTATGCAGCCTGTGTTTCTCAGTAACTGAAGGTTTCCACTGCCATTGCCCTGAGAAACATCTTTTAAGTGCTGGGTTAAAAGCATAAATGAACAGCAGTAGGATGATACTCTTGCACAAATGTAAAAATACCACAGACTTCATTAGGAAGAGAAGGACATTGGTATACATGTTGACTGAAGTGGCAACCAGAAGACACAGCAAAGCTGATCTGCTTACAAGAACTAATCAGCTTGAAATGACTTTGACAATGGATTTAGACCCTAATGTTAAACCATAAATATAAACTACAAGCATATGTATGTAGAAAAAGTTTAGTAATATTAGCCTACCTACAGAATGTCATGCATTGTGAATAATCACAAAGTATGACTTAGGACCAAACTAAGCAGAATCCTATTTTTCTCCATTGCAACAAACATCTTAACACATACTGCATATAACATCTTGCACATATTAGCACATAAATATAGTTTTATTTATTAAACATAGCAAATTATGAAATATGAACAAAGTTAAAGCATCTTGACCAACTAATCCAGTCGTCATACTTCTCGATATACACATTACAACTTTATCAACAATAAATATGCATGTTAAACTGTGAATAATAATGTACCGTAAATATAAGAGGTAAATAACTTACAGGATATATGTTTACATCTGTGGCAGCCATGCAGATAGTACTGACACTGACAGTATGCTTTCATTTATTGAGCTAACTCTCTCTCTCTCTCTCTCTCTCTCTCTCTCTCTCTTTCTCCCTCTCTCCTCCCAATATGGCCACTTGATGGAAACACCCCCTGGCAGATTAAAATGCTGTCCGTGTTGCCCCACGTTCACTCCTCCTACTGTACTTACAAACGCACTTGTTTCAGAAAAGACTTGTTTATTTGCTTTGAGTGTCTCTCTCAAGTGTCAAATCAAGTCTCAGACAGTGCTGGGCAAGATACTCCGCAGATATAGCCAGTTAATCTAACAGGAAGCAAATAAAATGAAAAACCCAGAGGCTTTAAAATGGTTTGAATAATAATAAAAAAGCATCTGAATAAAATCTAATTAAACAATTATCGTCTGTATATACTATAGTGTAATGTTGTGTCTACAGTTAACCGTCTGAAGTGGGCGCAATTTGGAGTTATATACAAATATGTCCAGTAGTCCGTTTTATTTATACACCTTACCTACAATCACACACCCGAAGACATGGACACTGAGGAAACGGTTTAAAATGATAAAATTTCAAAGATAACAAAATATCAGATCAAGTTAGACCTTCAAAAAAATAGACTTTTTCTTAGAATTTATGAGAAATGTATACGAATACTTTTAAGGAGATTTTAGAGGATTAAGTGAGTTTCCCTCAAGTTTACACAGGTGTAATTCATCAGATTAACTATCAACATGTTCCACAAGCTTTCGGAGCCACGAAATTTAACAGTAGGCTATATTATTTTATAAATTACATTAATTTGATGTATCTAATTCAATGACATTCATAAGAGTGACTTTAAGTGCCCGAATACGGTTGAACTGCACCACAACCAGCTGATGGTAAGTGAACTAAACTGTTCATTTATATTGAGAAAAACAGTAAGAAATTACACAGCTCTAAAAATGACCCATTGCTTTATAATACTCTTTATTTAGGTAATCTACACAGTACAATTTCTCCATTCACTGTAAAATAAGAAACATTTTTAAAATATTCATCTTGAAAATCTTACACCTATCTCATTCACTGTAAACAAATTATTGTACGAATCAAAACAACTTGTTCATTTAAAGAGCAGACTACCGAGTCACACCTGTCACCTATTATTCCCGCTTTGTTCCAAGTATGCAGACGCCTTGAATTATTGATTATGGGATCATGAAATAAACAGTGGTATGCTATGTTTATGTATTTTTGTCCAGGAAAACGTTGTATTTCACTTAGTATATAATTAATAAAGTCAACTACCTCATACAGATCAAAAAAAGAACAAGTGTGCTGTGCTGTAATTTCCTTTCTAAAGATTCTCATGGCTTCAATGCTGTGATTCTCCTGAAAAAAACAGCAGTTCTTGAGCAGTTTTATGTTAAATCAGCTATGAATTAAGTTCATTTATACAAGATCCATAAGAATCACATTTCTGAAATGGAATAGGAATGATCTGAGCACCGATCTGGCCATCGCTGATGGGGGCAGAGCCCACCTAAAAAAATTTAGTCTTGAGCCCTGTCCATGTTAGTGTCGCTGATGACCCTGATCTAATCACAAAATAATATTCAACACATTATAAAAACCAAAAATTGTTCCCTATCCATTATCTTCCACTGAGAAGCATGATGAATAATACTGAAAACCTTCAGAGAATCTTGAAGAACAAGGAATGTTGTGCTTTTGTCAAAAAAAGAAAGAGTGGTTACCGATATAACTACCACAATATTCACGGAAATGTATGTGCTCTTAGTTTGATTCATTACTGCCAACACTACATTCATGAACTGAACAAATGTGGCACATAAACAGTCTCACAACAACAAATATCAGAGCGCTAAACGCACAGCTAACTGTGAGCTGTTACACTCTCTTATTACATTACATATTAAACATTAAACATATTTAAATACCTCAACACATGAAGACTTAATTAAATGGAAAGTTCACAAAGATTAACATCATTAAATCGAAAAATATATAACATAGCCAAAAGTACATGGACACCCAAACACAATACGCAATTTTGTGAACTCCTAATTTCAAAATTATAAGCATTAACTGATCCGTTTGCTGATATTTGACATTTCACTCTACTAGGAAGGCTTTCTACGAGTGTGTTAGGTCCAATGATGGGACTGGGCTCACAGTTGGTGTTACAATTCATCCTAAAGGATGAGGATTTGTGCAGGCCAATCAGCTTATTTCAAAAAAAGGTGGTAAATTCTAAGTCTCTAGAATGTCACTGTATGCAGTTGCCTTAAGATTTGGCCTCAGAAATGACTGAAATAACCAAACCTGTCCATTCAAAGGAGTTGTCCACAAACTTTTTGCCATGTAGTATAGATGGTAAATAGGAACAGGATTTACGGAAAGACAATGTAGCACTTTTTTTGTGGAAAAAGATACAGAAAATGAGACTGACTAGTACATTGGCATTCCGAGGTCTTTCATTAAACAACAACAACAACAAAAAAAAAAAAACCGCTGAGGTTTGACAAGATTGTATAGAAAAACAATGCGTTTCCTTGAACTGCTAGAGGAATGGACTTTGGAACAGTCAATGAGAACACGTTGAACTTTAACCTCATACTATTTTAACTTACAAAAAGTTTGTTCATGCACTGTCGGCAGGCAGAAGAAATCATATGAACATACACACTATTCTTGTATTACGCACTAAGTGAAACTCAAATACTGAGGATAGTAAAATAGATAAAACTCTTCTTAAAACTCATGCTGTAGTTTATTGGTTTATTAAACCTGGGTCTAAGGAAATTTGCAGCATAGGTTTGTATTTGGCAACATTTTAAACGGATTGCACTATTGTCATAAAGAGGTTCCATGACTTTTCTTGAAACTGAAATGAAATTTGGCAGTACTGTATAAACTGCAACCATGAAGAGATAAACACGAAATACTGACAACAATGCAATACAGAAAAAAAAACGAGGTCAACACCAGCCATCTTTGATCCTTACTGAAAATGACATTGAGTGGCACATGGAATAATCTGGCAGCAAACAAAATTACTTCAGAAATTAAAAAATACTAAATGTATATACAGTAGTGAGCACCGTCATACACGTCAGACAAAAGACCGGCACAAATCGGCAACAACAATAAGGATTTAACTTAAAAACAATTAAAACAGTCAAAAATGTCAAAACATCTTACAAAATGACTGAGTTGGGATGTCCTAGAGAAGTCCGGGTGAACTTTGGCACACAAAAAGATGTTTTAGATGGTACGTGAAACCATTACAGTAGAGAGGAGATTCACCAACGTTTGTCTTTACAGTCCTTTGTTGAAGTAGACCTTCTCTACTCCAGGATGACTGGCTCGAATCTTCTCCTGCAGCTCTGGTTCCAAGCGGCTCACTGCCATAGAGCTGAATGCGTTTAATTAGAAACAAATTGGAATTATGAAGTGCAAGAATGATTTACAAAGCCAAACGAATCATTCTGAAAGGATTCAAAAGATTCCAAAATCATACACGCATTTAGTTCCAAACAGTTTTGAGAAAGTTCTCACCTCTTTTGTGGGAATAACGCACAACACAACGGGGTCGCAAACACAAGGCTAAGAAGAAGAAAGAAAGTACAAAAGAATGGGTCACAAATTCTTGAATGCCTTTCAGAAAATAACAGTTTATTAGACCGTCAATCTATCTTTGGCAACTCACCAAAACCCAACCAAGCCAACTTGAATGGGTGCACTCATCCATGGAAACCTCTGAAAAAATAAAGGGGAAAAAAATCAACCTGGCAACAAAGCCCATGATTCTATGGGGCCATTGTAAGGGCTAAAGCATTCGAGCAGACTGGACACTGTAGTCGGGTATGTGTGTGCTCTGTTAAGGCTGAACAACTTTCATTAAGATTTGCAGTCATGTAAACAAAACGTTTATAATGCGATTTTGAAATTACCTTGAGGAAGGCCTTCTTTTCCAAAGAGTTCATTAAAAATGGAGGGATGGCTACAGGAAGAAGAAATTAGTTAAATTACTTGCTTGCAATTAGTGTCTCATAACCAGATATGCACTTTAATAAATCAACATTGCTTGTGCATAAGACAGTGGGGGCTGATAGTTTGAGAAAACTCATGAAAATCCTAATATTTTTAATATCATACATTTTAATATAAAATCGTTAAACTTAATTTCTGGGTTTAAAGTTGCAGTAAGCGATTTCTGAGAGGCACAGTTGATATTTGAAATCAACCCAAACAAACACACCCCTCCCTTCATTGCTCCGCCCCCAAAAAGAGTGGATGTCTCTTTACCATTGCTGACACCAGCTCCAGACAAACAATAACACTGAAAACTGTCATGTTACTATATCTAACATTACAACAACAGCATATCTTGTTTCTGTGAAACATAGCAAAACCAATGTTACTCACGTATGGAGCAGAAACAAAGCAACCTCAGCATCCAATTTCAAGCTCTTGCCTGATCACAACCCTTCTTTTTCCAGTGATATTTCTCTGACCTTTTCTCGTTTGTAATGTCTTTCAGCCATTTCTCTTTCTACATCAGTCTTTCTTCAAATCTACTTCTTGCTCACTCTCTCTCCTCCCCCATCATGAGTGTATACGCCCCCTACTGCTGATTGGCTACAAGTGTGTTTTGGTTAGGGCTGTGCAATTAATCGTAATTGATTTTAGATTTCGATTTTGGCTACAAACGATTATGAAAACAAGATAATCGAGGTAAATCGATTGTGCCGCAGCCGCATTCCGTCCAGCGCAGCTTCCTTTCCTTCACAGTGGTGCTTTTTCATTCCTCCCTTCAAAAGCCCAAACTTAACATCCAAATCAGCCAAATAAGTGAGTGTTGCTAAATTGCGGGACGTATTTAATAACAGTGTTATTAAAAGCGCATAAAGCTGCAAAAGAGACACTGTTCCCCAGGTGGTTTTCTGTGTGCGCACTCTGAGTCTGAGCCAAACATGGATAAGCAAATGGGCTTCACGCCTAAACGCGTACAAACAAAAATGTCAAAATGCATTTTTGGAGAGTATTCACATAAACACAGTTAATGTCTTAAGTTAACGTACACAGTTGAGAAAGAAAACGCGTATGTAACAGTATATTGGATCTGTGCATTAGCTCTTCAAGTGACAGCAGCCTAATAAACCTGCTGCAGTAGCTTTAATAAGGATTAATCTATATTTAATATGTATAGTAAGACTGTTATTTTACATTTGATTATTCTTTTTTTTTTTTGTTGTTGTAGGCTATTACTTATCTGAATACCACTGTTAATACATCTTCCTGAAAAACTTGAAAAACAGTGTTTATTTAATTTGTATTTTCGTTCTGTTGTATTCATTTGTCTGTTTTGTTTGTAATTAGTTTCTTTGTTCTTATTGTATTGCTCACTGTACTTGTCTTATGTAATAATTTTAATATGTATAATTATATTATATAATTATAATTATTTTCTTACATTAGTTAAAATTATATTTTTCTAACCTAGTATTCGTTTTTGCTAAAGTATCGATAATTGTGAAATTTCAGTGATATTTAAAATTACTCATATCGTGAAAAAAGACTTTGATCATATCGTACACCAATAATTGTGATTTCAATATTGACCAAAAATAATCGTGATCATGATTTTTGCCATAATCGAGCAGCCCTAGTTTTGGTCCAATACACTTTCAATCCAGAAATCATTAACTACACTTTTAATAGTTGCAAAGTCAGCTTTATGAAAGACAAACTCAAGACTTTTAGAGTAAACAAACCCATTCCCGGAGAGGCCATGAGGATTCTGGAAACCACCACTTGTGTGATGGCCTGTTGAGCTGCCTTTGAAGATTCTCCTAACCGATTGTCATTCTCATCTGTTATTGGAATGCCATGTTTGAGTTCCCTGAAACACAAAATGAAAGACATACTCCATATGACATACTCACCTCATGTCTATTATAAATGAACAGCGACACACAATATACATTACTGTTCAAAAGTTTGGGATCAGTAGAGATAATACCCCACAGATCATTTATTATACCATGTTGTAAATGGACATTTTTTAAGGGGAAGGAACCCTGTCTTTAAATGCAAATGTGCTGCTGCTCCCCACTGTCAGGTGGTGCGTCCCGTGAGTATTAAACTAAGTTCTCTTTCACGTTTTATTGCGCTTAAACTGTCAAAAACACACAAAGTTCACAAACACTGTGGGTTATGTCTGTGAACGTAAACAGGGAAAGAAATCGCATATGTATATTAGATCTGTGTATTAAAATAAAAGCAGCATAATATACAGTACCTACTGCTACATATGCTGTTAATATGAATCCAACAACAAAAGAAAAACAGAAAATCACTCACTGCTCTTGACTGAATAACTTAAGCTGCGTCTCATTTCGAAGGCTGCGTCCTCGGGAGGTCACATTTGAAGGCTGCACACGTCATCAAGGATGTCTTATTAAAGAAAAGTAACCGTAATAAAATTGACTTATTCCTTGTGAGGTGTAAAATACTGTAATTTCTTTCTTACTTTGCAATCTAATGGTTACTTTTCTTAAATGAGACCGCCTCGATGACGTATGCAGCCTTCAAATGCGATCTCTGGAGGACGCAGCCTTTGAAATGAGACGCAGCTTAAGTTATGGTGAGGAGATAAACCTGGCGGACTGTGTACAACTCACTCAGGGCGGGGTCAATGCTAATAGGGCAGAGTCTGTCAGCAGTTGTGGACGGGGCTAATCATTTGTGACATCACAAAAGCTACAGTCTGTAAACAGCTTGTTCTGAGACACTGCTTATGAATTATGGGGATTTCAAAAATTTGAGTGGATTGAATGGATTGGATAAATTGGGTGGATTTTACCATTATAGGGTGGTTGTGTACACACACTGCCGACACACAATTATATTTAAACATCATGTAAAAGTGAATCAATGCAGCCTTGGTGAGCATAAGAAACTTTTCAAAAACATTTTTAAAAATCTTGCCAACTCCAAACTTTTGAACAGTAGTGTATAATACAGTATATGCACTGAGAATCTTTTTGTCATCACAATATTCCATGACTACTGAACAACCAATTCAGAGTAAAAGAGGTCAAACCTCTTTATGCAAATGATTTGTTCTAGATAATTATTTACCGTTGTCTCATGAGTGGAATATTGATACAGTTAGCAGCAGCTACAGCAGCGAATGGAACAAAGCGTCCTATGAGTGGAGACACATGCTGAAAGACAGAAAATTAAATTTGTTAAATAAACATAAATACTAATTATTACATGAAAACATAGTGAGAACTGAGCATAATATTTAGTACTTTGATGTGAAAGAGTTACAACATATTAGTAAGCAATAACCAGTGATCGAAGTGGGATAAAAAAGTGCCGGTACTCCTGATGGTTGAAATCGCGTTCCGAGGGGCGGGGTGGTCAGAAAACCGGCAACATGTGAGAAGTGCCGGTACGCAAGAAAAAAGTTAGGGTAAGCTACAGATTAAAATATAGAAGTCCCAGTACTGTGCACCAGTGTGTACCAGCCCACTTCGAGCACTGGTGATAACAGAGCATTACCTTTGCTAATGCATTTAGTCCTAAAGCAGTAGCCACGGCCCCCGTGGTGGCTGATACATATGCTGTGCCAAGCTGGCTGCAAGGACATATATTAGGAATTTAGGGATATTGCAAATTAGTTGAAAGAAGAAATGCATAAAGTGCATCTAAAGTGCATCTAAAGTCCTCTCACTTTACTGTGATGGGGGCGTCTCCGCTCCTGTTGGTGTAGTTGACTATTGCATTGAAAGACTGATTGATCCACTGCCAAAACAGAACTGCTGGAGTCGTTCTAAAAGTAAGAAAGTGTATAAATATTCAGCATTATATGTGGTGAAATTGCTAATTATCCAGAAAAAAAACACTATAGCTACACTGTAGCCACTATAATAATGGATTACACAGCAAAATCCAGCATGATTCACCTGTAGAACGTCATCATGCATCCAGTGATGGTCATGTTCATGGGGACCTGAGCAGACATGCGACCAATCAGGAGCATTTTCTCGCCTGTGTCTGGATGGAATGCGGAGTCAAAAACATACTTCGCCCTCCATAGCTCATCTTCTGTGAGACCCGGTGATACCACCCCTTTTCTTCAGGGATAAGAGAATGGCATATTTGATATCTGGCAAACTCAGCATATGTAACAGTGAACGGTATACAAAAGCACATACTGTAAATGAATGCAGAGTAGAGTCTTACTTGTAATCCTGAATAATCTGACGTGCTTTTTCTAATTGTTCATTCGACAGGAGGATGTTTCTAGGGTCTGTGACAGTGAAGAAATGCTTTGCTCGACCCACAAATGTTCCCTGATCCCAGCGTGGCTCTTTAATGTTTATGGAGGTGGAGAGCTCGGCTGCCATGGTACACTGTGAACATATTACACTGTTAAAACCTTGGAGACACATCACTTATTCTTTTAACACACAACAGTGTGAATGTATTTGAAAACAAGTCATTTTTAAATCATTATGGTTGTACCATGAGCGGTATAGCAAGAAGCCAAAGAAAGATTCTTAAAAACTACTTCTGTTCTGTTCCACAGAAATATTACAGCATGCAGGTTTGGAATGGTGATGATGAATACACTACCGTTCAAAAGGTCGAGGTTGGGAAAATTGTTTTAATGTTTTTGAAAGAAGTCTAGCTGAAACATTCTAAGACTGAGCTCAAAACAAAGACTGTTTCCTTCGACTGAAGCAGATTTAAATACTTACACACGGAATTTCAACACCGACTGTAATTGCCGACTGAACGGAACTGGCGCTGACTGGGCGCGTTTCAGCGCAATCAGTCATAAGTATCAATTTACATTCATAATCGGCTTTACAATCATTAAGTGTGTCCCCGGCTTTATGCTTACCAAGGCTGCATTTGTTTGGTCAAACATGCAGTAAAAACAGTAATATTTTGAAATGGTATTACCATTAAAAATAACTACTTTCAATTTTCAATATATTTTAAAATCTAATTTGTTCATTGTAATTTATTTCTGTGATGCAAAGCTGAATTTTCAGCATCATTACTCCAGTCTTCAGTGTCACATGATCCTTCAGAAATCATTCTAATATGATGATTTGTTGCTTAAGAAACATTTCTTGTTATCAATGTTGAAAACAGTTTTGCTGCTTAATATTTTTATGGAGACTGTGATACTTTATTCTAGTATTCTTTGATGAATAGAAAGTTCAGAAGAACAGCATTTATAGCATTTATTTGAAATAGTAATCTTTTATAACATTATAAATATTTTAATCAATTTTATGCATCCTTGCTGAATAAAAGTATTGATTTCTTCCAAATAATAATAATAATAATTACAATTAAAAAGTCTGGGGTGAGTAATGTAAATCCTAAGAGAAATTTAAGTTTTTATTCCCTAAATCAAGAAAACACTACTAAAATAACATCTAGAGAATCAAAATCCATTTTAGATTTTAGAAAAAAAGAAAAAAAGAACTGAATAATGCTTGCACATGACATTCCTCCCCCGATTAGGCCACCGCTGAATCAGCATGTAGTTTCTAAAGACACAGCTGATCAGCCAAGCAAAGAAAGGCTTGAACATCAGTCACTCTGAAAATGACATTTGGTGCTGCTAGTCCCCTTCTAAAGCAGCACCTATGTGTATATAGGGCCTTTGTTTCAATAAAAGTATCAGATCAGAAATTTAGTCACAGGGGAGGGGGGTTGGTTAATTTAAAAAGGTAGTGCACGCAATTTACTCATTTATTTTAAACCTGTATGACTTTTTTTCTGTGTAAGACAAAATAAGATATTAGCCAGAATGTAAAGAACTGACAGTCTTAGTAATCCTTCACTTTCATTGCATCATTTTCCACACAATGAAAGGGAAGATTACTGAGGCTGTCCTTCTGCCAGACTGCAACACTTTTTTAGTTTTCTACAAAAGAAAGAAAGCTATATAGGTTTTAAATTATACAAGGGTAGTATTTTGGGGTATTTGTACTGTCCTTGTGATTATTAACTTTCCAATGACGAATAGAAAACCAATTTCAGTACCCTTCAAGGTTGAATGCCAGATAAAACTTTCAGAAGAAACAGGATTTAACCTGTTATTTGCACGTGCATATTCTAAGAAAAGGCATTCACAGAGGCAGAATTAAATAAATTAAATAAACCACACGCTTGAAATGTGCAGTGTGGTGAGATTTTATCGACAACACACCAAAGCCGGCTAAAGGGAGGACAATAAATCACGCGTTTCACTTAAATACCGCTGACAGCTACAAAAGTGGGTCCGTGTCTTTTTAAATCAAATCATGGTTCATGTGTTTCGCACGAGATCACTTCGGTGTGCGCGAGCCTGGTGCTTTGGTTTGCGCTGCTTCCCTTTTGTAACGTGTTTCACTGGCGAAAGAAAGTCTGACTCATTTGCGCTAATCGGTTCTTTTGAACAGTTCGTTTCAAAAACCGGTTCAAACAAACAATTCAGGGATTCAGCGATACGTCACATCCCACACGCCCAAGCAATTTAGAGATTTAAACTCAATTTCATATGCGTACTGACAAAACTATTCATTTAAATGCAAACACATTTTGTTAACGTTTTATTTGTAATATATTTGCTATTTGTCAATGAAGTAAGTTACTTTCTTCTCCGCAAGTCTAAAGGAATGCTCATGCTGTCGTTTACGTCTCACTACAAATTGGAAAAAAAAAAAAAAAAAAAAAAAAAAATTGAAAGAGACGATTCTTGTTGATTCGGACTGATTCAATCCGGTAAACGAATCGTTCAGTCAATTTCGTGAACAAATAGTTCTGACTGCTGGGGTGCTTCTCAAACGGAAGGCTGCATCCTGCAAAGGCTGCATATCTCGGCTGCCACGTCATCAAACGTCACTGAAGGCCATCTCAACCGGAAGGATCCTTGAAAGGCAGCCTTCGTTTCGCGCTCTTAGTTCAGCTGAATTTGAAGGATTCATGGGATGTATCCTTCGCGACCTTCATTCCAATTCCCGAAATTAAACTGACGGAAACGACTCGGTATTGAGCTTGTCTGAATTTATTTTGAAATGTAAGACAAAAATAATGTTTTCGGACATGAAAGCATAGACGTTATCTTTTGTTTTGGTGTAAATTACTCACTTAACACTAAACTGCCAATAATGTAAGCCACTGGGAGACTGTAGACGGCTGTGATTCATTGTATTTCATTAATAGAAAGCCAAATAATATAAGAATTTGAATACAAATTATTTTTCCAAAATAAGTTGTATTAGTCTTTTCGTGCCGTGACGGTGGGGGCAGGAACGTGTGTGATGTAGCCATGCGTCACTAGCGTTTAATGCTGAGGAGGGCTCGAGCCTACAAGCCTCTTAAGGACTGAACTAGGAAGGACACAGCCTCGTTAGGATGCAGCCTTCCGTTTGAGAAGCACCCATAGTGGGCACAGGTTCAACCGATTCATTAAAGAAAGATCCGACTCAAAAGAACAATTCACTCACGAATCGGACATCGCTGCAAAGCAAGACTTCATATCATTCTTTTTAAACATGAAAACATTAGTACACACTATGGATTGCAGTGATAAGATACTGACCGATACACGGGCCTCTTGATCCGAAATGAACTTTGAACAGAGACGCAGCGTTTACGACACTTTGCCCAAACAACCCATTTCTTGCCCAATAGTGTGCTTTAATGACTATTATATTACTCTGTATTAGGCTATTTCAATAGTCTAGTAATAATATGCATGCACACATCTTATTTAATAGGCTTGATTTGACGTGTTAAAACATTGATGCTCTTTAAAGAGCAAAACAATATGGGATAAATGAAATTATTTAGATGGTGTCTTGTTTTTAAATCAATTGTTAGAATATCATCATTGTAGCCCACTGGCAAAGAATGGTTCAAAACCAGTCAGTACCGGTTGGGTGGCTTCCATTGGGGTTTTCAATATGTCATAAATCAAAATATAAATTATACTATGTGTAAATATCATGATGAAAATATTGGAGGGATGCTTCATATGATAAAAATCTTAATAAATTTTAGTTTCATATTTAAAACCATCTGTACAACTCCAGCTGTGCACCTCTTTATCAACCTCTGGACGCCACATCACAAATCCACTTACTGGCAGCATAAGGTTTTACATTCTAATGCAGCCAGCAGCAAAAAAAAAGAAAGAAGAAAAATATATCTTGAAAATGACATCCGTGAAAAAAATATAACGAAAGGTCCTGTTACTTACAGTGCAACAGTGCAAAGCCCGCCGTCAGACAAAATCACAGCACTCCGCAGCAGAATATCAGTCTCGCGCACTGAGGCTAATTTGGTATTTATGAATGTGAAGTACGCTGCAGTAAAAGCCACCCTTTGTGCCCAACCAACCAGAGGCGCTGCTGATATTTCAAAATAAAAGTTTCCAATATTGTGGGAAATAATTGTAATATGAGAATGTTAGATTAATGTCGCGATCCAGGACATTATTTAAAAGATAAACAATTAAAAACGGAATTTTAGTTGCTTACGTTCACCGAGTTTTATAAAATACTTAATTCAGTCAACGAAAAGACTTTTGCTATGAAATCAAATGAATGGAAATGTTTTGATTATGAAATGTTCAGTGTTCTTCAAACACGCCTGATCAGGTCTAATAAGTCTTGGGTAAGTCAGTTTTTATGACATTAGTCTGTCTAAAATGTAAGTAATTAATCTTTTGTATGAATGTTGTATTTACCAAAAATAAATAAAAGCACCACCGTCTGTCATTTCTGAACTTTTATGTAATGTCTATGTAATACAGAGGGATGGCAATTAACACTTCAACCTAGTATTTCTTTATTAATTGATTCTCTGAAGAAACAAACGAATATGTTAATTACTTCCAAAAGAAAATTTCAAAATGCCAGTAACTTCATTGAGCCATGTAAAACATTTTAGATAAGTAAAACCCGTCTAATGACTGTATTAAAGAGTACAATTAACAAGAGTTAACAGGTCTAAGAAAATAGCTCCATCTAGCGGATATTTTAAACACCAAGTCATTCCTGTTATGTATTGCGTTGTCATGTCCGCATGTCTGGTATGTAAAGTATTAAACTCACAATTTTAAACATGTAAATATTTTTTAAAGCACAAATAATTGGACATAAGGGTAAATTTTAAATAAGAAATATTTTTAATAAAATTCAGATATTTTTTCATTTTTATCAAAAATTTAAATTTCAACTTATCCTATTCGTTGTGTAAATAGTTCCCTGAGCTTGGACAGATCTTTTTTTTTTCTTCTGAAAGTCTGCTGTATTATAACCTTCCTTAACTTAAATTCCAATACATTTTCATTTTTTATATAGTTACAGTGCTCAAAACTGTACTGCATAACAGGAATGACCTAACCCAAATTGACAACTAAAATCAATCAGAAACACTGCTAACATTTTGCACCATCCTACAACAGAGGACGAACAGAACTTTACTTCTGTTGTCTAAAAAGAAACAAACTTTACATAGATAAATAGCATGAGTCTTTATTGCCATTCAAATCCCTATTTAATTTGTGCTCTGATTTACAAATTAGGAAATAATGCAGTAACATACAAAAGCAAAAACAAACAAAGCCACTGCTCTGTAAACTAAGTACAATAACAAATACTGTATTGAAAAAGTGCTTAACGGACAATGAAAAGAGACTAAACCTAAAGTGTCTCATACCCACCTGCAACAAACACGGCAGTAGGCAATCATTTAAAACCGCAATCGGACATTTGCCAGATGACAGCTCATTGTGAACCCGAGGCCATGCAGCATGAAAATGCAGCTATAATAAACAGCACTATTTTAAGCTCATCACAACTTGTACATTATCCGGTCATAAGCATTTAGAGTGTATATTCAAATAATGTTATTCCAAAACACAGCGCTTTAGAAGAATGCACATAAACCCATTAGTCTGATGAAACCCTTACATCCTGATAAAAACACAAGTTTTTTTTTTTTAGTACAGAAGAGAGAAAAGTATAGATGAAAGAGTAGTGTTACATTTCATGTGTTTGTTGAGATGACTGCAGTTATCTTATTGCAGTTTTACATATGGCACATAATTTGGTCCAAGGACAGGGGTTAGTGTTGGAAATTTTGAACAGATGAGCATGTCTTCTATGAATAACCATTGTCCACTGGTCAGATAGTGCTGCAATACTGTAATTAAAAAAAAAAAACTTCCCACTTTACAGAAAATAATCTGGAGTGCGACGAGTGACGTGAGGCTCTCCTCTACGTGGTGCTGGGTCAAACTGTAAACTAAAGGGAATCATTGTTAATAATAATATTTATAACTGTAAAATTACAAAAATGTAACACACAGGGTCAGGAAAGAGAAATTATCAATAAAAAAATGCTTTATGTCATATACATACAAGGAATACTTGAGCGTGTCATCAAGTTCCATGATGGCAGCCTGGTTACCACATCGGTAGCAATAATTAGGTGCGCTGAAGATTGTTACCACATTACGTTCATGACACCAGTTATAACCCTGTGAAAATGTTTTTAAAAAATATATTAGCCAGTAGCTTATCAACAATCAGTCGGTCTACTGATTGGTGAAACTATATATTAATAAAAACTATATTAAAAAACACTAATAAAAATGTCAGAAACATACAACAAAATTACTAAAAGTAAACTTAAAAGTACTTAAAAGTAAAATGAAACTGGAAAATAAGTAATTCAAAATAAAAACTATAATATTATCTCAATGATATTAAAATAATGCTGCTTTGTACAGTTTCAAATCTATGTATATTAAAGGGATAGTTCACCCAAAAATGAAAATTATGTCATCATTTACTCACCCTCATGTTGTTCCAAACCTGTAGGAGTTTCTTTGTTTTGTTGAACACTAAAGAAGATATTTTGAAGAATGTTGGTAACCAAACAGTTGCTGGTCACTATTGACTAAAAAAAAATACTATGGAAGGCAATGGGGACCAGAAACCATTTGGTTACCAACGTTCTTCCAAATATCTTCTTTTGTGTTCAACAGAACAAAGAAACTCATACAGGTTTAAAACAAATGGGGGTGACAGAATTTTCATTTTTGGGTGAACTATCCCTTTGACAACTTATCTACATACTGTATACATAAACATTGGTAATCGATCTCTCTTTTACCTCCATCACTAACTGGTGAGCTCTTGAGACCAGAGTCAAGCAGTTGGCATGGTTAAATGTTTCCGAGATGTCCTGGCCAAATGTGTACCCAGCCCCCCTGGGGGAAATCCCCCAACCTCCACGGTCATCCGGATCTGACCAGAGCAAATCACACATGGGACCCTGCCAATAAGATTTCATAAGCTTCTGTGAGTAGTATTCGCAGCTGAGACTCTAAATAATTTTGAATATTATAGTAACACAATATATCTTTCTGATATTCACAGGTGGAATTTATACCTCATGAGGAACTTCTTGGATCCGGTCCAATGCACGAATGTGATCCAGCGTGTCAATTGAAGGTGACAATCCTCCATGGAGACAGAAAATCTGTGCAGACAGAGCAAACAGAGTTTGGTTTAAGCTTTATGTGCACTCAAATTACTGTGCAACATCTTTTTGTTTTGCTCTAAATGTCATAAAACAGTTACAATAGATGAAATATTGCTGATCACAAACCAATTTACCTGTGTGTCTACAAGGGCTGTAAGAGGAAGGTAGTCAAAGAGATCTGTGAAATATTTCCAAACATTTGCATTTCCATATTTTCTTAGGCACTCGTCATAAAAGCCATAAACTTGTGTGATTTGTCTGCTTTCGTGATTTCCACGGAGGATGGTGATTCTCTCTCGATATCGAACCTAGGATTTACAATTACAAAAACAAGCCATTAACACAACACAAATTCACATTTGCTTGTATTAGTAACTTCAAATCAATGTTAAAGCCGTTTCTATTCACATACCTTTAAAGACACCAGCAGTGTGACTGTCTCTACTGAATAGTAACCTCTATCCACATAGTCTCCCATGAATAGGTAATTAGTATCTGGTGATTTACCCCCGATCTTAAACAGTTCCATAAGATCATGAAATTGGCCATGTACATCTCCGCATACTGTGACCGGGCAACGAACTTCCTGGACGTTCGACTCTTTGGATAAAATTTCTTTAGCCTGGAATAGATAAAACAGGCAGGTTACATGACAAGAAATGGTCTCAACTATTAACCTAAAGTGCATTTAATATTTCTAACAAACTGTGGGATGCAATGTTGATTAATAAATAATGGCATATGCTTAGTAGACCTTAGTAGATTAAGAGAGACTAAATACACTGTAAACAATGTTTGTCTGATAACCTAAAAATGTGGTATCTAAATTAATTTGTAATAATAATAATAATAATAATGATTACTATTATTATTGTCATTGTTGTTATTTTATTTTATATATTAAATAATATATTTTTCCCTCAATAGTACAAACTGAGGCAAGGTCTCCCTTTGTGCTCCACAGAAGAAAAAAAAAACAAAAAAACATGCAGGTTTGGAACAGAGTGTGGGTGAGTAGCCTACATGATGACAAAATTTTCATTTTTAGGTCAACTATTTAAGGAAAAAAACTGCACATTTTCACTTTTTACTTTGTGAAGGGAAAACTTATAGCAGCACATTGAAAAAATTGGTTTGGTTTAACAGAATAAGGACATACTGATTAATGCAGGTGGAATAATTCTAGATGACCCCCCCCTCCCCCGACTGACTGAGGCTGGTGAACGTTTACCGTCCCATGTTGGCTTAGAAAGCAAAGACAAACCCCAAACTCTGCCTGACAACGAATAACAAAAGTGGGCATAACCTGAAGAGCTCTGGTTGCTAACTGCGCCGCACAGCCGACAACCAATAGTCACATTCATGGCGCACAGACGGCCAATAATAGAATAATTCGGCACCGCCATCTTCGGATAAGCGGCCAGTGGGAAGGGCGCACCGCAACTGTATTTGAGCCGATAACAAATTTAGACAGTCTGCTGCTGCGCCCACGGGCTGCCTGTCATAACACGTGTTTTAACATACAACGCAATACTGACACAGGTGACGAGGATAGTCACACCGAACTCACCTTCTCGCATAAAATTTTCACTTGGTTTTCCGATAGTTGTTTGCACTCGTTCAGTTGCTCGATCCATTGGTCCAGTTCTTTCGTGAATACCTTCTCGTCCATTCTCGACACTTCCTTAAAGCATTCAAGTAATGTTAAAAATCAGGTAAAACGACTCAAAATGCTTTATATGGGTTTGGCGTCATGCGTCAAAGTAATCGATCCCAGTTAAAAAGCTGTAGAGTCCTTGATTACTTGGAAACGGACTGAAACGCTGTTACTTTTACTCCCTCAAGAATAAAACGATGTTTACAGCTACTGCTTTGTAAGCAGTAAACGATTAAAACTACAGCCTGAAAGCTCCTTTGATTTCGGACAGACTCTGGTTATGATGCGCAGCAGCGACGAGGAATCCGCTCATGTAGGTTGACGTCACCTAATCCGCATTCAAAATAACGAATCCTACTACTGCGAAGGCTTGATTCTTAATATTCAGGAGTCAAGCCTGTTCCATTGGTAGTTTACGATGCTGCATCTTTATAACATAATTAATATTTATAAGTCATTAGTTCGCAATAGGAAGGCTATGAGTGAACGTCAGCCTGACCTTATTAATATTGACCAGACAAGTTTTCGCTATAGTAGCATTTGTCGCAGATCTATTGCTTTGTCTCTTGTGCGTTTGGTGCCGCCAACTGATGTACAAGGGGAATTACAGTAATTTCAGAACTGCTACATAGATTTTCTGGTGTTAATAATAATAATAATTTTATTATTATTATGTTCTGTTGCTGCAAAGTGAATGGTCTCTTTACATAATAATAATAATAATAATAAAGTTATTATTATTTATTATTATTATTCTGTTTCTGGAAAGTGTAGGATCTTTTTAGCTGTGTTTGTGTGTGTCTTATGTTAAGAAGTATTCATCATGGTCTTTCTTTAGCATTTTTTATTTAAACTTTGTTATTCATATACTGATTTAATGATATCCTATCATTGCATTATAATGTGGTCATGTTAATATGTTTTATTTTCCCATATGTAGTTTATTTTTTATTTCTGTGACGGCGAACATAGGCTATTCTGACTGGACTTTCTTCCCTGTGAGCTCTCATAATAAAGAAACTTCATTAAACACAAATCTGAGTTACTTAAATATATAGAAATAATAAGTTAAAAAAAAAACTCCACACAATACACATCCAATAAGACACAGTGTGACATGGCGACAAATTTCTGCACCAAATAAATATATAAAAATGAATAAATATCGAGGACAAAAGTGACACCAGCGACTTCTGGTATTTGCTGAAGAATAGTATTAATTCCCACCAGCAGCTGACGCATGCGTATAAGCTATTCATACTATTTTATTATTTTTTTCTAGTGAAAATGGCTGCCTTTCAGGTTTAAACCTCAGCGTTTCAGGGAAAAAATATCCATCCCTTAAACCCGAATTAGCACGATCGTTAAGGAAAAAAGCATCTTGCGCTTCAAGAATGTGCATATTCCTGCGCGAATAAAATGATGCTTTTGCTTTCAAGAATGGAAGATAGATCTGTTTCATGTTTAACCCATTACATTCCGTGATCCGCGTTCCAGATGAGGTAAAGTACTTTCTTTATTGCGTTATTTAACGCAAAATTGTATCCATTTTATATTAAATTTCTTTTTATTTACAGTAACTGAAAGAATATTCTATATTAACAACCGAATGGCGCCTGAAAAAAAAGATACCAAACATGCAGAATGACAGGACAACGATTTACTTGCATAAGAGATATTTTGCGGTCTCTGGCATTTTGTAATAAAACATTTTGTTTGCTTATCGAACTGTACATTATTGCGACATACTTAAAGTGTGACTATTTCCATAGTTTTTATGCCTACGACTCTCTCTGCGTTAACTTTCCATAGTTAATTGAACAGGCCTGTTGTTTTCTTTTTGATTGACGTCGTCAATCAATCAGTTGCGATGCACGCGGTCGTTGTAAGATGTTTGAAAAGTATAAATTGCAATACTTTTATATTCAGTTGTTATTTTACAATACACAAACATTTTATGTACCACTGTGTCATTTTCTAATCGAATGTTTTTTTTGTTTTTTTTTAAAATATATTTTATTTGAACAGAAAATGATGCACCAAGTAGCCAGCAACAGCAACGACTATGGTCTGGGTAGCATTGGGGATGATGGGCAACACCCAGCCAGTCATTTTGAGTTGTGCAGTTCACAGTCCAACAAATTTTACCCCACTGCTCCACCTCCCTCGCTACAACTGCCACTCCCAAACTTGCCCCCCTTGCCACAGAGCATGATCAAGCCCATGTCTTGCCAGATGCAGGACTCGCAGAATGAATTTCACTCCCAAAATGTTCGAATGAGGGGTGCAGATGCTCCAGAGGGCTCTAAGAAAAAGAAGGGCCTCGGGAAGTCCGGACGACGAGGCAGGCCCTCAGGTACCACCAAGTCTGCAGGCTACAGGACAAGTACGGGACGACCGCCTGGGACCACCAGAGCAGCGGGATTTAAAACCAGCCCAGGAAGGCCACTGGGCACCACCAAAGCTGCAGGCTACAAGGTGAGCCCAGGTAGGCCTCCAGGCAGCATCAAAACACTATCAAGGCTTAACAAACTGGACTATGGCGCCTGCAATGGTGCACCGTTCCCTTACACCATGATGCAGAAGAGGGCCTTGTGCGAATCCACTGTGAAAGAGAAAGACGCTACCGAGTGAAAACCATTTTTTATTTATTGCAAGGAGGGACTAGGGATGTGGGTGCATGTCCAAAGTCACAGTGAATTGTGTTTGCAATGTCAAACTCTTGCAAGGAACAAAAAGAAAAGAAAAAAAAGATGGATTTTGATACCTAAGCTCATGTGTATGTGCCAGTGTTATCCTTTTGTGTATCTTTTTCCAAAGACCATTAGCATTACCTTTCTCGCTATGACGTATGTTAATCTATTGTACAGATGTGCATGACGGTAGTATTGTGAAATAAAGTTACAGTATTGAACACATATTAATCTTTTTGGTCCTTAGACTTTGCTCAAGTAAACTGCGATTGTGTTGTTTTACATTTAACTTTACCTTTTACTTAAAGCTTTCGATGTAAAGTTACAGTCTTCATCACACCTGGTTTGTTTCACTCTAGATTTTAGGACATAGCATTTGACTTGAAAAATCTGATCATCAGTAATAATTCTTCTGTTACCCTGATGTGTATGTGAAAGTGCTCTGTAATGTCTAACAATATGTTTATCTTTTTTTGTTGTTGTTGTATTTATGAAATGTCTGGTGCCCTTTTAAGACAGAAGATGATGTGGATTTTTGATAAAAAAAAGTCAAGTCACAGATTTCAGCAATGGCATAACCTTTACACGTGCTCTTGTAAATATAACTGTAAGTTTTTATCAGTCAGTGTGCTCTGTTCCATCCAAAATTGTTTTGCTGATTAATGATCCCATTTAAAATACCATGTTATTTTTGTTTTTGTTTTTAACCACTGGGCTAAAACAAGTTTTCAAGTCTCAATTTTGTGTAATTGAATACACCTGATCTGATAAAAAAATAATAAACAAGTATCACTCCAAAAATATAAATTGTGTGGAAGAACTACTAAAACACATTTCTATACAAAAAAATTATTACGATTTATAAATTATTTTAAAATACCAATTGAGTTGGTATTAAAATTCCTCTTTTATGATGTGACAAGTATTAATATATGACTGTAACTCAACAATTTCAACAATAAAATATATGTAGACAAAAAAATATTATAAATAATTGATTTGCATTGGCTGAATAGGAAATTTGTTATAAATATGGTAAGACAAAACAGCACTAAAAATAATGCCATGAACGTTAATTACATAAACACTAATGCACACAATTGTATCTGATAAAGTAACTTTTACAATTTTTACATTTTAGAACTTTTTATATTCTTTTTCAAGTTACTAACATTTTTATGGAAACAGCAGCCAAATTATTGGTTCTCTCCTACTGTCTTTGTTCTGGATTTAAATCAGTGTCTAAACAAACACTGAGTGTGGAAAGATAATGACCAAATTCTCTGAAAGGGAAAGTTGACAGATTAGAATAGTTTTTCTTTTAATGCAAATATTTTGCGACTTATATATCTATTTCATATGGGTAATAGTAAGATAGGCCAAAAAAATTAGTACATTTTATCTCATGACAACAATAGAGGTTGACGCATGTTTGTGGCAAGCCATTTTAACATTTATTCCCTTAATCTCACTATATATATATATATATATATATATATAAATTACTTATTCACTGGATACTAACATTTATTTTTCTGCTACTATCCTAATAGTGACAAATAACTATTCCCTTACAGAAATTAATTACATTTTTTTTGCTATTGAATTCTATAGGGACAATATTCACTAGTATGTTTTGCTGTTTCCCTCCAGTTTTGTTGGTATCTAATTCAGGTTTAATAGTATAAGATGCCAATTTATGAGACACTATTTTCTATCAAAATCGTAGTAATATTTGAAGAGTTCAGATGCAAAAGCCTCTAAGTCCGTCTGACTTGTTTTCTTTTAAATGAGCATTTTTTTTTTTTTTTTTTTTTTTTTTACCAGGCTCCTATGTTTAAGTTCAGTAATTTCACTTTAATGGCAATGGAAATGCTATTAGTCAGATATTAAAATGCCTTATTTTCAAAAATGTCACTTTAGTCAATTCGTTGGTATTTAACAAATTTGACCGTCTTTTGCTGCAAAACCAGCTAAGTCCATGTGTGCAAAAGCTCTGCAATTGAAAGCCGGCTCATACGCACACCGGCATTCATCTTGAAATAATATGATTTGATTCGCGTCTTCCGATTGGTTCTTCTGTCGACTTAGAGGCTTTTTGCTGACAAAGGGAAGTGGCGTTTAGCGGTTTCTGCCAACGAACAGTTATTTCTGTAGGGCTGACGCTGGGATTTAGCGGATTTGAAGCAAAAGTATTTGATGAACATATATGTGCAGAGAGCATTCACTCAATATCATTATCTCATTTTTGACGGAGGTGGTGTTTACCGGCTTTTGCATTTGAACTCTTTATTTATTATCTCACTATTTACTTGCCATATCAGCCAGGCTAATTTATAGTAATACAAATCTTACTAACAATAATAAACATGTTAACAATTGGAACACAGACTAATAACTAATAACAATAAAAAATAAGTAATGACAAAAAAGGTAGTTACTACTAGTAAGGTATACATGTTAAACCCGCTTGCCATAACTGTCTGACATATTACACTTATGCGTGGCATGGCCTAATTTCCAACCACCCACAAAATGCGCAAAGAAAACTTAGAAAATTAAGCATGTGCGAGCTTGTATATTTTAATCGAGACCAATAAATTGTGTTTTCTCCTCATATGACTTCGTGTGCTCGGCTACCTTGCAAAGCACGAGTCGTCTCTCTAAAATGGAGGAAGTTACGCCTTTGTTAGGACAAGGAAACAAATGGCGTGAGGGTTAAAAAGCAAATGCTCACTGTAGTATCGTTCCATGCACCCAACAAGCACCGCGTCGACTGAGACAATATGCATGACGCGTTTGGCACAAAGTTAAACTTGCGTTTGCTTGCACATTGTCCATGTGAATTTACTGCAAGTGAGAGATGTACCTGGGAAACAGTGAATCGGGTTAAGTGGATGTGAATGTATACTGACTGGGGGTTGGGTGTGCTGTGCCGATTGGTCGCTCTCACCAGCACACACACACACACAAGCAGTCAGTCAGGGCTTGTTTTAACACACACATACAACCAGGGGCACTCGGCAAGCGGGGCAAACAATCATGTATTTCAATAGAAATCGTGGCCGCTGAAAAACGTGCTTTCGATGTACTGACGTGGTGCTTCGCGGGAAAGTGACAGGCGCTCAGTTTCATTCTCGTTTATTTATTAATCTCCATTTTTGATGTTGGAGAGAGAAATGAGTGCCGAGGCCGGGCCTACTGGTGCAAATGCTGCTGGGATTTTGCAGATCCGCTTTCACAAATTGACCAAAAGTAACGCTACATGCTCGAATTTGAAGGGCTTTCCGGTGGTTTTGTCGTGACCGAGTCGTGAATGGTAAGAAACCGGCGATTTCTCTCCTGTACCTTTTGTATTTGGTGCGTTTTTCATCTCACCGTCGTGGGTGACTTTACTGCTGTACGACTGTATGGGAACTGTTGATGCACATGATGATAATGTAACATACTTTACCAGCGTTTTCACACTGAAATCGCGGCAGAGGTCATCTTTAAACAGTCCAGTAGGGGCATAATAAAGTGTCTTCGACATGGCGATTTATGTTGAGTTTTTTCAAGCTTTCTTATCTTTGTCTTGATGGATTCTTGACAAGACGGCCTATGAGGGTTGCGGCTTAAACCCGAGTAGCGACCCTGTTAGAAAATCCACTTTAAGATGCTAGCTGTGTTTTGGAACATGATAGCTGGTTTCTAGTCGGTGTAAGATGGTCATTAGCTGGTCGACCGGCTACCATGCTCCAAAAACCATCCTGACCAACTTAATCTGGGATCTGGTTTATTGCTGGTCTAAGGTGGTCTTCCACCTCGCTCCAGCTAACAGCTTAAGCTGTACATTTTTTGCAGGGATACTGGTGTTTTGCAATATTACAGTGTTTTTGCTGTTAAAAATGCAATTAATGTGGAATCATCTTGTTTGGTGCTTAATTGTTTTGAAACATTTGGTTTAATGCACAACTCAATAGTGTTCTGTGGCCAGTTGCAACAAACCGCTTAGAAGTTCAGAAAACCCTGAGTTATAATTCTAAGGTTTTTATATTATCTTAAAAACATCTTCTAAAAGCATTTTCCTGTTTATTTTGTTGCAGGATGGAGCCATGACAACATGAATCAGTCCTACAAAGTGGCTGGCAGGGATGGCTCGGAGTGTCGTGGCAATCCACAGGAGTCCAAGGCACTTGATAGCCGCATCAGCTCCTGTGGACACCAGAGCACAAAGCGTCAGGGGGACCAGGGGTCTGCCATGCATTTCTTGAACTCTGGCTACAAGCTCTCCGCATCGTCGTTCGCGTACAATCAGAGAGAATCCACCTCCAACTACAGCCCGCTGAGGAGACTTCAGGACCTGACCACTATGGTGAACCATGCGGACATGAGTTTGCAGGACAAGGACTTTCATGGGCGAAATAAATTGCTCATGCACAATCCCATTGGCGGCAGTGAATTCGGAATAGGCCTTTACCACACGTCCAATTCGCAAGGAAACACTGACAGGACTACTATTCAGGATCTGGACAAAAATGGTTTCTCACCAGTAAGCTCTGATAGCTTGGAACACTTTCCATCCATCCCAAATGGATTTTTGCATTTTGAATCAACACTGTTTGACAGCGGGGACAGCAAGGATAATGACGAGGATGTGGATGGTGGGGGAGAAGCGGTGGCACCGTTTAAAGACACATCAAAGAAATGCCAGAAACGAAATCTGGCAAATACAAAGTCTCCGAGCAGCCACAGGCTGGACCTAAGTACAAACAAACATGGAAGTTGTAACCTTGTTGCTAAAAATACAGTGAAGTCTGACCCTCCTGCTAGTCCCTCGCATTTGCCTGTCGAGGTTATGATGGAGGATTTTGATAGTATGGATGATTATTCAGACAGTGACTGCGATCTACCCAGCACTGGGAAAAGCGCTTCTATATTCAACTCTGGTCTCTCTAAAAGACCAAATTCACCTAGTGACTCCCATTCAAATCCTGTAAGATGTTTTTATATTCAACTGATTTTTGTCGTCTTGATTGTGGTTTTTCCCTAACAGGTGTACAGCAGGTGTTATAGAGTTTCACTTAAGAACATGCTGTTGTCCAGGAAAAGAAAATCCATTTTATTCATATATGTATATATAAAAAGGAGTGCACCGAAATGAAAATTCTAGGCCGAAACCGAAAATTCAGGATCGTCACACAAAATATACAGAAAATCTAGGCCGAAAACTGAACCTGAAAATAATCAATTAATTAATCAAACTTATTTAATAATCAACACTCAAACTAAACACTCAAAGCTAAAACTGAGTCGTACAAACATTTAAATTGCACATAAGGCAGTTTTTATGTCAACTTTTTTAAAACAGAATAGTTTCTACTCCAGTTTGCTGGTGAAATACAAACATTTAAATGACAATAAGCTGTAATAACTTGTTTTCATGACAGATTTCATTCAAACATAATGAAGACATCACTTACAGGTTAAGTAAAAATAAAATGACTCTTTAGAGTTATGAGTTTGACACTGAATAGCTTTCTTGAGGTAAATGTAACGTTAAGTGACACTGTATAGTCTACAAGCTGTTTTATTGACGTCTTTCCCCAGTTTAAACACTGATTGAGCGATTACATGAGACGCGATTAATTTCAGTAAGTTTTAATTTATCTTTCAACATACCTTCTGGTGTTTACCCATGTTTGTTTATTGCTGTAACTAGTAGTAAAGAGGAAGAGGTCGTCAGTTCACGTGCTGCCACTTGAACTAAGGCACTACAGTGATCTTTCACGCCATATTAAAGAGTGCCAAAATGACATTTATTGTTTAAATTTCATAATAAAATCAATTTTAAAGTTGAAACTTTGCTTCATATTAAAAGTAACAATGCACAAAGCTTTTTGTGATTATTGGATGGCAGGTGGACTACAAATATTCTACTGCCATCAACAAAAAACAACATAGACTAAAAGATTTTAGATTTGAGAAACCATAACATTACAGATTAAAACCGAGAGAATAATATTGTCAATTCAGAGCTAGTGTGCACGTTTAACTGTTGTAGCTTATCCATGTTGTGTGCACAAAATAGACACTGAACAAAGTCAAAATGTGCCATCAGAGAAGCGCTAATTAAACATCTGTTTCGGTCACTGAAAAATTTCGGCCAATCATTTTCGCTAGCCGAAATTTCCTAATATATATGCAGTGTATATGTATACATATTCATGCACACATAGTGGGGTCCAAAGGTCTGAAACCACATTAAAAATCAGTGATTCAAAATCGTATTTAAAACTTGAAATAAACATTAAATTTAAAAAATTTATGACACTTTTTTTTTTTTTTTTTTTTTTTTTTAAGATTCTACCGAATCAGCTAACCAAATTTGAGATGATGATCATGTGAACTCGTTTATATGTTTTTGCTTCCATTGAAGCACAACATGCTCTTTGGATCATCTTAAATCATGCTGGAGAACATGATCATCAGGTTTTACACAAATGTGTGGGGCACCTTGAGTGCTGCTGTTATGAAAGCAAAATAAAGTTATTTTATAATAGACCAAAAAAATGTATGCAATCAGAAAATGCTGAATAGAAACAATTCCACTGGTAGTTTTGGACCCCACTGTATGTATTAATTTAAACCCTCATTTGCACACTATTAACACAAAAATAACCCAGAAAACTCAATGTGCAGTATAACCAATTTTTTTTTTTTAACTGATACTGTGGTCATTTTCAATTGACCACAGTAACCCGCTGATGCAGATAATTTCACAGCAACGTTGGCTGGACCAATAGTGTGAATTTGGGGTGGGTCTATTATTTTTTTTGACCAGTAGCACACAGGGGGAGTGTTTGGGTAACTTGTTTGAAAACTGTCATTATTTTTGCAATTCTGTATAGTGACATTAGTGGTTGCTAAATGACACAACTCGACTTCAGCAACACATTTGCTTCTTGTAGGCTGAGGTATGTTGATTTAAAGTTGGTATTGCCCAGTTGTTTTTAAATTGCAAGTTGTCATAGACAGAAGTCATTTGTATTACCTTCCCCACAGCTGAACCACAAAATTGCATTGAATTGTTGACTAGGAGCTCAACTTCATTTTTTTGAAGCAGAGGTGTTAAGTGCTTGTTGGTTCATACTTCTTTTGTGAAACTTATCTGGCCACAATCTTTCTCACAGTTAGGACAAAGGCCGTATGCCCTTGACCTGTATTTATCTGAAATGCTAAGACTAGCGTAAACAAACAATCTAAGCAGTCTTGTCTCATGATTAATGTTTAATGAATGATGATTGAGGTGACAGTTTTTTTAATTTTAACCCAAAGTCCAACAGCCCAAAGAAGAAGCAGCTTCCAGGTGTAAAGTACTCTGTTGGAGATGTTGTATGGGCCAAATTCAACCGCAGACCCTGGTGGCCCTGTCATGTAACCACTGACCCACAGCTTGAAGTCCACACCAAAATGAAAGGTGATTTCTTTTGTTATGAAACACTTTTGTAAGACTATTCGTAGCGGATGTCTAATTTGTTTATATTCTATCATCTGATGTGGCATTGCGATGATGGGACATGTTATTGACATGATATACTTTTGCTTACACTTTTGACGTTGTTACAGTGTAATTACACAAATAAGTACAGAGTAATATTAATTAATTACATGCACTTACTATAGGGATAAGGTTAATGTTTGGTTTGTGGAGTTTTTGGTTGGTTAGGTTTAGTTACTTATTATGCATAATTTACTGTTATTACTACTATAGTAAGTACATGTAACCTGTGCATCACCTTTCAAATAAAGTGTTAGCATTGTTCTCTTTTTACTTAATATTTAGACTTTCTGCAGTCCATTTGTCTATATCATTAAGACAGATAATGATATTTTCTTTCCACTGTTCAAGAAAGTAAATGCTTATGTACTAATTTATATTTCTATTTGGCTTGCAACTTGGATATTTAGCATTATTACCGCTGAAAGCAAAATGTCTTCTAGGTTAAAACATTTCTCTGAACCCATTGTTGTCAAATTGTCACAGAATGATGAAATTTTCTTGCAGATCCCAGTCGTCGGCCATGTCGCCTCTATTTTGTCAGGATGTTTGGGGAGATCATAGATCAAGCTTGGGTCCCGGCAAAATCCACTTTTCCTTTTGAAGGAGGTCATCAGTTTGAAAAGCTCCCTGTTCTGAGACGGAGAGGAAGACAGAAGGACAAAGATTACAAATACACGGTAAAGTTTTGCAACTTTTTATGCTGTTGGGTCATTCTGTGTCAACTCAACCAGAGATAAGTCAGTTTGCACGCCTGGAACTCAAGAATTATTAAAGATATCTTAATATCCTTTTAGATTCTGGTTATTATCAAACTTTTCTTTTGGTATCTTCATTTTAAAGGTCCTATATGGTTCAGTCCCAGAGTTATGGAGATCTTAATGCGGTTTCATGAGTAAATTGGTCAATTGTACACATTTTTAGTGGTCGAAAACCAAATGTGGGTCTCTTTGCATACAGCTGATACTTTTTTCTTTTAAAGAGGAATATCTGAAGAACAAATAATGTTGAAACTAGAAATCTATCAGCACAATTGTATAGAACATACCTGTCTGAGTACCATAAATATTATTTTTCCAAAGTTGTCATGCCTGTTACTCTATTAAAGATATCTTATTATCCTTATAGATTCTAATTCTTAATAAACTTTTCGTTTGGAATCTTCATTTTTAAGACCATATATGGTTCAATCCAATAGATATAGGGATCCCAATGTGACTCCATGTTCAAATAGTTGAATTTCACCCATTTTCAGTGGTCAAAAAGCAAATGTGGGTAACTTTTTAAACAGCTGATACTTATTGGCCAGGTTTCACAGACAGGGCTTAGATTAAGCCAGGATTAGGCCTTAGTTCAGTTAGAACATTTAAGTAGCTTTTATAAACATGCTTTAAAAAAACATTACTATTGTGCATCTTGAAACAAAACAGTGACACTGACATATTTTAAAATATGTCAGTGCAAGTTTCTTTCAGTTAAAACAGCTCAAACATGCATTTTAGTCAGAAACTAGGCTTAAGCCTTGTCTGTGAAACCGGGGGAGGAAGTGTTAAAGATATCTTAATATAATTTTAGATTCTTGCTCTTATGAAACTTTTCTTATGGAATCTTAATTTTTAAGGCCCTGTATGGTTCAATCTTGGAGATATTGGGATGTAAATGTGGTAACGTTATTACGATGCTGCGTATTTGAAAATCCCTTCCTCCAAATATCCCTGAAACTGATTCAAATATATATTCTTATAAATACACTTTTGAGAGCAAGTTAATGTGCCTCAACTTGACAATTTCAGTGGATTTTTGGCACTCAGAACTTGCACCTAACCCTGGGATATCGTCATTCTAAACACTGCTTTTAACTCCGGGTAAAGGAACGTTTCACACTTGTAATTTAGAAGCGGGGTTATGAAACCCTGCTCCGGAGCAGGGTTAGCACCACTTTTGGTGCCACGTTGGTGCTCAGCTTATGAATACCCATGATTGTTAACGCCGGGTAAATTGTGAGCAGTGTGAAACATGAAGCAAGATAACCCAGGATTGGAACCCAGGAAGTTGTAAATTGTTCTGATAGAGGAAAACCAGATACATTTCTAGTTTCAACATTATTTATTCTTCAGACATTGCCCGTTAAATGCAATAAGTATCAGCCATATGCAAATGGAACCACATTTGGTTTTTGACAATTGAAAATAGGTAATATGCAACAAATTGAACATGGAGCCGCATTGAGATCCCCATATCTGTAGTATTGAACTATATAGGGCCTTGAAAATGAAGATTTCAAAAGAAAGGTTTGTTAAGAACCAGAATCTAAAATCATATTTTAATATCTTTAATATTTTTTTACAGGCATGCAAACTTTGGAAAAACAATATTTATGGCACTCAGACAGGTATATTTGCAATTGTGTTGATAGAAAAAAAACAAGATCCATTACTGGATTCAACAATATTTGTTGTTCAGATATTTCTTTTTAAAAGAAAAAAATATCAGCTGTATGCAAAGAGACCCACATTTGTTTTTTGGCAACTAAAAATGTGTACAATTTACTCATGGAACTGCGTTAAGATCTCCATATCTCTGGGATTGTACCATATGGGGCCTTCAAAATGAAGATACCAAAGGAAATGCTTGTTAAAAACCAAAATATAAAAGGATATTAATATATCTTTAATACTTCTTGAGTTACAGGCATGCAAACATGGGGCAAAAAACACAAGAAGTGCTTTGTCCCATTTTTGAACTGTCACCGTTGGCATATAATGCAACAAAGATTGCTAAAGTCAACAGATTTTACAAGTAGACCTAACAATCTCTGTGTAAAAATAAAACAATGATGCTGCCATCTTTCTAAAGTCATTTTTACCCTCTGTAATTTGGCTCCAAATCTCAGGTGAAAATTGTCATTTTGACATTTGATTACTGAGTCAATGCATCCATTACATTTAATATTTTGGCTTTCATCACTATTTATGTTTGTCTTTCTTCAGAAAAAATATTAACAAAATCAAAAATTTGAGCTGGGGAAGTTTCTGAAATTAGGTTGATTTGACATGGAATGACCCTGTTATATTTTGAACAATAAATGCTTATCAAATGACATTAATGCTTTTGATAGAAAGTTAACTATTTTTGTTCGTTCTACAGGTTCCTAAGCGTCTAATGCCGACATGGAAAGCTGGTGTCTTGGAGGCAGAGGCAGCACTAACCAAATGGTTAAATAATGAACCTCCATTGTCTTTAATTCCTGATGTGCACATGCCTATTACAGAAGACAAGGCACCCAAAAGTCCCACTTGTCCGACGCCTAATACACAGTCCACATCATCAAGCTCACTTTTGTCCAATGGACTAGATGCGTCCATTAAGAACAGAGGAAAACCTAGCACTGGAAGCAAAAAGAAGGCAACTAAAAAGAATAGCTCAACTGTAAAATCTTCTGTAAAACTAAATGAGAGCTCTTTATCATCTAAATCAAAATCCAACCCTTTATCACACAGCTACAAACCTTCCTCAGCCACTGAATGGCACAAATCAGACCCCCTAGATAGTCCGTATTCAGATATTGACTCTGTCCCGAGGATTCTGTGCCCCAAACGTTCAGAGGAATTGCTGCAGGTAGAGGTGGCAAAAGAATCAAGCACTAAGCCTAAGAAAGTACAGCCAAGTAAAAAGATGAAAAAAGCCATCGTGAACAAGCCGATGAAGAAAACAGAGTCTATTTCAAAATGCACAACAAACAGTAAGCTAAAGAAGTCAACGCCCAAAGAAAAAACACTTAGGGCTACGAACTCCAGACAGAAGGAAAGCAGTTCCCCAGGGTCGTCAGATGGGTCTTTCGCCATGCACTCTTTCTATTTTCCTGCCAGCAGTGGCTTAATGTCAAGAGCACTTGCCGCCAGAGAAGAAACCAAGGAGAAAGACTTAAGTCAGGAGCCAAAGTCTCGCTCACCATGTGCTGGCGATGAATGCTCAGAGATTTCCAACAAGTGCTCATCCCCCATTGACCGTTCTGAGTTGTTAAAACAACAATGGGAGGTAAAAACGGAGGCCAGTGAAGAGTCCACAGATGCCTCCATCTCCCACACACCCCCAAACCCAACTCTTATTAAGTTTACCAGAATTCGAAATGAGAAAAATGGCATTCATAATGGACCTCGACATAAAGGACCTAAGTCAGAGGTGACTGAATTCTCCCTTAATATCAAAAACGAGAGCACGATCTCGGACACATCGTCTTCGTCCATCCCTTCTCCCTCTGTCTCACCCATGGATGCTTTACAGGATATGAAGGAGCTTTCTTTCAAGTCTCTTGTCAAAGAGGAATGCAGTTCAGGAGAACCTTCGCTCCGTGCGGATTCAAACTACAAATTCAGCACTTTCCTAATGCTCCTGAAGGACCTGCATGATAGCCGGGAGCAGGAAGGGAAACCTTTAACCCTCCCTCCCACATCTCCATCCTCTCTCATCAGGGAAGAACCTTCTCTCATCCCAGCTGGAGAAGATGCAACGAATGAGGTGCTTTGTGAAAAGGACTGGAAGGCGATTGCGGATCAGAACAGTCAGCAGGGAAAGACGTCAATGCCGAACAGCTCAAAACTGAGCAAGGCCAAGCCAAAATCAGCAGCGAAAAAGGAGATGAAAAAACACGATGATGGGAACAGTTTAGTCTCTCCACTAAAGAAGCAGAACTCATCAGTAGATGTGGATGTACTTGAAAAGGGTTTGCCTCTGTTAGGGGAACTTTCCAACTCTCACCATGATGCTGTTCCTGACGTCTGTGGCAAGGGCTCCATCTCCAAGTTTGCTCCTAAAAAGCGATGGCAAACGTTTGGCACCAAGACAAAAAACGATTTGGTTGGTTTGAATCAAGATGTAGTGAAGGTGTCCACAGAGCTAAATGGAGTCTTCAAAGACAGTCTTCAAGAAACTGCTCATTCTGACAGCCCTGATAAAAAAGATGCTTCAGGTAAGTCTCAAAAGATGCTTGGAAGTCTCAAAAGTTGAAAATCTCATAAATGTTTTATGCAAAATTCAATGAATTCTTCTGTTCTCAGAAAACAAAAGACTCAGAAAACCAAGCAAGAGGCTGATTGAATGGAGTGAAGAATATGAACAAATTTTTTCCACAAAGAAGAAAACAAAGAAAACCCCTGAATCCTGTAAAACGGTAAGCTAATTCTACAACACTTTACGTTGTTTCTGTTGACGCAATGGACTTCAACCTACAAATATTGATCAGTTTTTGGTATTTAAAGGGATAGTTCACCCAAAAATGAATATTGTGTCATCATACTCACCCTCATGTCAGTTAAAATATTTTAATTTTTTTCCACGAAAACACAAAAGGAGATTTTTAGAGGTTTTAATATCCTGCTCTTTTCCATACAACAAAAGTAAATGGAAACCATAGCTATCAGGCCTTAAAAATTACCCCACCCCACCAAAAAAAAATATAAAATCACATCATGCAACCCGAGGTGCCAAGTTTGAATATATGCAAATGCAAATGAGATTTGAGAGTTATGGCAAAGGGTAGGGCGCGGGGGGAAAAAAAAAAAAAGGAAAAAAAAAAAGTATTAAAATGATGGCATAATTCAATTTTGGGTGAGGTATTCTTAAAGGGGATCTATTATGCAAAATTCACTTTTGCATGGTGTTTTGGACATAAATGTGTGTTGGCAGTGTGTGTACACAACCACCCTATAATGATAAAAATCCAACCACTCCTTTTTTTTTAATCCCCATAAATCATAAGCAGTGTCTCAGAATAAGCCGTTTGCAGGTTCCTGGCAATGTGACGTCACATTAGCCACAGGCCCCGCCCACGAATGTTGACAGACACTGCCGTTTTAACATAGAACCTCCCTGAACGCGTTCACAGCGAGTTGTACAGTCCGCGATTGCTGCACTGATGAGAATGTCTCCCAAGCGTTTTAGGTGTTCTGTAGCTAGATGGATGAATCCACATAGCTCTTTCCATTTACTCCCGAAATCTGAGCCGCTGAAGACGAGGTGGATTAATTTTGTTATAGAAGAAAATGCTCCCTCAATTCTAACGAAATTCGTTTATGTCTGCGCGAATCATTTCACACCGGACTGCTTTGTGAACGAATGTCAATACAAAGGGACAATACAAAACAGAGGTTGTGTTAAAAATTTGTTACTCAAGGATCATTTACATTTACATTTAGTCATTTAGCAGACGCTTTTCTCCAAAGCGACTTACAAATGAGAATAGTAGAAACAATCAAATCAACATGAGTACAACAGTATGTAAGTGCTGTGTCAAGTCATAGTTTCATCAGTAAAGTGCTCGTAGCAAGGTATATATATATATTTTTTTTCTTTTTCTTTTTTTTTTTAAATAAATAAACGCAAATAGATGGAGAAAGAGAATAGAAAATCGAAAAAAGACAAGAAAAATAAAAGTGCTAATATTGCTGAGTCAAGTGTTGACGAAAAAGATTTGTCTTTAGCAGTTTTTTAAAAATGGCTAGAGACTCAGCTGCTCGGATAGAGCGTGGTAGGTCATTCCACCAACCAGAAACAGACCAGGAGAAGGTCCGTGAGAGTGATTTTGTGCCCCTTTGGGATGGCATAGATTAGTACAAACTGTTCGTGATCCAGCTTACAGCCTCCAGAGTGATACTGGATACGGCAGTAATGAAGGTGAGAGCACTTTATTACAGTTCATCGGAGTTGATTTACGAATGTAAAGTTTACCAGTTTATTAAGCACCACCCGAAAAGGCATAAGGTCTTTATATATTTGTTTACTGTTAGTACACAGAAACACTCGTTACAACTTAGCTGTGTATGTTGATGATAATGCAAGGGAGAGAGAGAGAGTTTATGGATAATATTTTAATGCACACTTGCACTGTTTTATTAAGCTCTTACAGTGATTTTCTATAGTGAAAACAGACGCTTCATATTTTGTGTGAAGTACAATAAACGTTATAAAACTCATCGGAAAACAGGCTTGTACTAATATAGTGGATAAAAACAAGAAGACAATATAAGTTATAACCGTAATTAAACTAAACTATACCTGTTCTATCTCCATGCAGCATATATTCGCAGTTTCTGACATTATAGTGCGTCCTGACTGAATCCTGACACCGGAGAATGAGCTCTTGAAGCTCCACCCTCTTAGGCCGAGCGCAGCAGCTCATTTGCATTTAAAGGGCCCACACTGAAACGGCGTATTTTTGCTCACCCCCAAAAAGTGGCAATTTTAACATGCTATAAAAAATGATCTGTGGGGTATTTTGAGCTAAAACTTCACATACACACTCTGGGGACATTAGAGACTTATTTTACATCTTGTAAAAGGGGGCATAATAGGTCCCCTTTAAAGTGTGCAAACTGTATTGCTGTATGTGAATAATGTTATTTCATCCCTTTCCTGAAGGGATCTTGGATCACCAACACTAATGCTGCACAGCCGGCATCAGAACAGATCGAACCTGATGTTTTAAGCTCTTCACCTGAAAAACCCTCTGAGCAGGCCACACCAGATGAGCAGAAACAACAACCAGATGGTATTGCCCCACCTTCACCATTATCGCCATCCTGTGGAGGCACATCGTTGGACAGAGAGTCGTGTGAGAAGAAATCTGGTAAGAATGTGTATTTTAAGACAACTTATTTCATTTATAACTCTCAGCTATATGTATAAACATACTTTATATTGCTCTTGCAGCATCCTCAGATAGAAAGAGGTCACGTAAGCCTGTACATAAAATTCTAGACTGCACCTTTGAGGGGGATTCTGTGAAGGTCCCAAAGAAAGAGGTGAGTGCTGAATTTGTGGTCTCTATATGATTCGCGAAAAATTATTACATTCTTTGGGGTCTTTTTCATTTTTTTTTTTTTTTCTTCTTTTACCTCTGCTAAATAAGGAGAGTAAACAACACGATAACAGCCAAGACGACTCGGGTGTCAAAGATTTGCAGGTGATGTTTTGGGATGCACTTTATATGGAATGTTGTTTTTTTTTGGTTTTTTTTTTTTAAATAGTAATATAGGCATTAAATCTAAATTAAATTTATTTTTTAATTACTAATGTAAAATGTAATATTTTAAAAAGTAATTTAAGCATTATTATATAGTAATGTTAATAATGATAATTTGGAGAATCTGACAAGCAATACTACTGATGTTTTTACAGAAACAAGAAGAGCCTGGACCTACGCCATCAAGCCCTTGTGCTGTATCAGGTTTGTTTTTTTTCACGCTTTACTATATTCTATCATGTATTTGTTGTATTTTATTGAGAATATTATAAATGATCCATCACCATATTTTGGAAAAATTTGCAATTAGATTTATTTTTGTCATCCTCAGTGGCAGCACAAAGCGAGGATGAGATAAGAACATCGTCCCCAATCCAGCAGGACACACCCAGTGTCTGCCAGAACCAGCTTGAAGGAGAGCAGTGTAGCCCGTCAAAGCCTCAGGCAAAGGAGCCACACACCGATGGCGAGGACTCCCTGATCTCTGAGGTCATTATTATAAGCTGCACATTTTTCATCAGCCTAAAATTAATATGATGTCATCATTTACTCCCCCTCGTGTCATTCCAAACCTGTATAAGTTTTTCCATGTGTTATTAAAAACTTGATTTTAATTTTCAGGTTTTTGGTGCAGGACTCAATGACAGTGCTTTTTCAAGCAGAGATTCTTTATCAGGTGACTTCTCAGGACTCTTGACCAATAGAAAATCAGGGGAGAAAGGTGGAGGTGCATCGTTGAAGGAGAATGTTTGCCAGGTAAAAATATTATATATACCAAATACTGGATGCAGATAATATTAGATTTAGATGATATAATTTCCCCTCTTTTAGTCCTTTTGCTTTAGGAGCTTGGTCATATATTGATACACACTACCATGCAAAAGTTTGCATTCACTAAGATTTTATTTATTCATTTATTTTTTTGAAAGAAAGAAATTGATCATTTTATTCAGCAAGTATGCATTAAAGGGATAGTTCACCCAAAAATTATCCCATGATTTACTCGCCCTCAAGCCATCCTAGGTGTATAATGACACTCTTCTTTCAGATGAACACAATCGGAGATAGATTTAAAAAATATCCTTGCTCTTCCAAGCTTTATAATGGTAGTGAAGGGGCGAGCCAGATTGTGAAGCCCAAAAAAATCATCCACCCATTATAAAAAAATAATCCATACGGCTCCAGGGGGTTAATAAAGGCCTTCTGAAGTGAAGCGATGCGTTTTTGTAAGAAAAATATCCATATTTAAAACTTTATAAGTTAAAATAACTAGCTTCCGGCAGACGACTGTACACATACTGCGCAAATGGATTTGCGCCAAATGAGTAACCCCTGACGCGATCTGTGATGTAGGATGTAGGAGTATCGTAAGCTTAGACGCCTCTTGCGATTTAAACAAATAGGGCTGGGCAACAAACTCAGGCTCCTCTTCTCTTATATCGAAATCCTCCGACATTTGTATTTAAATATTATCGTTTTAGACTCCTAATTCATAACCGGTGTCTTTAAGTAGAAAACAGTTATTTTAAATTGCATTAATGTTTCATAATGTTACTGTTGTTGTTGTTGTTGTTGTTGTTTTAAATATCAAATAAATCCAGCCTTGGTGAGCATAAGAGACATTATTAGAAATATAAAAAAAAATCTTACCAACCCCAAACTTTTGAACGGTAGTGTATGACCTAAAATTGTCATCATAGCCGTTCAGTGTAAAACTGTTTTGGTACTATATGGTGTAGGTATGTGAGAAGACAGGTGAACTGCTCCTCTGTGAGGGGCAGTGCTGTGGTGCCTTCCATCTGCAGTGCATTGGCCTCACTGAGACACCTAAAGGCCGGTTTATCTGCCAAGAGTGTAAGACAGGTGAGTGACCAGCACCTAACACACAGTCTTTTTCAAATTATGATATTGTGATCGATTCATGAGGCAGTCACTCCTCAAGAATCCAGTTGCATAAAAAAATTCAGTTCAATAATGATTACACAGTGAACACATTAAAGTCAGCATGAAATTGAAGTTGCGATAGTATTTTCTTCCTTATTGTGACATATATCTGAGTGAAACAGCTTCTTGAACAAGAAAAAACGTCTGGTGGGGTTTGCTGTGATCTATTGTGAGTGACAGGTTGTCCTGCCCTCACGCTAGTAAACGCATCATTAGAGAAGAGAAGTCGCTGCAAGAGGGAGGGGAACTTATTTTGATTAAAGATTACGAGAATTAAAAAAATGATGTGCTCTGATAAATCATTTATAATATAATATTGACCATTAAAAAATAAGAATTGTCCATTTTGATTTCATGGTGACTTTAAGACTTGTAATATGCCTATGTTTTTCCTTCCTGTAGGTGTGCACACATGTTTTGTGTGTAAAAAGCCTGACAAGGAGGTCAAAAGGTGTATGATCCCTGTGTGTGGGAAGTTTTATCACATGGATTGCATACGGAAACATTCCCCCACCATCACTCAGAACCGCGGCTTCCGCTGCTCCCTCCACGTCTGTCTGTCCTGCTACATCACCAACCCCGCCAATCCTGGTATCTCCAAAGGTGACCATCATTCAGCTATTACATATGCAAAGATTAAAAACTCACTGATTTGAAGAAATAAAATCTTTTGTTTCAAATATAACAAAAGGATGTGTCCGTGATCATAACTTGCTGATCTCACAGGCCGTTTGACCCGCTGTGTGCGCTGCCCTGTGGCTTACCATGCCAGTGACTACTGTATGGCTGCCGGCAGCGTTCCATTGGCCAATAACAGCTTCCTGTGCCCCAATCACTTCACTCCACGCAAAGGTTGCAAAAACCATGAACACATTAACGTCAGCTGGTGTTTTGTGTGTTCTGAAGGTACGTACACCAGTCGTCACTCTCTCTATCAGTGGTGCTTAACAAGACTTACAATATTTATGTGGCGGGTGATAAAACGGCCAAAAAATGGGCCCTTACTTTAGGAGGAAGTCTGCTCTGCTGTGAATCTTGCCCTGCTGCCTTTCACCGTGAGTGTCTGAAAATTGAGATGCCCCAGGGAAGCTGGTTCTGTAACGACTGTCGAGCAGGAAAGAAGCCCCATTACAAGGACATTCTTTGGGTGAAAGTGGGCCGCTACAGGTTTGCGTGTTGTTTCACCAATTTTTTTCCTCTAAAAATTATAGTGCAATATTGATGATATTCACTGATGCATTTGTGCCAGGTGGTGGCCCGCTGAAGTGACTCAACCAAAAAATGTTCCTGATAACATCTACCGTATAAGGCATGAGGTGGGGGAGTTTCCTGTACACTTCTTTGGCTCCAAAGACTATGTGTGGACGTATCAGGCTCGCTGTTTTCCCTACATGGAAGGGGATGCCAACAATAAGGACAAAATGGGGAAGGGTACAGATGCCATCTATAAGAAAGGTAGTTTTACGCTCTTATCTGTCCTAATTAAGTGACATAATAATAAGGGATTTGTCCACACTGAACATGAAACTGCTATGTGATCCCATACCATCATAGCCAGTCAGAGCATATATGATGTCTAAAATAAAACTATGTGGAGAGGGATTTTGACACATATGTTGTGATGACATTGGTTTAGACAAAAACTTGATATGGATCCTTTTGTAATGTGTAAGAAATCTGTCTTATTATCTTATGATATTTTGACTGATTACAAAACAGTGTAAAAACAAATTTTGTATAAAAGTTGAAGTCACTATAGAAGTGTAAAGCCTTAATATTCAAAGGTGCATGCATACCATACATCTTATATGATATATCATATAGAGCATGCCAGATCATTATATTTTAAAGGGGTCTTGACAAAAGAAATCAAATGTTCTTGATCTTTTAATATATAAGAGGGCTTTGTACCTTAAAGTTTCATAGCTTAAAACGTCCTCTATTATTTAAAAAAAAAAAAAAAAAAAGCACTTATGTAATCAAGCTCCAAAAACAGCTCGTTTTGATGGTATTTTTGATGGTAGTTTTGTGGCATCTGACACATCACTATATATTTGCATGTGACTGCCTCTAAAGCAAGACATCGACAAATCGTTGTACGTCATTGCACCATAGGCCCCGTCCACTGGCATTCAGATGCTTTACCGGACTCAAGCGTAGGGTCAAAGCAAAGAGAGCCCATTATGATCACTGACGCTGTCTACACTGGATACAGTATACAGATGCCCATTCAATTTCTGACATACTCCATGCGCTTGAGTCTGCCGACAACAGGACAAACGGAAGAGTGAAAGAACGTTTGCTTTGATGTGTCCTGTTTAAAACAGCTCGTTTGCATCTCTGTGGATGGTTTATTTTTAATGCGTCCCAGATTGCATTGGAGGATTTTATATTTATTTGGATACTTTTTCCTATGCAATGACGTTAGCCAATCATAACAGTGATCGTTTGACAAGCCTTAAAAGAGCCGCCCCTTAAAATGGATAATTTCAGACAGGGTCAGAATGAGGGTTGAAAATATTTTCTCTGCATATATATTTGTTTTTTTTGTGGAAAAAGATAATTAACATTATAAGAATCTCAAGGAACATAGTAAAATAATAAACAAAACATTCATATCATGCCCACCTTAAAATGTGTATTCCTTCGATATTGAGATAAATTTGATTTAAAGAATTGTTTTTTCTTCTTTTTCTTAGCTTTAAATGAAGCGGCCGAAAGATTCAGGGAACTGCAGGCGGAAAAAGAGATGAGACAGCTTCAAGAAGACAGGAAGAACGACAAGAAACCTCCTCCGTACAGACACATTAAGGTAATGACAATAATGAATTAAATTAAATAAATCATTTGTTAACAACTTTTTATTAGTTTATCAAAGTTTTGATTAGTTAGTCACTTTCACGTCGTTTCCATCCCATATGCTGTTATTTTTGTCTTTGGAACACAAAATTAGACTTTTTGAAAACTATATATGCAGCTCTTTTCCATAAATCAAGTTTCTTGATAATAAAAAGGAGCATAGAAGTCCATATTACTCATTCTCATTTTGTGTTCCATGGAAAAAACATAACATTGAATGGCATAAAGGTGAGAGTTAACTATTCCTTTAAGACATTTCTTTTGTGTTAAAGGGTTAGTTCACCCAAAGATGAAAATTCTGTCATTAATTACTCACCCTCATGTCGTTCCAAACCTGTAAGACTTTCGTTCATTTTCGCAACACAAATGAAGATCTTTTTGATGAAATCTGAGAGATTTCTGTCCCTCTATAGACAGCTACGCAACCATTTTGACTCCTCAAAAAGTTCATAAAGAGATCATAAAACTAATCCATATGAATTGAGTGATTTAGTCCAAATATGCTAAAGAGACACGATCACTTTATATGATGAACAGATTGAATTTAGGCTTTTATTCACATAAGAAAGCTCTCAGATTTCATCAAAAATATCGTCATTTGTGTTCGAAGATGAACGAAAGTCTTACGGGTGTGGAACGACTTGAGGGTGAGCAATTAATAACAGAATTTTCATTTTTGGGTGAACTGTCCCTTTAATATCATTCTTAATGCTCCCCTCTCAGATAGTGACACTGATCTCATGTACACTGATCGATTTTCACTCAGGTGAACAGACCAATAGGGAAGGTGCAAATAATCACGGCAGATCTGTCTGAGATACCGCGCTGCAACTGCAAAAAGACAGACGAGAACCCGTGTGGCATTGACTCGGAGTGCATCAATCGCATGCTGATGTACGAGTGTCATCCTCAAGTGTGTCCAGCAGGGGAGAATTGTCAGAACCAGAGCTTCACCAAACGGCAATACACCGAGGTGGAGATCTTCAGGACACTGTCACGTGGGTGGGGTTTACGCAGTGTGTCTGACATCAAGAAGGTGGGTATTTTTTACTTGCTGCTTTTTTTTTTTTTTTTTTTTAGTGGCCGTGAAATGGAAGTTGTAATAGTCTTTTCTTCCCTATTATAACATATAAAAGTGAAACAGCTTCTCGAACAAGAAAAAAATGTAGGGCAGGAATTGATTTTGTCCATCAGGAATTGATTGGATCATTTTTTTTTGCTATCTCATGTGAGTGACAGATTGTCCCGCCCTCGCGTTGGTAAACACAACATAAAAGAATTTTTTTTTTTTTTACAATTTGTTATTATATTTATATAAATTATTGTTGGTGTGTTTGTCTATATACATACAGTATAATGTATATATATTTGTATATATACAGTATATATACTATATCCTCCTGACTACCAGCAATGGTGTTTTGTCCTCTGTAGAGGACATTATATTTTAGTGAATTTCTCTGAGAACTTGCATGTCACAGTTTTAAGTCTGGATGTCCTGTAAAGAGCACATTCGGGGCTTTTCAGAGACACCAAATGTTCGGAGGTTTCACCATGAGCACTCCCTCTACTTTAATTTAGTGATCAAATTTAACACCCTTATGGAAATATGATAATATTTTGTTATTATCATTTACATCTAACTAATTTTCAAATTGTTTGTCACAAATCAACATCTCAGGAAAATGTTATGGGGTTTCAAAACAAAATATGACTTTCTGTTATGAAACAGGACATCGATTTTATACATGTCCTCAGTAGAGGACAACAGGACTTAAATCATGTTTATCAGGCATTTTGGGAGACAACAAGTGAATAGGGAAAGAAATTATATATCAATATTCCTGTGAAATATTATATATTATTATGGAAATCTTGCCAATTATTACTCCTATTACAACACTTCTTTTTTCATTACATGTTACTCCAAGAACACATTAATATGCAAATTACATACAGCGTGTAGATACATTGTATTGAATGGGAAAAAACATTTATGACCATTTTACACACATATTGCATTAAGCAAAATGGTATATCAAATCATTCTGTTACATCTTTCAGAACATAGTTGAGAATCATCTTTATACAAAGTTTGGTATAAAAGCTTGGTATGAAACCTAAAAATTGATTGGTGATTAAAAAAAATCCCATTGTTTTTGCCTTTTCATGTCTATTCATGTCTTATTTTATTTTTAAAAAATGTCCTGATGTCCACTACAGAGGACATAACATATGAATAAAATATCATTTTTCAAAAATTTTATTTTTCCTTTTTTCTCTTATGCTCTAAACAATGTAATGATGTAACAATGTGGGGAAAAAAAATACTAAATTCACAAAACTTTTTTTCTGGTAGTCAGGAGGCTATATACTTTTTTTTTTTTTTTTTATTGGGTATTATTCGTGCTCTACTAATTATGTCTCTCTTCCCCATTTAATTACATCACTTGACCAATAGGGAGCTTTTGTGAATGAGTATGTTGGAGAGGTCATTGACGAAGAGGAGTGTCGAGCCAGGATCAAACATGCGCAGGAAAACGACATCTGTAACTTCTACATGCTCACACTGGATAAGGTCAGTCACCTGAGTCGATTCTCAATCCAGATCTCATCTTTCTGATAACATGTTTTCCGCTAACATGTTTTCCACTTACCTTGACACCGGGCTGTGTCTTTCATATACGTGCAGGATCGCATCATAGATGCCGGGCCGAAAGGAAACCAAGCGCGTTTTATGAACCACAGCTGCCAGCCAAATTGTGAGACACAGAAGTGGACGGTGAATGGAGACACCAGGGTCGGATTGTTTGCGTTAGAGGACATTCCTACAGGTGGGTTTAAATCTGAAGTAGATAATATGGTACAAGAAAGTGGGTGAATGTATATTTAATAGGTTTGTCGGCTGTTCTCAGGTGTTGAACTCACTTTCAACTATAATTTGGAGTGTCTGGGTAACGGGAAGACTGTGTGTAAATGTGGGGCGTCCAACTGCAGCGGATTCCTTGGTGTCAGACCGAAGGTGATGCATGCTGCATGTATTATAGATTTGTTTTTAAAGGAATATTCAGGATTAAAGTTGAGCACTTTTTTGTATGTTATACTTCATTATTTACCTGTTCTGTCATACTCCATGTGACAACTTTCTCTTTCTCAGAATCAGCCCACATCTGATGACAAGGCACGGAAACTGAAGAAGAAGGTTGCTGCGAAGCGCAAGAGTCAGTTGGAGGTCACCAAGGAGCGAGAGGATGAATGTTTCTACTGTGGTGATGGAGGGCAGATTGTGTCTTGTAAGAAGCCCGGTTGCCCTAAGGTCTATCATGCCGACTGTTTGAATCTGTCCAAGAGACCTGCAGGTGAGTGGCTCATTTTCAAACAACACGAGTCTCTTGAATTTAACTTGTTTCATTGTCTTATGCTATTATACCTTGCTCTGAAGTTTGATTATGATTATGATGACGTTTCTTTCATGGTAGGCTCACCTTTTCTTCCTTGTGTTGATGTATTTTTAAAAGAAAAAAAAAAAAGATGAAAAATAGATGAAAGCCTTTAGTTTACACTACTGTTCATATGTCTGGGGTCGATAAGTTTTTTTTTTTTTTGTTTTTTTTTAATTATTATTATTATTATTATTATTATTATTATGTTCTTGAAGTCTCTTATGCTGACCAAGGCTGGATTTATTTGATCAAAAATACAGTAAAAAGAGCAATATTGTGATAAGTTATTACATTTTAAAATAACTGTTTTCAATTTAATATATTTTAAAACATAATTTATTCCTGTGATGACAAAGCTGAATTTTCAGCATCATTACTCCAGTCTTTAATGTCACATGATCCTTCAGAAATCATTCTAATATGCTGATTTGCTGCTCAAGAAAGGTTTCTTATTATTATCAATGTTGTGCTGCTGAATATTTTTGTGGAAGCTGTGATACATTTTTCAGAAATCTTGGAAAGAAATGAATGGAAAGTTCAAAAGAACAGCATTTATTTAAAATGGAAAACTTTTGTATTATTATAAATGACTTAACTGACATTTTTTTATCAGTTTAATGTGTCCTTGCTGAATATAAATATTAATTTCCTTAAAAAAAAAAAAAAAAATCTTACTGACCCCAAATGGTAGTGTATGTAACAGCATGACAAAATCATGATTTGCTGCTTGCTATTACTAGTTTGTGGCAAGAGGTATTATGAAAATTTGTGTATTTCTTTCTGGAACACTATGGCTGTAAAGAGTAAAATATTCATAATTAATGAATCTCCTGATTTCTGACCAGTCTTTAGAAAGCAGTATTACACAGTAGCATTTTAATGTTTAAACAAATTAACATACCTAATATATAAAAATGTGAACCCTAAAATCCTTTTTTGTAAAATCTGCTTTTTTTTTTGTCATTCTAATTTTCTTCACACCTCCTTGTGGCACCCCTGGGGGGGTCCTTGGGCCTCAGTTTAAAGGTTAAATACAACTTAACATTTTTTAACAAACAGAAAAACATTCACTTTTAATTTTAACAAACTGTTTCAAAATTATTTCAGCACTTAAAAGGAATTTTCTTGCTTTTGTAATGCTAAATAATGGAAAAACTCTTCCACTGTTGGCTATTTAGTCAGCTATTTGTAAATTTACATGTTGTAGGATAATGATTACTGTCTGAGAATGTGGCTGAATCAGCTTTTCAGGATTTTATTCAAGCTGAATCATGATTGAATCTGCCTCGTGTGCATTTTTCAGGCCGTTGGGAGTGTCCTTGGCATCAGTGCAACGAGTGCGGGAGAGAGGCGGCGTCCTACTGTGAGATGTGTCCCAACTCCTATTGCAAACAGCACCGCGAGGGAATGCTGTTCATATCCAAACTGGACGGCAAGCTGTCCTGCAGCGAGCACGACCCGTGTGGCCCCAATCCTCTGGAACCGGGCGAGATTCGGGAGTACATGCACGATACGTGCATCCTAACCCCGCCGCCCAATATGGCAGCATCCGGCAGGATACCCCAGTCTGCCCTGCTGCCTGCTGCTCCGCTCTTCATTCCCGCCCCTAACAGACCTGTGTTCCAAGCCCAAAGAGACCCATATGCAGACGAGGTGGTGGACAATGTGGTTTTGCCACCCTCTTCCCCTTCTAAGGACATCAAGGAGGAAGATATGAGTGATGAAGGCGAGGTGGTGGAAGGAGTGATCGGGGATGAGGGAGAAGATGAAGGCCTTGAGGTCGTGGATGATGATGATGATGATGATGATGATGATGAAGTTGAAGAAATGGGCTACAGAGGGATGGGGTTAGAGGAAGAAGATGAAGAGGAGGTGAACCGAGGCGAGTGTGAGGACGACTGGGCAGATGAATATGTGGATGATGACTTTGAAGGCAATGAGGACTTAGGGGAAGTGGAGGGGGATGACCAGGAATCATCATGGGATGAGTCTGTTGAAGGAGAAAAGTGAGCTCTCCTGCATTCATGCTAGACATCCATCTCATTCACACACAAACTCTCTCTCTGATGAGGACAGCGGACACAGTGGGTGACCTGCAGGGAAAGTCAGCTGCTGTTTTTCCAGTCGGTGGCCAGCTGAATGCAAAGCAACTTTTGAGAAAGATGGACATGTGCATCATTCTTAAGCCTTCTTAACCCAAGTCCTCTTGGAAAAGTCCATAAAGAGGGTTGAACCTGGTGCTGTGGGACTGTGACTTCTCAGTCCTTTTGTTGGTATATAATTAGTGTCTGGTGCTCTTTTGTGCATTTTTTTTTTTTTATTTTCCTCCTTGACTTGTTTACATTCTCTGATTAAAACAAAAGGATGACCTCATGGGGGCTTGAAATGGGGCACCACAAACCATACTGTTGTGTCTTACGTACAAAATCTGCCATGCATAGATTTTGATTACACTTTATTGACCAACCAATTTGGTTTTTTAACAACATGTCTGATCATTTCTTTTAAAAGAAAGCGCAGACCCCCCCAAAGCAGCAGACCCTTTACCATGTGATTACAATGACATAGCCACATCATCAGGCCCAAATATGGCTTTATGCTCCACGGGTCACGGTGCTTGAAATGATTTTTTCAGGTCTGTCTGTTAGTATAGCTGAGTGGCTACATGAGAATGAATAATAGGAGTCCTAGTAAATCTTTTCAGCTGATTTGTGAATAATAAAAAAAAGAGTGCTACTGTCAAAAAAGGACAAAGAAGTGTGACATACCCAGCATCAACCTGCGTGATTTCAATCATGCACTTTGTGTTGCATTTGTGTTTTTGTGAAACCTGTCATTTTACTTCACTTCTCCAAAAATTGTCAAAACTAAAGAAACTTTTAGTTTTAAGTTTTTAGTCTAGAGGAGTGATTGTATCACCTTTCGTTCTCCATGCTTGTGGCCTTTTGAGTCTTGATGCTTTTAGGAAAGATGAGTTTGTACTTCTTAGATAAGATGGATGTTACACAAGGCCTATCTGTACTTCCCCTAGTTACTTCAATTCAACCACCATCTCAAAATACTGGTCCAAAATCTTTAGATGCCTCATTCATTATCCATTCAGAATGTCAGAGAAATTTAGTCTTGTTTGTATGCAGGTAAACTTTAAAAGGTGCCTCTGAATGTTTTGCACTCTTTCAGAGATCAGGAGAAATCTCAAAGCGTCATTTATATACATGAAACCCGTAACTTTTTAATTTTTTGCCATTTAATAATTCCACGCTAAAAACTCAACATACTCTGTAGATCTGGCTGATGAAACTTATTATGGAAGTTCATTGAGGGTGCTTGGTCGCCCTCTATTCAGACTTAAGCGATCATATATGCATTAATGTTTGAGGAATGCAGATGACCCCTTAAAAATTTATATTTTGACAAACAAATTATTACAAATTTCCCATTTGTAATAAAAAAAAATTATCATACTAGAACCCATTTTTGTTTCTAGTAATCATATTATGGTTTAACTTCTGTAACAATACGATTTAGGATTATAAATATCGAAATTTCTCTCACCATCACTTTATTCTCAAATTATAAAAGCACCTTTTGTTTGCAATATCATTGTGCACCAGGTACAATCCCTGATTGAAAAACCTCATATAATGAAGTAATGTCTGTATTAACAGAACATGTTTAGAAAAAAAGGAGTTATGTTCCATCACTGATATTGGATTATGTTTCAATGCCTTTAGGCCTTACACTCTTTATTTCTGGTTCTATAGCTCTTTTTGCAACCTAATCATGCAGATGCTTTTTTAAAAAGCTTTTTTTTTTATCTTTATCTTCATCATCATCATTGACCATTGTACTTCTGTTTTCTTAGCTATGTGTAACTTTCAAAGTCATGTTTATTGTCTTTCTCTATTTATGGACCTTGTATAATCTTTTTCACACATTTTTGTGTTCCTTGTTTCTTGTATGTTTGCTAAATCTGCTGCTGTGTTTCAGCGCTCTGTGCCCCCCTTGATACCATGAAGAGGACAAAATGCAGATGACAGTTTCCTGAGGACATTTGGGCAAAAAGATTGCTGCCATGTTAGAGACCCATGATTTTGTACTGTACCTTGTGCATAATAAATATTATAAGTAAAATTTTACAATAGACACCAGTTTACTGTTTTTTTTTTTTTTTTTTTAATCAACTGTCCTTATTGGGTATATGTGGATCACACCAGAGAGTAGTGACATTTAAATGTGTCATCGATCAAAAAATTACAAATTCAAGAGTCAAAGACATACCATTACATATTTGCATATAGAAATATATAAATGTTACCATTCCTAGACATTTTTCTTATTTTTTAACTTGACATGTTTTTGAAGACCAGCAAGCATCTACTTAACATAAATAAAACTTGCGTCTCAGTTGTAAAGAGCTTATGCGATACAATATTTTGCAATGGGTTCTGTGAAAATCCTCTGTACTAGTCCCCCATAATTTTATATAACTGAAGCCCCTGAGTACAGGCGTATTTTCCCAGATATTTGTTAATTACAGCTTCATTTATGTTTGTTTTATACTAGAACATTTCTTGTTTGCTGGTTTAGATGGTCTCCAATCTGTTGACTGGTTTTACAGACACTGGGTTTTATAAGACTGGGAAACCACCTTAAACCATCTAAGACCATCAAACTGGTCAAAGTTGTGATTTGTACACATGTATCGAAAGTGTTTGTGCTTTGTTGATCTTACCATTGAGGTAAATCCATTTACACCTCCAGGCCGCGGGTGGCAGCACAGCGTCAAACACACACATCACTCCAGAAGAAGAGACTCACTGCATCGCATCAGGGACGTCTGCTGGTGAAGTGGTGTCAAAACAGGCAAGAACATCATGTATTATTTAATTTACGCGTTTGACACAGCCTTCTAAAATTCGTTTAAGGTCAGTAATAGACTGACATGACTTAATTACAATCGTTAGTGTCAAAGTACGTGCTGAATTTGCGAGTTTTAGACTCATTGTAATGGCTAGATCTTGTCCCGGTTATGCTAACAAGCTAACTGATTGTTTTGATCATGTAGTATCTAATTTCAACGCACAATTTCAAAGATTTTCACTGTTTTCTTTTAGTAGACATAGTTGTCATTGTAGTGGCTTACTCAAACAGTTGAAATTAACTGAGATTGATAGCCGCTGGCTATTTTAGCTCCATCATTATGCAGTGTTTGGGCTGTATAACCCTGACCCCCGGCAGACTTTATATACATTTGTTTTAAACTGAGAAATTCACAGTATTTTATTCATGCAGACAGTATTTCATTTCATTCAGACTTGTTTATGATTGCTTAATTATGCATTGATACAGTACTACTTTTTAGTGTAACATTTTATTCCAATTAAGGTTAGCTGGGTGCAAAGCATTTCAGTATTTTTAGGCTTGTTTATTTTGATGACAACAGGCCTGTGAACCTAAATTCTTGGAACTATATCTTGTAAGTGATCTGTTTGTTTTTAGAAGAGCATTGTTGTTGCATGTCTTTAGTCTAGGAATCTAAATACTAGATTCTATGTTTTTTTTTTTTTGTTTTTTTAACTCAAGGTGTCAGTGTGATTTTTGGCAATCTTGTCTTCCTTGGAATGCATTTACTGACCCATTGGCTTGATTTAATCGGCACTCAGTCATGCAATAATTCCGTTAAAGTTGTTCATTTAAATGATTTACCTTGAAATTACTTTGATTGCTTTTATATTTAAATAGTTAATCGCAAGTTCCACCATACCAACCTAAACCAGATGATTACCAAATTTGTTATTGCATTTTGAGTTTTATACAACTAATGCCTGGAATGAACAACCTAAATATGTAGTAATAGTAGCAGATTACACACCTAATGTAGTAGGTGTGTAATCTGTATATTGATGTTAACTTTTATTTTCTGTTGTTTTGCAGGACGTTGTGTGTGTGTGTAAGCTGTAACGGCTGTGCTGATGGAGCAGTGTGCATGTGTGGAACGGGAGCTCGAGAAGGTGCTACACAGGTTTGTCACGTATGGGCATCAGTCAGAAGAACGGCTGGATGAACTCTTGAGGAACGTCTGTGAGCTGAGGAGTCGATTGGTTGCCTACGGTGAGCTCAGAATTTGCTTGGACACCATAATTTGGGCTTTGGTACAATATGAGTGTCTAGTAGTTCAGTATCTATACCTTAGGCAACAAAACAGCTATTGGTGATTGATGAAATGAAGGGTTGGTGATTCATCTGAATGACACATGGCAGAATTATATTTGCGGTTACACTTTATTTTAAAGTGTCCTTGTTAGAGTGTAATTATATATATAATATATATATATATATATATATTAGTGCTGTCAATCAATTAAAAAAATTAACTAATTAATCGCAATAATTTTTCCTGTATTTAATCACGATTAATCACAATTAAAAACATTGGAGTTTTTAATATTTTTATATTGTAATAATTTCACATTTACTCCAAATTAATGTAGAAACAACTTAAAGACAGTATATTTTAAATATTTGTTTAATGGCATCTTTTTTATGAATGAAGGCCAGTATCACTAACACTAATGTCTCTATGAAATTTATTTTTTTAATTATAGACATTGAACATTACAGTATAACTAAAAGCTATCAATTTCAACATTTATTAGGTGTTAAAAAAACAATTTAAGAGAATTTAATTAAAAATTTTGAAGTAAATTTAAGTGAACTTAAAACAATCTTCATATAGGCTAAACCCATTATAATAAATGTCGTATTTACCTGTGGCCTTCCTACCTGTCTAACAGGTAGGAAATATACCCTACAGAAATTGAAGTTATCAAACACTTTACAGTCTTCACTGCATAAATTATAAATTAAATATACATTAATCCTTATTAAAGCTACAGTTTTCTCTGTTACTTTGTTATTTGATTAACATTAATGACAGACATCACAGCAACTGGTTTATTAGGCTGCTGTGACTTTAAAGGTCCCCTATTATGCCCATTTTTTAAGATGTAATTTAAGTCTCAGGTGTCCCCAGACTGTGCCTGTGAAGTTTCAGCTTAAAATACCTCACAGATCATTTATAAATCCATGTTGTAAATACCCATTTCTAACTACAGTCAAGAACAGGCTGTTTTCATGCATGTGCCTTTAAATGCAAATGAGCTGCTGTGCCCCGCCCCCTCTCTACGATCACAGTTCCTGCCTCAATCAGATTCTCTGCCAAATATTAACAAGACATCTGCTTGGTTTTGATTATCATCTATATTGCGAACACTCTCACGGATAGCATAGTTCTTCTTTCATTATTAAAGTTTATTATTTCCATGCGTTTTAAAGCTATATCAGTTTAAACTTCTAATGGATCGTTTTCTGAGCGCACTTATCTGAAGCACACACACACAGACAGCTGGCTGTCAGATGTCAAGTCTCGTGAGTAACTTCTCGTTCACAATTTTTGTTTTGTTTAAACTGTCAAATACACACAAGTTTCTGTCAAAAACACACAGTTCACATAAACAGTCAGTTATGTCTGTGAAAGTAAATAGCAGGCAATGTTACAGAAATCTTGTAGATCTGTGGCGCATTCCCTTCAAAAATAAAACTAATCCACTGCGTTCAGCAGCTCAGATGTCAGTAAATGAAGACTGTTATGTTCACTCTTACAGCCAACAACAAAACATCTCAATTACTTACCAGACATTGTTGTCGCTACAGCAGCTCGACCGCGGAGAAAAAGGCGGACAGCGTACAACTCGCTGAGGGCGGAAACCATGGTAATACAGGACTGTCAATCAGCGGCCGTGGGCGGGGCATGAGTAATGTGACGTCACATTACTCAGAGAATCAAAACGGCTTTAACTAATGAGACTGCTTTGGTTTAATGGGGATTTAAAAAAAAAAGGAGTGGGTGGATTTTTATCATTGTGGGGTGGTTGTGTTCACACGCTGCTAACACACATTTATATCCAAACACCTTGTAAAAGTGGATTTAGCATAATAGGTGACCTTTAAGACCTACCGCTGCCAAACATGATGCGGATCTGACCTGCATCTCATTTTCTCACAACTCTTTAAGTTCATTTAAGACGTTATTTAACTCATTAAGACTGCTCTTATGAGGATAATCGACAAAACGGGCATTTTAAAATGGGCAGATGCTGCGTTAGTTGCGTTTTTAACCCGATTAAACTGAAAAAAATTAATTGCATGCATTAATATGCTAATTTTGACAGCACTAATATATATAAGTACTGAGTAATATTAATTAACTTGCTATAGGGTTAGGGTTTGGTTTATGGTTAGTTGAATGTAATTATGCATAATTTATAGTTATTACTATAGTAACTACATGAAACGTTTAACAAGGACACTGTAAAATGTTACCTATATGTGCGTATGTATAAAGACAATGGACAAAGCCAAAGGTTCATTTGTAGAAGAATATGGTATTTCACTCATACTTGCATGTGAATGCTAGCTAATTTTCATGATAAAAATAATTATTTTTATATTTTTCATCTGCTGAATAGTGCCACATTGGTACTGAAATTTGCAAAATGATGGCATCATACTGTGGTAAAATTTATTTTTAGCTCTGAAAGCCAGTTATCAACTTGTGAGAGAGTGACTCATATGTCAATGCTTGTAAATGAAAACAAGTCTAAAGAGGAGGAGGAGGAGGAAGTCAAACAAGTGCCTTTTCAGCTTTGAAAAAACCCCAATTCAGTGACTTTAAGTCAGGAACAATAGGTGTACTTTAGATGCCTGCATAAATAATAGCCTGCAGTGCAAACAAACATGTAAAAACAGAAAAAAACTGTGTTTAGCTGTATAACCTCTAGCCCACACGTTAGGTTTGTAGATGGTTACATAAGCATAACTCTGTTACATAGATGAGTCACAGTAGCATATGTCTTTTTAGATCAAAGTCCACTGAGTTGTTATATTTCATTGTACTCCATTGCCATTTCTACTCTAGGTGTACAAGATGCGGATTTGTCAGTGCTCCATCAAACAATGGCCCAGTGCTGTAAGGAAATCAAGGAAACTGTACAGATGCTCGCCTCAAGGCATAAGGACATCCATGGTAGTGTGTCGAAAGTGGGGAAAGCGATTGACCGAGTAAGAGTTCGAGATCTTAATTGTTTATGTTGTTGTTCAATTTAATTAAATCAAATATTAACAGCACATTAAACACAACAACAATTTATCTAAGTTAAGGTTTCCCAAACTGGGGTTTGCAAACACCTAGAAGTTTTGTGAGGGAACTGCAGACCGTTCTTGATTGATGAAAGCTAATAATGTAAAATTAAAATAAAACACTTTTAAAAGTTTTAATATTTTATTTGTTTACCTGCAGCCACGTGACCATTATCTGGCATCAGAGAACCGTGAACATATATGTTAACAAATATGTTAAATTATTGAAACATTAACTTAAAATCTCACTTCAAGTAAATGTCTTTGACATTCCCAGTCCCATTCTCTCTTTTCCCAGTAGTTTCTGATTGCTTTCTACTTTCTTTGTTAAAAGTGACAAAGTACAGCTCAAATTCTGTACTACATTGATGATAAATTTAGCCTTATAGTATGATTTACCATAGTAAATAATATGTGGTTGGAAATGTCTTTTAATTGCTGTATTCTCTTATCCAGAACTTTGATGCAGAGGTGAGTGCAGTTGTAGCTGAAAATGTCTGGGACTCTCCAGAGAGACAGAAATACCTCAGTGAAACTATCGTAGAACACCTGTATCGACAAGGCATGCTGAGTGTTGCAGAGGACCTCTGCCAGGTATGCTTTTCTTTTGTGTTATTCTAAAAATACTGTAAAAATGAGTATGCATTTCTGTAAACATTGCTGTACTTCACATTTATGTTAACCTCTGGATATATAAGTGCTTGTATTTTGTTGACAATTTGATCCTGGCACTAACATTGAGTGTTTCAATCTAACTTCACAGGAGTCTGGTGTAGTAATCGACATGAGCATGAAACAGCCATTTCTGGAGCTCAACCGCATTTTAGAGGCTTTAAGAACACAAGATCTCAGACCAGCTTTAGAGTATGTGTCCCATCTTTCTGTTTTCTACTGCCCACTTTTATTTTTTTTATTTTATCTTCATGTACACTACCTTTCAAAAGTCTGGGGTATGGTAAAAATGGTAAAAATATTTCACAATATTACTGGTTTTACTCTATTTTCGATCAAATAAATGCAGCCTTGGTGAGCATAAGAGATCAAAATTGTAAAAAATCTTACTGACCCCAAACTTTTGTATGGTATGCACATCCTCTCAGTCTTTAAACATACCCTGGATTCCTTGAGAACATTGAATTGGATGGGGTGTGGCTTAAAATATTAGTTTGTTGTTGTAGATTTCAGGTTAGTAGTTCTAATGGTTATTTTGGTTGTATGATTGCTGTGGTAGGTGGGCGGTGACAAACCGTCAGCGGCTGCTAGATCTGAACAGCACCCTTGAGTTCAAGCTTCACAGACTCTATTTCATCAGCCTGCTCAACGGGGGCATCAGCAAACAGCAGGAAGCTTTACAGTATGCACGCCATTTCCAACCGTTTGCCTCGCAGCATCAGAGAGGTGAGGAAAGGTTCAGTCCCAAATAGATGAAAAACTGCCTCTTTAACTTCAACAAGGCTTTTATGTAAACATATTGGTGGAACCAAATCACACTGGCCTTGAGGCTGTTTTACCAGTAATGTCATGTTACTTCAAGCAGTTATTTTGTTCATTTTAAAGTTCTTGATGGATTGACAGCTGTATTACACTACCTGATTCATTGTAATGAAGAAAGTCTGAGATGATATCTGAGCCTTGTTTGTGTGTGCTCTCTAGATATTCAGATCTTAATGGGTAGTCTAGTGTACCTCCGCCATGGGATCGAGAACTCTCCATACCGCAGTCTGCTGGAGACGGATCAGTGGGCAGAGATCTGTAACATCTTCACACGGGACGCTTGCGCCCTGCTTGGACTCTCTGTGGAGTCCCCACTCAGTGTCAGGTCAGAAAAAAAGTCTACAATCTGCTCTTACAAGTCCTAAAATCTCTTCTGATCATGTAGGATTTTAAACGTAGGCCCTAACCAATGATTACTTAGATATCACGCCTTCTGCAGAACTTCTGAATTAATTCATGTCTTCAACCCTCGACAAGGCTTAAGCCTAGACTAAAATGCATGTTTGAGCTGTTTTAACTGAAAGCAATTTGCACTGACATATCTTAAAATATGTCGGTGCCATTGTTTTGTCTCAAGATGTACACCAATAATGTGTTTTTCTAAGGGATGTTTACAAAAGCTACTTAAAGGATTAGTTCACTTCAGAATTTAAATTTCCTGATAATTTACTCACCCCCATGTCATCCAAGATGTTCTTGTCTTTCTTTCTTCAGTCGAAAAGAAATTAAGGTTTTTGAGGAAAACATTCCAGGATTTTTCTCCTAATAGTGGGCTTCAATGGCTACCAACGGGTTGAAGGTCCAAATTGCAGTTTCAGTGCAGCTTCAAAGGGCTCTACATGATCCCAGACGAGGAATAAGGGTCTTATCTAGCGAAACAATCTGTCATTTTCTAAAAAAAATAAAATAAAAATGTATATACTTTTTTAACCACAAATGCTCATCTTGCACTGCTCTGCGATGCGCCATGCATTACGTAATCACGTTGGAAAAGTCACACGTGACGTAGGCGGAAGTACCATGGTAGGGCGAAAAACCAACTTCAACTCCAACTTCCAACTTTTTTTTTGTGAAGGCCGTTTGGCTTAGTCTTTGCTCGGTACGTCCTCCTACATCACGCGTGACCTTTCCAATGCGAATACATTATGCGTGGCACATCGCAGAGCAAGACGAGCATTTGTGGTTAAAAAGTATATAATTTTTATTTTTTCTTAGAAAATGACCGATCGTTTCACTAGATTAGACCCTTATTCCTCTGCTGGGGAATAGAGTGTAGAGTCCTTTGCAGCTGCGTTTAACAGCAAATGACTGAAGAAAGAAAGACATAAACATCTTGGATGACATGGGGGTTAGTAAATTATCAGGAAATTTGAATTCTGAAGTGAACTAATCCTTTAAATGTCTTAATTGAACTAAGGCCTAATCCTGGCTTAATTTAAGCCCTGTCTGTGAAACCAGGCCCAAGTCTTTATACAAGTTTTTAGATGGAGTTCAATGGAATGGAGGAAAACACAAGGCTCTTGAGGCACGCTTTTAAAAGTTAAACGTTTAAAATCTTTAACTTTAAGGGCAAATTTTTGTATTGTTTATTCAGTGCTTTACTCGTCTGCATAATATACTGTTTGTTCTCGTCATAATGTACTCGTTTGCATAATGTAAGTTTGGGATTGGCAAGATTTTGTTTTTGAAAGTGCTCTTGTGTGAAATAATGCAATTTAAAATAACCGTTTTCTATTTTAATTTAAAGTAATTTTCAGCATCGTTACTCCAGTCTTCAGTGTCACATAATCCTTCAGAAATCATTCTAATATGCTAACTTGGTGCTCAAGAAACATTTCTTATTATTATCAATGTTGAAAACAGTTGTGCTGTTTAATATTTTTGATGAATTGCAATTATTCAGCACGTCATGTAATTAATTAGATGAAAATTTATTGATTGACAGTCCTACTCTGTTTTAGGCACCTTTTACTTGCAATTTGTATTGACAGTAAAATCTTTTCTTAGCTTGAATAATTTATGCTTTATTATTACTAAATCCTGTTTATTTTTATTTTAACTCTCCATCAGTTTTGCATCCGGCTGTATGGCACTGCCTGTTCTCATGAACATCAAACAGGTTATTGAACAGAGACAGTGCAGCGGTGTTTGGACACATAAGGATGAACTGCCAGTAAGTCTCTCTCTTTACCTTTTAATGCTTGTTCTAAAAGTTTTAAATGTATAACTGTCTTTGTGAAATATTTTACTTATATGAATTGAAATGTGAAATGTTTACATTATAATTAGGGATGCACTAATGACTTAGAACAATTCAATTCAATTCACATTTATTTGTATAGCGCTTTTCACAATACATATCGTTTCAAAGCAGCTTTACAGAGAATGCATGTCAACATTACAATTTATAGTAATCTGTTATCAGAGGTGACTGTCCAATGTATGTAATTTCAGAAATGTACATATATAATCATGCAGTTAGCTAACAATGTGATAATTTAGGCAATTTAATTTACAATCACTGTTAGCAGATTAATGATTACATGTTAACAATAATTTGGATATGGAAATTTGGGAATGTGCATGTTGATCCAGATTTTGCATCATCTGAAGTCCTCGCAGGAGCTGGTGCCGTCTCTTCACAGGTGATGGTCATCTGAGGTCTTCTTTAGAGGCTGGATCCAAACTGAAGCTGATGTACTCTCTAGTCACCTCGGGACGGGCGTCCCGAGATAAAAAGAATGGAGAATAATTAGCGTAGCTGCTGTTCATAACATTAAGCAAAGATAGTCATGTGCAATTTATCTGATATGAGATGCGTTATGTGAACGCTTGGCTAAAGAGATGCGTCTTTAATCTAGATTTAAACTGGGAGATTGAGTCTGAGCCCCGAACATTATCAGGAAGGCTATTCTAGAGTTTAGGAACCAAATGTGTAAACGCTCTCCCTCCTTAAGTGGACTTAGATATCCTAGGTACAACCAGAAGCCCAGAGTTTTGTGATCTTAAAGAGCGTGAAGGATTGTACTGCAATAGAAGTTCGGTTAAATACACAGGAGCTAAACCATTTAGAGCCTTATAGGTCAGTAGCAATACTTTATAATTGATACGGAACTTAATAGGTAACCAGTGTAGAGATGATAAAATTGGTGTTATATGATTATATTTTCTTGACCTGGTAATAACTCTAGCAGCTGCATTTTGGACTAATTGTAGCTTGTTTATTGAGGAAGCAGGACAACCAGCTAGTAATGCATTACAGTAATCTAGTCTAGACGTCATGAATGCATGAACTAACCTTTCTGCATCAGAAACAGATAACATGTTCCATAGCTTAGCGATGTTTCTGAGGTGGAAGAAGGCTGTTTTTGTAACATATGAAATATGATTTTCGAATGACAAGTTGCTGTCTAATATAACACCCAGGTCTTTAACTGTCGAGGATGGAGTAACAGTACATCCTTCTAAATGCAAATTGTAGTCTAAGAGATTCTGTGTACAGGTTTTTGGTCCAATAAGTAATACTTCAGTCTTATATGAATTTAATAGAAGAAAATTACTGGTCATCCAATGTTTTACTTCTTTAACACACTCTGTCAGATTGGATAATTTGGAGATTTCATCTGGTCGTGATGAAATATATAACTGAGTATCATCGGCATAGCAATGGAAACTAATTCCATGTTTTCTTATAATATTGCCAAGTGGCAGCATATATATTGAAAATAACAGAGGGCCTAACACAGATCCTTGCAGCACTCCATAATTTACTGACGTTATCTTAGATTTTTCCCCGTTTAAATAGACAAAATTGTGACGGTCTGACAGGTGTGACCTAAACCACCTTAATGCCTGTCCCTGAATACCAGTGTAATTTTGTAGTCGATCTAAGAGTACTTTTTCTGGTATTTTAGACATAAATGGAAGATTTGAAATGGGTCTGTAATTTGCTAATACATTTGGATCTAATTGTGGTTTCTTAATGAGAGGCTTAATAACTGCTAGCTTGAACGGTCTTGGGACATGACCTAGAGATAAAGACGAGTTAATAATATTAAGAAGAGGCTCTTGTGCTACGGGTAACAGTTCTTTCAGTAGTTAAGTGGGTATTGGATCTAACAAACATGTTGTTGATTTTGACGCAATAATAAGTTTATTTAGCTCTTCCTGTCCTATAGTTGTAAAGCACTGCAACTGTTCTTGAGGGGCAATAATTGAAGCTGAATCATAAAACGCTGTCAAAGGTTGTATATTTACAATTGTATTTCTGATTCTTTCGATTTTCTCAGTAAAGAAATTCATAAAATCATTACTACTAAGCTGTAATGGAATACTTTGTTCTGGTGATGTCTGTTTATTTGTTAATCTAGCCACTGTACTAAACAAGAACCTTGGATTGTTTTGGTTATTTTGTATGAGTTTGCGGAGATGCTTGGCCCTGGCTGCTTTTAGAGTCTTTCTATAATGGGACGAGCTGTCTTTCCACGCGAGTCTGAAGACCTCTAAACGAGTTTGTCTCCATTTGCGTTCTAGATTACGAGTTTCTCTTTTGATAGCGTGAGTAATACTGTTGTACCATGGTGCTATATTTTTCTCTCTAACCTTTTTTAATTTCATGGGTGCAACAGTATCTAATGTAGTAGAGAAAATGGTGCCCATACTGCTAGTCATATCCTCCAGTTCATTTGTGTGTTTAGGTACAATGAGCAGCTGAGACAGATCAGGCAGGTTATTTGTGAATTTATCTATAGTTGTCGGGAGAATTGTTCTACCTAGTCGATATCGCGGTGCAATTTGACAAATATCAGCAGTATGCATTACGCATGTTACAAGGTAGTGATCAGTGACATCATCACAAGATTTACTGATACCAGTAGTTTGATAGTTCAGTTATTTAAACCCTGATAATTAATTATGCAACACAAATAATTGATTAAAATTGTTATTTACACAACAAAATAAACTAAAAGTATCTCTATAGCATGTTTTAAGACCAGCTGAGATATGGAAAATAAAGTGATATTCATTTGTATGTGACTGACAAATTTAAACCAATGGACTTCCAAAATTAAGATAAATAAAGTATGCATTCTGTTCATCTCCTTATTCAGACTCCTCTAAGTTATTATAAACAAAACACTGAAATACAAATCAATCATGGTTATGGTTACAGCTGGCTTTATTAATTATATCCATGTCTGATATGTGCAAGATACTTACTTTTTATTGGCCAATGATTAATAATGAATAACTGTGGTCATTTCAAAGACCATTAATGCTTTATCCATCCCTGTTGTCTGTGTGTCTATGTGTGTCTGTGTGTGTTTAGATTGAAATAGACCTGGGGAAGAAGTGCTGGTATCACTCTGTGTTTGCCTGTCCTATCTTGAGGCAGCAGACATCAGAGAGCAATCCACCCATGAAGCTCATCTGTGGACATGTCATATCCAGAGACGCTCTTAACAAACTCACCAATGCTGGAAAGTAAGACTCTGACTTATGCATCACCCAGACACAAATGAAGCGTACTTCTCTAAATTTACATTTAATTAATCTGTTCTGGCAAACTGACTCTAGACCTGATGCCTGATTATTTAAAAAGTGCAATCTGCAGTTGTTGCTACCAGCAGTAGCACTAGTAGCAGTAGTTGATTGACATATTATTGCAGAATTATTTTTTAAGCGATCTGTTTTAACCCATTCTTAAGCTTTTCTCCACTTTTTAAAGATGAAGTGTGTTATTCTTTTTTTGTTAAAGAGGCCCTATTATGTATGACCTTGCTGGCAAAATGAGTCGCAATTAGCAAATTTTCAAAAATTAGTTATTGTTATCCTTACATTCTCTATTAAAAAAAAAAACTTCATAATGATGTATGATTTGTTGGAATCCCACAAAAAATGACAGAGCTACATCTGTTTGAAATCGATAGTCAGCAAAGTCAGTTTTGAGAAAAATCGACTTAAAGTTTTCTGAAGGTTCCAAAACAAAATCACCTAGCAACCGTACCTTAAAATCCCTGGTAATACCACAAAATTTGGCACAAACCAAGCCAAAACCCATTTCTAAAAAATATATAACTTTTTTCCATGATTCCACTATTGTTTGATTAACATTAATGAAACAGACAGCCTATATATTAAGACCTACTGTACCACATGGATCTAATGTTATACATCAGATGTTTTTCCCCAACAGTTAACCAAATGTTCACTTAAGACATAACAGATAATGTTTGTGTGAATACTCACCAAGACAGATATTTTGAAATACTGTAATTCTGTGTATATGTCTATATCGGGATCGTGCGCTGAGGCATCTTTGTGCGCGCGCTTCGGTTAGTCAGTGCGAGTAAGATAGTTTTGTTTATATTAGCATGAGTTGAAGCTTGGTTTCACTGGTTCAGGCTTATGCTATCGAGAGTTCACTATAAATATTCACAAAGTTGGAATGCTGCGCTTTACAACGATACCAAACTTGTGCTGAGGGAAGCGCCAGTCGTCCAGAAGCAAGCAGAGAAAAGCAGCATTTTTCATGGTCAAAGGAAAGGTACTCCTCAGAAAATGTACAAATAAAGATACTTTTAGATGTTTAATTGCTATTTGGAGCATTGGGATCGCTAGACAAGGGCTCAATGAACTCATTTTTGCGAAAACCTCAATTTCGACCAAAATTGACATTTTTCACTTGTTTTGCCTGTAGCTCAAAATTAGCCCGTGTGCATTCCAACTCATTTTGCCAGCACGGGTCACATATATTAGGAGCTATTATACATTTTCAGCTTTTTTAGTGTGTAATGTTGCATGAAAGCATGAAAAGGGTATGCAAAGTTACAAAGCACAAAGTCCACTCCAAAGGGAGTTATTCTTTATATCAGTAAGCACTATTGGTCTGGTTGGACTGGTATTGCTGACCAATCAGAGCAATCAGTGCTGACCAATCAGTGCTTTTTGGAAGGAGGGACTTCATAAAGACCAGAATTAAACAGAGCGGGAAGAGGGGTGCTGCAACAATGTAAAATATGTGATGAATAAGGTGGTTTTTTTTTTTTTTTTGGACATTCAAGCATGAGAGTCTATTAACAACCACATAGCAATGCCCTGGCAACCACTGTTTTGTGCTATTAGTCACACTTCACCTTTTAAACTAATTTCAAGGGGTTCATTGTTGTTCTTAAATGTTGTTTTCAGTTATAAATGATATGAATGTATTATTTTCTTTACTGACAATGTCTTAAACTCTCTTCCCAGGCTTAAATGCCCATATTGTCCAATGGAGCAAAATCCATCAGATGCCAAACAGATCTTCTTCTGATGTCTTTTTTCGGAGCGTAGCTGAATGACGTGTTGAAGGCCTCTTGGAGCCGCAGTTAGAATGATCCTCATTCACTGGCATGACGAGCCTTCTGTGGCGGCTTCTCCCCCGTGACGCCACCTCCCTCTCCAAAGCTTTTAGTTTACAGAGGCCGGTGGCAACATACCTGTAGAACCCGAGTCAGTAAGTGTACCTAATGAGGAAAAGATCTTGCGGATCGTTCATTTGTTAACAAAGCCTAGTATAAACAGGCTTTTATGAGTACGTATGTGTGTGCGCATTTCGCTTCCTCTCCATTTGTTTTAATTGCAGAGTATTTTTAAGTTTCCATGGTATAACACCTCTCTTTTTCTTTCTTTGTGACTTTTATTAAGCGAATGGGAGTGATGCATCTGTGTGGGTGACTTCTTGCCAGAATATATCCACAGTGTCCTCTTTTGAGATCACATTTAAATACACGAACGGGGATTCTTTGCACGTGTACGTGATAGAAATGGTTTTTCAGTATGCATATTAACAATGACATGGAATAAAAATAAGGATTGGTGAACGGGTGCTTGATTTATAAACAAATTACGTCTCTTCCCAATGTAATAAAGGCTGTTATTGGAGTGAATGGTGTTTTGATTAGTGCATCATTGTGAATATTCATCAGAGATCAGAGGATTTGTGTGTGCAGATTGTAATCTTGTTCCTTGCGCTGGTCTGATGTCAGAGGAAACCTCTTTGTCCAAGCCATGTGTCTTGCTGTTTAAAAAAAAAAAAAGAAGTTTAAATTAATATACAGCAGTGATTTGTGATGGTATAACTTTTCATTAGTATAATTACATATGTAATGTATTTAAACACTTGCACACACCAATTGTTTTAACACAGATTTGACTGGACATACATTACCTCACAGCTTCGGGCTCCTCTGCTTACATAATCAAAACACACGTTGATTCGAGAAATGCATCCTCTGCAGACAGTTGCATTAGCGATTGAAACTTTGCCAGCATAAAGTACTGAAACAGTATGCCCGTTAATGTACATTTGATGGTAGACTGACTGTGTTTTAATGTTCCCCATCAAGATGTGACTTTCCAGGTGTTTTCCATAATCCCTGAATGTAAAGTTCACTGTTTATATCTGTATAGGTGAAGGGAGATGGTTGAATAATATTGTATCCCTAAGGATATTCATCAAATGCTCACTGGCTTAAACACAATGCAACTGCTAATTGTTCCGTTCCACTTTAGGGATCAATATCTCGAAATGTGCATGCCGAAGCGGAATGTGTGGTTTGTAAATTTCCTTTTTACAGTGATTGAATGAAAATGAAATTTCACAAGCTTTTTTGATCCAGACCTGAGACTCAGTCGCCATCAGAGAGAGAAAAACTTTACTGGAGCTCTTTGACATTCTCGAAGGGTGGGCTTGTACCAGCACAGATATGTTCTTCAGCAAACCATGTCTTTTTTCTTTTTCTTTTCCCCCTCCATTTTGGTAAAGGCAAAGGCTGTCCTCTTGTTTAATCCTTTAAGAGGTGTGTAGGAGTGCTGTGTGGCCACTGACATGTGCTGATAATAAACGTTGTCTGTTATTTCTTTTAGGAGACAATCATTTATTACCTCCCTGAAATTTGTAAGATCAAAGCAGAGTATTGAGTTTAAGGAAGTGATTTTTGTTTTAGTTTTCATTCAGTGATTGAGAAATGACTCTACTAGCTTTCTCTACTAACTACTGCGAGGCAACTATTGTAAATATTTATCTTCTAACAGTACAGTATGTTTATTATACTTGCATCTAAATAATAAAAAGATTTATACTCAACTTTTGAGTTTTCTGTCTGTCTCTACACACAAGTTTTATAATATAAATGAATGGATTGTACAGTCTTATTTCAGCCCTCTGATGCATGATACCTCTAGAATATTTTATACCGTCTTTTATTATACTATACTATACTATATTATCATTTCTTTTTTTACTATCTATTAATATGCAGTCATTTCTCTTAGTATCTACTGTCAGTGTTATATATGCAAATGCACTGCTTATATAGGATCAAAAGTGAGAGTAAAGTCTTTTACATTGTTTCAAAGATTTCTATTTCAAACAAATGCTGTTCTTTTTGACTTTATTTTTCAAAGAATACTAAAAAATGCACCACGGTTTCCAAGAAAATCATGTGACACTGAAAAATGGAGTAGTAGCAGTAGTATTTCACAATATTACTATTTAATTGTATTTTTGATCAAATAAATGCAGCCTTGGTGAGCATAAGAGACTTCTTTAAAAAAAAAAAAACATTACTTCTGAACGGTAGTATGTTCACAACAATTGTTGTAGGTTAATGGTTTATGACATATTCTTTGCTTCACTATAAACTGCCGTAGATTATAGCCATTTGATTGTTGATGCTATGGACATAAAAATACCTCTTAACTGAAACTATTGAAAACAATAGCCAGCAAACTGTTTTAAATGAGATGTGGACCCTTTACTCCCACAAGAGGGAAACCTCAGTTCACTGAAGAAGCTGTAAGGGCTCACCATGTCAAGACATCAGACTGTCACAATGGCCAGAAGATTATTTACTGGGATTTATTGGAAAAAAATAATCTTGCGGAAGGATTTGTTTTGATACTATTAAAGCTTAGTCTTTGTTGTAATAGAAGACAATCTGTAAAGAATGCCTTTGATATTGTGACCATAACATACAGCAAAGTTTATGTTTATCATTATCATAGTTGAGTCTGTTTGGAGTATGTGGGTCACATGACCTGGTTCAAATTTTCTGGGCTCATTTTGTTAGTTTGACCTAAAGCCAACACGTCTGCCCATGGTGCTGGACATTCTGACTTTGAAGCGCATATATTAATCTTACTTTTTTCCAGCAAAAAATGCAATTAAGCACCCTTGGGGAAGATCCTTATAGGCCCTCCTGGCCTCTGGACCCCCCTGTACTCCCCTTTCTCAATCTATGTATTTAGTTAAATTGTGCAAATGTTAATATTCACATGTAAAACTGATATTATTATGTTTAGTTGACTACATCTTTGCATTTTTAACTAGATATTTTTGTGCAGGGTTTCATACAGCTCATTTTATTGTAGAACAGGGGTGTCCAACCCTGCTCCTGGAGGCTACCATACTACAGAGTTTAACTCCAACCCTGATCAAACACACCTGAAAAATCTAACCAAAGTCTTCAGGATTACTTAGAAAATAATACATTGTATCATAAATTACATTATATGATTGATTAGGGATGGTGCTAGACCCTGCAGGATAGTGGAGCAGCTGCCCACCCCCTGAGGTTGAAGATGAGAGCAGTGTAAAAATACAAGAAATGTATATATGGCTCAATTTTAGGACACTTAGACGTCATACATGAAGCATATTTTGCATATTACATTTTTTTTTTTTTTGCATCAAATAAATCATAGAAATATTGATGACTTTGGCTTTTTATACTCTAATAAGGCAACTTATCCTGGGAGATACAACTCATAAAATCCAAACTTATCAAGAATTCCTTTGGATATGTTTTACTCCAGATGATATAAAAAGTGACATGAAATGATTTTTTGCTGATCATTTTCCACTCTTGTCTGTTTTAGGTCTAAGTCTCACAAACTTTTATAAAAAAAAACTTTAAAGGTTTTCGCCTTACAGCCGTGCTAATTCCAGTCATGGTGCATAAAAAAGGTCTAAACTAAAAAAAATGAACCCTAGGGGGCAAAGCTATGAATATAGATAAAACAGCAGTATTTTTTCCTTTTTTGAAAACAAGTTTCATGTTTTATGTGAATTTTTTTAATTAAAAATCTTTTTTTCAAAGGATATTTCTATTATTTCTCGAATTTCTTTTTTAAATGCTCGACATCTAACTTTTTAGCCCTGTTGCTGTTCTCAAACTTTTAATACCAGTGAACAACTTCTTGCTTCTGAAGGAGCCACTTAAATCTCTACCTGAAGACAGAATAGACTCCTTATTGTCCGAGTGACAATGGCCCATTCTGATCCATGAAGCACAAAATTCCTCTCAGTAAAGCTGGATCTGATGTGCAGGTGTGCCGGGAATTGTGGAGTCACATTCTTCCTCTGAGAAACTATCTTCGCAGAGCTGCCCCTTACGTGTTTTTTTTTTTATTAAATATATTTTGTCTATTTTTTTTTTTTTTATAATATGGAAATACCTGTCCTGAGATATCACGCAGATCTCTGTGACAGACCTAGTAAAATAAAATGTGATTTTTTTATTTATTTATTTATTTTTTTAGCCAACCAGAAGGCGCTTTTTGCCTGTCAATCATTTTGTACGTTGTAAGTGGGCTGTCCATATATGGGAAGCCGGAAGCGCGATAAATGAATTTGGAGTATTTTTTTTAATGAGTTTGCAACAGCATAAAAGGAATAGGAAGACGGAGAATAGAACACATAGACGGAACAAAAAAAGAAGACGCAAGACGAGAGTGAACATCGGTAAAACATTTCATTGCTGGAGAGAGCTTCAAAAGTTAAAAATCGCTTGAAAACAGACGCCGAGCTTTCTTGACAGATAAAAATACCATGGTTACACCCAGGGCCAGAAAGGTAGTGACGCGATTTCAAACCACAGCAACAGCTCACACCAGGGGCACGTTCAGGCTCAAACCGGTGCGCAACGTTTTGCTACGGTTTCCGAGTTGAACGATATGTTTCCTGGAAACGGTGTGCAATGGGGTTTGAGATACGTTTACTCTTGTTTGGTGGGTGTGTCAAAAATGTCAGCCCAATCAGCAGCAACATGTATATAGACCACGCGGTATTAAAGAGACAGCTCGCACAATGGGTCCAAGTAAAGTAGTTTACAAATGTGTCCGCTGCAGCTCGGTATACGCAACAACTTAAGATATTAGAAGACATGTTTGTCGTAAGAGTTTTATAATAAAAATATAGCATATCAATTCTTCAAAAAGAACACACAGAATGGCCTTCTCAGTTGCCATAGTTGCAACTCTTGCGTCATCAGAACAGGGTGTTCAACCAAAGCCACTGGAAGGCAAGCCTGCAACCTTTAGCCAAAAAAGCGTAACAGCTAATGCTAACGCCCCGCCCCTGGCGGTATGCAGGGAAGGAGACCAGAGGCTGTTTTTTGAATGGATGTCAATGGATGAGAGGCTTCACTATGCTGATTAAACAGCTTTTGTGGGGAAATAGCTAATCATTTAATTAATCGACAGCCTGTTCACTAATCTTCAGCATGTTTTACACTAAACAATACTTTCGTTGGGAACTATATGTAGATTTTAGCTTGATAAAAATGTATTTTTTCAAGAGAAGGCAGACTAGGGAATGTTGCGACTGATGTCACTGCCATTACACGATAGGCTGAGAAGGGCCACACGTGATTAAGCCGTTAGCCGTTACGCTTTCTCCAATGGTAAGAGATACAGACCCTCTCATCTCCTTATTATATACAATCTCTGGTTCAATGTACCACCGTTTCCGTTTAAAAAAACGTTTTGCAATGTTTTGTCGGGGCTGAACGCAGCCTAGGGCTCCGGATACCATAGTTACGGCCCTGGTTACACCAAAGCGGTGGGATTATAATCAGATTATAAAAGTAAAATAAATGTTTTCATTGGGCTGTACTCCTGGTCATTACGAAATCTTTATATCTTGCAGTTACCTTCTGGGCCTGGAGTCTAGCCCAATGAAAACTCTGATTAGGGTTAAATAAGTTAGATATGGTACGACGTTTATTAAATATTAACATAAAATATAGTGTGTGTGAAAGAAACTACTAATTGGAAGACACATTTTAAACTTTTATTTTACACTAACTGGAAGACACGTTTTAGAGCCTTTTTACAGAACAAGGGGAAAATAATCTTCAGTCAATTTAAAGGAAATGGCAAGGTTTATGCAACTTTGAGGTAAAGAACACCATACTTGTATAGTACAAATCTATACAATCAATACATGAAATAGAGGATTAAATTCAGTAGTTTTTAACAAGTCACAGTATAGTTTGCTATGTGAAGATATAATAATGTAGGATCTATCCTTACCCTTACGATCAATGAAATTTTTTTAGACAGTCCTGTGCACACAATGGCATCAAACTTTCCAGAACGTTCATTTCACATTCATGCAGATATAAACATCTTGGGGCAAAAGAACAGAAAAGCCCACAGGCGCACATCAACACACATAGTAGCAGAAATGCTTCTATATGGATCAGCTGTTGACATTTTTTCTAATGCAAAGGACAACTCATGAGTTGTGTTCTTTTAAAGTGCAACATGCATTTTTAGGGAATGCACACTTCTGATGTCAGTCTTTAAAGTATGGCAGCATAAAAAATAATATGTCTTGTAATATTCAGTACCTAAAGCACAAAATATAGAATCAATGAAATAATGGTGCTAGAACACTCCAGTCAAGATATTTTAAAGTATATATGGGTTTTAAATTAAACCATTGTAACTGATTTAGGATCTGAAAGCAAAGATTGTGTTTAAAATAAAATTTGAGATTATTTATTATTTAATTTTTGCAAAAAGAATAGTTTTGATGATTCTGATTTTTCAACAAAATTCCTTTAAATCCTTCTGTGATGCAAAACAGCCCATAATATTCAGCTTACTCCTCTATTTGGTACACTTTTTGGTCAAACTTGTATAGTATAGATTATTTATTCATAGTTTATTCATTGTCTCAGAAGTGAAACTCAGGTTAGGATCCAGAGCTGTTGTCGTCAATCAAATCTCAGATGCTGAAGAACATTTGCAAAGTCAAATTTCAGAGGACTCAATCCTCTCTATCCAGGGCAGACCAGTGGGCGGCTTTGCTTCCTGTAAAGCCCAGCCCTCATCTCCGGCCCCCGCTCCCACCTCTTCCACTCTGGCCTTGCCCCCTCTTAGCAATGCCAGTTCTTTCTCTAAGGCATCATTCTTGTGGTACATCTCCAGGTAGCTGGCCTGCAGTTCCTTCTGGTACCGTATCACCTTCTCCTTCTCGTTCTGCCATGTTCTTCTCTCATTTTCAAAAGCTGAAGTCTGCGCCTCGTTCTGGCGCCTTTCCAGCAGCAGTTCAGCTCTGAGACGCTCCTCCGTGGAATTGGCTCCTCCAGTCTCACCCGCATCCACTCGAGTGTCCTCGAAAGCAGGCAAGGGGCATTTCCGCCGGGCACCCTGTAGAGCCATCTGTAGCATGTCGATCTGGCTGTCCTTGCTCTGGATCTGATTACGTGCCTCGTGCAGCTGAGTCTTTAAGAGGAAGATTTCGCTCAGCTTCTGTGTGACCTCTGCCTGAGAGTCCCGGAACTGTTGCTTCAGTAAAGAGATTTCTCCTGACTTCTGGCAGACCTATTAAATCGGTACAATTTAGTCATTTTTAGAACTTATACAATATACATAGTCACAATATGATTTGAAAATATTGTTCGTAAAAGGATGTCAGTGGTAGTTCCTATCCTTTGTTTTAATAATTCTAGGCTTATTAGGGGTTTGTTCAGATTGATAGGCAACAAAAATCTGTCTTTTTTGTTATTCATTCAAATCCATTTAGCGGTTTGTAGTCTGAACAGCAAAACCCACATGAAATTTTAATCCGAACCACATCCATATGTAGTTATAATGTGGTTTGAAGTCTGATTAAAGTCTGCTTTTTGGAAATACATTTCATTCTAAATGGTCAGATCAGATTTCAAGTACTTTTTATCTGTCATTCCATGATAACATGATTTTTTTTTTTCATGTGATGATTAACTGTGGGTACATTTACACTACAACGATGTACTAAAAAAACGGAAAAGTTTTTCCTTGGCATTTTTTGCATACAAACGATTGTCAAAATGATCCCCATTCACACGGATCCGTGAAAAACAATTATATACGCTGTATATATACGTAATATGCATGACGTCACCGTTTTCACAATTTTTTTGTAGTTTACACAGAGACGATAACGGTATCATTTTCAAAAACTTGCACTTTGAAACCCGTTTTCAAAGGTTCGCGTTTTCAGGCTTCCAAAATGCGTGTAAACGAACGGCCAAAATGCTTAAAAAGTTTTACGTTTTTATTTGAAAATGGTATTGTGTATGTATCTCTGTGATGAGACTGCCATACAATCTCAGAGGCAAAATTTCTATTATTTGTCATTCTCTGTCTCTACAATGACATTGACTTTTTAATGTCTTTTTTTACCTTTATGTCTCAAGTCATTACTATGGCAACTGATATATCAGATATTGGCTACACTGTTTGAACAAACAGCTCTGATTACTTGTGTGGAATGACAGTGTGGAAAGTCAGCCCTAAACATCTGATTTAGATTTACAGTACGGTCAAGCGTGAACAAACTAACAAGCAATACATGACACGTCCCCGCATTTATCATCCAACTAAAGGCTACTTTTTTCTTTTATATCCTCCAAAATTTTCTGAAATCCCCAAAGCTCTGAACAGACAGCTCTGACTTAAACATACCTCCCACTGGGTCTCTTCCAGCTGGGGATTAATGTTTTGGCTTTGTCCTGCTGGGCTTTGACTTTTCAGGGTCTGGCATTCCAGCCTGACAGAATCCAGCTCCTCCTGCAGCCGGTTGCGTTCTTGCTGTACCTTATACAGCTGCAGCTGGAGATTTCGTTGTGAACGCTGGGACTGCTGGGATACCTGACGCAGTTTGGCGGTGTACAAGTGTTTTAGTTCTGACACTTCCTTCTCCCAGAGCCGCTGCTTCCCTTCAAAAACCTACAGGAGCACATAAACACAGTTTTGAATTTTAGAGTCTTTATTTTCAATTTGTCATTCCAATTTCATGTACATTCTATGATTGTAAGTTTTTGTTTTTACTGACTCCAAACTTTTAAACGGTAGTGTATGTTTAATAGATTATGTGTAGATGCTGACCTGTGCAATGGCATCTTCGCTCTCATCCAAGTTCCTCCTCATCTGACGTAGCTCGTGCTCCTTTTCCTGCAGACGTTCCTCCAGGTCCTTCACCACATCCTCCAGAGAGTGTGACAGCTCGTAGGGGGGCGGGGCCTCGCTTCCATAGCACTGCAGGCGGTTCAGCGTAGCCATACTCTGACAGGAAACATCTGTGACTGTGGAAGCGGCTCCCTTGGAGCCCAGCGAGGTGCGATCCAGTGAGCCAATGTGGTTGATGTGCCCCATAGAGGCGCTGATTTGTCCCAAGTGAGGTCGGAACGGTGGCCGATATGGCGGCAGGCTGTTCATTGAGTTGTGCCCCGAGTCAGACGTGTTCTCCTCTTCTTGGCTGAGGCCCCGGACTGCTGCTAGCACACCTTTGCTGGTGTTCGTGCCTGGCCGCGAAGGGGAGGAGGACGAGGAAGAGGTGGACAATGATTTAGGCGCTGCTTTGGTGTAGGATGGATGCATGCCGTTGGTTAAGCCACTCTCTAGCTCCTCTGACTTGGAAGGGTAGAGGTTCTGCATGGAACTGAAGTTTTTCGGGGTGACCGGTTTAAAGGCGGAAGGCCTGAAACGTGGCTGTGAAACGACAAGGATAAGTCAATTGCAGCATGTGCATCAGGAGAATAGATCTACACTTAAATACTGGAGCTATGCCAAACAACATAAAGTAATTTAATGTAGACCACTTTTACTTCCATATTTCTTCTGTCTTGCTGAGTTTCCCTCTCAATAACGTCACCTGAGGGGGACCGTATTTGATTACAGAGATAAATTTAGCCAGTAGAGGCTAGTCAGTTAGTCTACACGCTGCTGGCCTGAACAGTTTATATGATTTATTTCCGTTTGAGACTGGGGGGAGTAGCCCGACCAATCAATATATTACACTTCCGTCAGGAAGAAATATTGCCTTTATGGAGCCGGACTTGAAACACTGTCACGATTTCTGCATTTCATTGACAGGCTTTGAAACTACAACGAGCAACCTATTCATCTTGTTTTCATCCAGTTATTGTAAAGTGTGTTTTTAGCACCTGCTCCTTCCGAGATTTGTTGAATACTTACTGAAGCAAGTGCTGATGGGTAAAAAAAAAAAGTCAGTAACTTAACTAAATTCACCCTTACTTTCCTGCAAAGTGGTGAACAACTACTGAATACATTTTTTACATTTCTTAATGAAATAATATTAATTATTTATACTGCATTCAGGTAATTTTCAAATTACTATATTACCATAATAAAAAAAAAAATTGTCACATCTTTAATCTCAATAGTCTTAAAAATAGTTATTTTTTAACATTATTTTTAGATTTTTTTTTGTATTTTTTTTTTGGTGCTTTGTTGTTGACACCAAAATACAACATTAATTTTAGATTTTTTACATCCTGGTTTTACACAAAATTAGAATAAATTCATGATCATGTTCAGCTGTGTTATATGTTTAGTTGTGTACTATAATACATATATATATATATATATATATATATTGTTTTTGTCAGATTGTTTTACTGGTCATGCAGAGTGACAGTTTAAAAAAACAAAAAAACAAACAAATATATATTATGTATTTATATTATTATATGTATTTTAAGAACATATCTCTGTGGTGCTTTGTTTTTGTTGATGACTGTAAAATACTATGTTAATTCACCTCCATATGCTCTTGTGAAAAATATAAAGCTTAAGTATGTACTTTCTGCACCACTAGCATCACTAAACACAGTAGCACAACTAATAACTGTTTTCAGCCAGGTTTCCCAAACACTCCCTTCATCTGCCATTGGTCAGAGTTTCCAAATTGTAATTTTGAGTTTGACAAAGACGTTGAAAACTCGCAATTACTGTAATTCTGACATGAGCGAAGCATAACTTTTTCACAGTTGTTTACCTTGTCAAACTTGCCACCTATGGGAAGTGAGTTCTTTCCCAAATCAAGCTCTTTTCCATCCCGGTGGTAGATCTTAGTGTAGACGTCGTTCTCCTCTCTCCTGTGCTCTCTCTTGATGGAGGATGTTCCAGAGATGATGTGTTTGCTGCCCTTTGCTTCCTTCTTGGTTATGTTCAGATAGTTAAGCAGCTCTCTCTGGTTGAAACCCTTCTTGAGCAGGCCGTGGTTCTGACGTCCTGGTACTTGTGGAACTGCTCTATTGCTCTTGGTTGGTGACACGTCTGGTTTCTCGATTAGGCTGCCTACACTTCCCATGACGCAGCGACCTGATGCCAAAGAGGATGTTGGATAAACGGCACAGATGCTTTTGCTGGGGTCCTGGTTCAAGGACAGGGCCTGGGCTGTTGCCATTGGTTACAGGTTCAAATAGCTCCACTGAGATCTCTAAATTGAAGGAAGAGAAAGGAAAAACAATGAAAAACCTTTCAGATAATCAAATATGAAACCTGAAACCTTCTTCTGCCAAATATTCTGATATTTCAAGATGTTTTGTTGCATTCATCTTATTGTTTGAATTAAGATATTCCACTTACCATCCAACAGTTGGACACATTTCAAATTTCACTTACTGGTTCTACTTAAACTAAGATAAATAATTAATTACAGCTTCCAAATACACAAATGAACATGACACACACACACACATTTTATATATATATATATATATTTATATTAGGGATGTCAAGCGATTAAATTTTTCTAAAATGAAATGATACTCTAAAACTGCCAGTAGGTGGCGGTTAATGTCTAAATGTGTAAGTCTGAGTCATTCATTTATTCGATTCGTTCAAACGGCTGATTCATTTAGGAATGAAATGGCTCTCTTTATGAATGGGCCATTGAATCATTGGTTCACCCGATTGATTCGCTCAAAGCAGAAAATATTGGGTCTAGAATATAAACACAATATTAACTTCTTATTTATTGAACTGTTGTATAAAATCAATGTCACATTTGCACTCATGCTATTCGGGACAAAAACATCACAAGTAATGGATATTGCACCCATTAATTATACCAATATGAGACCAAAACTCATACAGGAGCATTTTTGCCCTGATATCTTGAATTTTAGGGGCATATAACAGCGTTCTATAGGTTACATCACGCAGTGAGTTGTTGCCCTTCTTCATGTTCGGCACCAATCAACTGTATGTAATGCAAGATGACCTATGTAAGTCTAGGGTGGGGCGGGTGCATTAAATGCATTAATAATTTTAATATATATATATATATATATATATATATATATATAAATTGTGGGGTCCAAAGGTCTGAGACTATTAGTCTATATATGCAGTATATGTAGTATCTAAATTAATATAAGCCGATAAGCCTATGCATTAAAATTAAACTAGATGAATATCGTTTAAAATAGTTTTTTATGAAGTATAGCATGTCACACTGCATGATGCTGCTGTCACTGCTTAAATGTCAGCCACCCATAAGCACTTGTTCATTTATATAGTCTAACAAGAAAATGGGTCAAAAGCAGCATGCTTTCCTCTTAGAAATGAGAACTACTGTACACACAGAAGTTCACAAGTCTGTTATATAACTGAGATGATACAAGCTGGGAATCATCCCATGAGCTGAATACACTGAAAATGAGGGCAGATGCTTTTGCAACGCAAAAAAAAACAAAAAAACAAAAAAAAAACACTTTTAATTTACACTGCCATACTGTTGCATTAATCAATGTCCTCTGGTAATCACTAATCTTTCCCTACTAAGAAAAACTCCCTTAAAGTGAGGTTGATCCACTTATTTGCTCAGTGCTGCCCTGCTTCCAAACGCTTTATAGTGGGGTTTCAATATATGTTTAGTAGTGCCACACTCTTGCTTTCTCTTTGCTTCTCTCGAACTCTCTCTCAATCAATTTTCTCTTTCCAGAGCACCTCATTAAGAGGCCGTATTGATTTCACCTCAACAACTTTCTCATTTCTATAAAAGTAGGCTACTGGCCTCAAACAGCCGTAAAGACAAAATACGATGACTTCAAGTGTTTCTGCGTTTGTATACACTCCTCTACAGGCACATTCAGTGTGAATATACTCACTCACTTTCTCATATGCACATAGGACTCATTTCTGTAACTAATAATAAAAAGTGCCCTCTGAAAAAGTCATAAATATTATAATGACCTTGTTTAAACAATGCTTAGGCCTATCATTCTGACTTGCAGTGAAGCTGACACAGGGAAATGGATCTGCTTTAAGGCCTAAAATATTCCAGCACTTTGCCAGAACGCTACTCAGCACCTCTGGGTCACGATGAGAGCATCTCTGAGTGTTTCCTTTTTGTCTAGTGCATCTCACTCAAAGCAAACATTTACTCACTGTGACATTCCCCCTATGGCGATGGATCTGGCATTAAAGGATTCGTGCTGTACATTTTTTTAACATCTGATTTTTATTCCCTGAAGTCCAATTATAATGTTAGTAACGTTTTTGTATTATTATTTGTTAAACGCTCTAATGAACTTTTCCACTCTCGTTCTGAAAACTGAAGTAAACTGTTTTTTGTTTTTTTTGCTGCTGTGCCTTTAAGACTTCTACATAAGTCCATCCTTCGCAGGTTAAAAGAAAAGCAATTCTCTGTCCTAAAAGTTAGAGGATGGTTTTATAGTACATCAAACTGTTTTATTCCAAAATATCAAGGAACATTAAATTTCTTAAGATATGTTCACTGTATAAAATAATAAATACCCTCCTGATGGAGCATACCCATACCAGTGTAGCCAGTGTAAACAGTTTTTTGAAGCTCACACGCTGAGTCCGAATATGCCTACTTCCATACTATATAGTAGGCGAAAAACAGTATGTGAGCCGAGTAGTGTGTTCAAATTCATAGCATTCATAGTAGCTGAAAAGTACCTGGATGACCTATTACTGCCGACGAGATTCTGAAGTGCGCATTCAATGGTCACTTTACTATCCCATGAGGCAACGGCATGGAATTTATGAATGGAGGTGAAGCGACACAACTGACATCGTGACAGTGACAACATGGCGGATGTAGTACATCCAAATTTCATTACTACACACATTCATACTACATAGAACACAAAGTAAGTTTCAAACCAAATATATATGTATATCAAGATATACTCTCTGAAAACAAGTGAACAAACCTCTTCTGGAAGCTCAAATGTGCTGTGTAACACACGAGAATGAACCTCATTGGTTACACAGCACATTTGAGCTTCCAGAAGAGGTTTGTTCTTGTGCATTATTCAGGTTTGGTTGAGCTTCTGCTTATGTTCGCTGATCAATGTTTAAATGTGATTAAAAGCATAAATTAAATCTTTTCTTCACAAAAAGCGGTCGACTCTCTTCAGAAAATTTGGACTAAACCGCTCGATTAATATGGATTAGTTTTACAATCTCTTTATGAACTTTTTGAAGCATCAAGCATCATTTTGGGGAGAACTAACCCTTTAAGCATTACATCCCCTCCAGGATCTTCCTTATATCAACAAAATTATCATTTACCAAATTCAGGCTTATGCTACTCGAGTGATTATGAAAATAGTTGTGGCACTAAAGTATGCTTTTACCCATGAAGAGATCAAAGAGGCACCTCATGATTTTATGCATGAGATGTGGCTGAGCTCTCCTCTGTTTTTGCCATCCCAGCACTCAGCTAACTACAACACTTACTGCACAAGACCTGCGTCTGTGCAATATATATTAGGGCTTAAAGTTTGTGTTTGCATAATATGTGTGTGTACTGTGTATAATTATGTATATAAATACACACGCATGTATATATTTATTTGTTATATATATATATATATATATGCAAATATTTTAAACGCTGATGTCCTTATATCCCTCAAGTGTAGGACTCTGTAGCCACCACGATTATGTTCAGATAGCCATACTTCCTTTTAAAACGTAGTCAGGCAAATCACGCAGTCAGACAAACCAAGAAACTGATTTCCAGCTTGATTAGAAGATCAACAGAATATTTCAAAGTGTACAGTCCTGTATAGTGCACATAAAGTTTATGCTGATAATGAATTCATTTTGTGAAAAATTCTAATATATATGGGTCATTGACGAATAAGGTTTCTAAAAGTGTAAAAAAACATAATGGAGACAATTAATTTTGAAGTTTTATTAAGTGTTAACAATGAGATTATGTGGTTTTTATAATCAATTAACATTGCTTTTGTCATTTTTTACAAGATGGACAAAAGTTGGCACCAAAAAAGCCATTCGGTTTAAACCAAAATTTCGGTTTTACCGAATGACACTTTTGGTTTTACCAAATAACGATATTTTCAAACAGTGCTAACAGGCTGATATCTAGCTAGCTAGCTAACAAAAGGACAAGCAACATTTTATATTTAGTACAAGTTTTTAAAATATTACAACATTTGCCATGTTTTATAGCGGTTGTATCGAATGACCTGATGTTTCAGGACATGCGTATGAGCAAGTGAAAACATGAATTTTTCAAATAGTTAAGAGAGAGTTAGTTACTTTGCTTCACGACCATGTTTGCAGGTGCCTGAATGATGTCACATCCTGTCACATGCATGACTTGATCCAAAATGATCCCTTTATATTGGTTACTCCAAATGACATTAATGAAATTAATTTTTCCAGACATTCTTTCTCATAACAAAGCAACGACTTCTACACATAATTTTAATACCATTTTGCACTATGTTGATATATGATGTTATAAAATCATACCAGAATAAAAAATATATTATTTTCAAGATATTTTAATCACAAATGAAGTGGCTCTATTGGCCTTTGGACAGTTAAACTGAATCACCTTTTGACACTTCAAAATCTTTAAAATACCTTTATATGTAGCAAAATATAATTAAAACCTTTTGGATTCAGTAAAAGAGATCTAGTTGTACTACCTTACATACTTTGGATGTCATATCTTTGTTTTTTATTATTATTAAGGCCTTTGGACAAAAAAATGACCCGTCACGTCATTGACCCATATACAAATAAAATGTATAATATTCATAAGTATATATGTATATTCATATATTTATTCATATGTATATCTAAAATATATAATTGTTTTTTCTAAAACCACTGCAATACATTAAATGATTTACTTACAGTAATGGCTTTAATTATTTTAATTTGGGGCTCTTATCGGATGAGAACTGAGCTGAGCTGGACGATGACATCACTGTTTTCTCCAGAGCTGCTTTATAGCTGAATTGAATTCGTTTCACAATTGATGATCTTTACACAGTTATTGAACTGAACTGAATTAACACTGAACTGACTTCAGCTGAATAATGACACTATAGTCTTTTTTAGCGATGCTTTACAGCAGATTTGAATTCTGTTTGCATCAATGATCATTATTTTCCTGTTTATCACTGTAAAGCTGCTATGAAACAATCTGTAATGTATAAAGCGCTATATAAAGGTGACATGAATTTTTTCAGCTATTATTTATACATAATTATTTGTGATTTAATGTGATTAATTAATCCTTATAATATGTAATTAATTCAATTACATTTTTAATTGATCGACAGCCCTAGCAACTGTGTGAGGAATGCCTGTTTTTATGAAGGGTGGGGGGGTGGGAGGGGTTTAGCTAGGGTTTGAAACCCTTTTAAAAGTGGCCACAAATCTTAAAGGACAGGAAAAATGTTGCATCCAGTCTTTTTCCGTAATTGCTTCAGACACTGAACAGCCGGAGTGGGTTGAGAGACTGAGATGATTTACAGCCTATTCGGGCCATTCAGAGCCATTGGCTGGCCCTATACACACACACACACACACACACACACATTCCCCCCAATGGAAAAGTTTTAATTAGAGGCCTGTCTACCTCACAACGAGTGTTCAGTTCATTTGTTTAAAGAGCACCTGAAACTCATTTCCTCCTTCTGATGCTGTTTTAATTGTCTTCATTTACATTATATAATGATTATGAATGTAACAAATCCATACATGAGACAAACGCTTTGTTTTCTGTGAGGACTCAGTTTTACCAGGGTGTTTGGATAAAAGTTAAAATTTGGGAAAAAAAAAAGTTCCCAGTGAGAGAATGTAAGAGCTTCTTAATGTAATATTTAATATAAATTCTGCAAATCTCAGTAATGTAACCATTTTTGAACCAATATACCTTCTTCTATTATTTGGTCCAACTATCTAGGCATAAAACATATATGTTGGCTAAATAGCTTCTGTACAAAAGTGCACAAGTAAGGAAGATAAAGCTAAAGCAGGTCTCAAAGATCCTTCAAATTCCAAACATACTTCTAAAAATCAAGTTAAGACTTGCTGTCTCTCTCATAAAGACAGTTCCCTGTCTAGCTTGACGAATCTCTAAAAATATTAGAAGTTTACTTCCTTCTTTGGCTCTAAACATTCATGCAACCTTATTCTTGCTTTGTTGCACATTTTTGTGCACAGACCAGCACAACCTTATTCCAGCACAGACAAGCAGGCTATGTTCGGAATAGCATGCTACCATACTACTCTTACTATTTCTGCAGTATGCAGCATGAATTTTCTGCATCCATTGCCTGGGTGCCTATGTTTGCCAAAAAATTGCTGTTCATAACAGAGTATATCTAATGTATCCAACAATGCAGTTTACTCAAAATATTTTATTGATATTAATATTGATATTAATATTAAGGCAATGTTTTAATTTAGCCTAATATTATTATTAACATTAATAATAATATAGATTTTTTAATTGTTTATACTGTGCAGTAAGCAGTGCTAGTATTTCAATTTATTGAGTTTAAATTGAAATTACACTTAAAATGACTTTGGTGTCCCATAAACTGTTTTGAGGGGGCTGATCTGCTGGCACAGTCACAGGAAATGACACATTTCATTCCACTAGGCATTTCCAGTCAGCTGTCCCTCATTCACTGTCAAAGACAAAAAACAAAAACATAGGGCTGTTTATTCACTCACAGCTATCTCGGTTACGTCATAGGCACCATGTCGTGATTAGTATCATTTACTCAGAGGCCATGGACAAACCTAGACATGAACCCTTCTGCATAACATTGCATTAATGAATATGACCAGTGTGTCCTGAGGGCATAAACATTATACAAACTAACTGCCTAATAACTACCCTTAACCGGAAAGTGCTTCACAGGGAGATGCAAAAAAGTGGGTAAAATGTATTAGTACTTTTCTGTACTGAAATGTGAAGTTTATTTCAGGGATCCCTTACAAAAAATAAGCATACTTCAAGTTCATTTTATTACTTTTGACAGGTACTTTGTGAAAAAAGTATAGGCCAAATATACTTAGACTTTTCTGTCAGTATAAGTCAAGTATAGCCTACTTATGTGTGATTTTAAGTATATTTCCAAAAAGTAGACTGAAAGTATACTTTATTTTTAGTTTAAAAGAGTATGCTGATAGCACACTTTAATAAACTTCTTTTTTTGTAAGGGATTCACAATATATCAGTACCATACTGACTAATATGGGCTGATATTAGAGAATTTAAAATTTATTGATATTGTTCAGTAGGCCTACTGAATATTTGTTGGTCAGTATTGGATATTTAATTGTGCATGCTTGTTTTTCATATATATTTTTCTATTTAGATGATCTTTGATGTCATCTAATGCTAAATGCTAATGCTAACTGCTAAATGTAATCATTAGTAAATCACACAGTGAATATGCCTTTTCATACTGTACATTATAATGTTGTGATGCCTAAATTCACTTGTAGCATTTAAAATGATTGATTTTGTTTTTTAGTGTTTAATTTTTAGTTGAATTAGACAAAATAGTATAGAAATTTTAATATCAAGCATTTATCGGTCATCTATTCATCAAAACATGTATATAATTATTGTCTTATATACACTATATTGCCAAAAGTATTGGGACACCCCTCCAAATCATTGAATTCAGGTGTTCCAATCACTTCCATGGCCAAAGGTGTATAAAATCAAGCACCTAGGCATGCAGACTGCTTCTACTAACATTTGTGAAAGAATGGGTCGCTCTCAGGAGCTCAGTGAATTCAAGCGTGGTACCGTGATAGGTTGCCACCTGTGCAATAAGTCCATTCGTGAAATTTCCTCACTACTAAATATTCCACGGTCAACTGTTAGTGGTATCATAACAAAGTGGAAGCAATTGGGACAGCAACTCAGCCATGAAGTGGTAGGCCACGTAAAATCACAGAGCGGGGTCAGCGCATGCTGAGCAGGGTTTCTGCAGGTTTCATCAAATCTAATTTAATGCTTTTTAATGCCATATATATATATATATCTCGCTAAATGTCGATAGATGACGTCATGCAGCAATTTGTTTGCTTCTCTGCTGCTACCCTTTGTGCTCACATAATATATTTTAATACGGCCAATTTCCCAATAAAATTGTTTCATCTATATATTTTTCTGTTTTTGTTGTCAGACTATATGAAATGGTGACTGAAATGCGGCCCATTAAGACTTCATACAGGGCTCGACATTAAGCCTTGTCATTCACTTGTACGAGTAAAACAGTTGCTTGTTCGAAAAAGAAAAAAAAAGGATTTTTTTTTGTGGTGTAAATATAAATTTAAAATTTCTGAAGCAATATCCTTTCAGAATATTGCAGCTTTGACATATTTAAATCTGCATATTTGTGATAGATTTGTGACCCCCCCCCCATAATTCATGTAAAACGTATGATTCATCTTTCATTTTAAATTCTTAAATTCGATCAGTAAATTTAATTAGAATAAGACACTAAGGGCTGTTACCAATCAAATTAAATCATTTACAAATTTACAATAAAAAAAAATACATCTGCATTAAATAATGTTATGGGATTGTAAGAAATCTTGGGGGGAAATTATACTTTTAAAAACTTAAACTAAACCACCAGTAGGGTGGCGTCAAGAAACTGTCTTAATAAGTGAGTCATTCATTCAAACGATTCATTCCAATGGCTGATTCATTAAAGAATGAGGCAGTTGTTTATGAATGGGTCATTGAATCTTTGACTCAAAATGCTTCAAATTCCTGAATCATTCAGTAACGAAAACAAGGCTGAGCCTGCATCTCAATGAACATTCTATCCATCCTAAATAGTATGTAACATTATTAATATTCAATACTATTTAGGGCGGATAGGGTGGATAGTATGCACAATGGGATGCAGGGTGAGTGTTGCTACTCTATGGTTCTGCTGTGATCTTTGTTTGAAACTATTTTCGCTGCTAAAATAGAACAAAAACAGTCAATGTTCCTTCTAAAATGTAAGTGACTTAATATTAACTATTTGTTAACTGAACAGATGTATGAAATCAGTGTCACGTTTTTAATCGTGACAGTAGCCTATTTAGGAAAACAGCATTCTTGGTCGTGTGATATTGCTTAACTGTATCAAGTTATAAAAACTCCACATTTTGAATTTTTACCGCAGTATGTTCAACTGAGTTTCTTCTTGTGTGTGCTTCGCTCATGTTTCCATTTCTCCTCGAGATGGTGCGCGAGCCTCAACAGCGCAACCTTGTTATCATCACGACATTATACAGCCTATTATCATCCACTATCAATCGCCACTAAGACTAAATGTAATAAAATCATTCTCGCTTTTTTTTTTTTTTTGTATTGACGTTTTGATCAGGTCCTTGTCCAGCCGGGCAAGTAAAATTCTCTTTCTCTTGCCCCTTCAAAAAATCCACTTATCCCGGACTAATTGACAAGCGTTAGTGTCGAGCCACATGTTAAACCAGCGCTAAATCCTGATTTATAATCGAGACGTTGTCTGACAAAATCACAATACACATAAGATAAAGACAGTTGCTGTGATTTTGGCTAACGTTATATGTACAAGTAAAATGATCACTCACTCAGGTTAGAAGCAATAGTATCTATTTTATTTGTTCTCTGACAGAGCGCACAGCCTCAACTGAATGCGCTGCTCCTCTCAGCCACTCACTGAACAGCAGACGCAGAGAGAGGTGCGCCTGCGCCTGCAGCAGGGAAGCAAGATCTCGCGCTCGTGCGGCAGTACTGGTGGGTCTCGGAAGCTAGATCAGGTTAAAAAGTATATTCGTTACAATGCGCTTTCTTGGAAAAAAGTCGCAAAAGGGGTCTGAAAAGTCGCTAAGTTGGCAACACTGATGCAGCCTTCCGTCTCCAGGTCACAGCCCGCCGCTGTCCGCTGCACCAGCCGGAGGCAATTACCAAACTGGTTCCATGTGTGTATCACACCAATGTACATATTTTACGACAGCAAATCAAAGTTATTAATTATGAAGGCTATATTCAATATAAACTGGTAGTATTATTTTTCTTCAAAACTATCTAAAAAAATTGAATGCCTGTAGGAATAAAATTTAATGCTTTTTAATGCCCTGCGGATACCCTGGCTGAGGTGCACAGTGCGCAGAAGTCGCCAACTTTCTGCAGAGTCAATAGCTACAGACCTCCAAACTTCGTATGGCCTTCAGATTAGCTCAAGAACAGTGCGTAGAGAGCTTCATGGAATGGGTTTCCATGGCCGAACAGCTGCATCCAGGCCTTACATCACCAAGTGCAATGCATAGCGTCGGATGCAGTGGTGTAAAGCACGCCGCCACTGGACCCTAGAGCAGTGGAGACGTGTTCTCTGGAGTGACGAATCACGCTTCTCTGTCTGGCAATCCGATGGACGAGTCTGGGTTTGGCGGTTGCCAGGAGAACGGTACTTGTCTGACTGCATTGTGCCAAGTGTAAAGTTTGGTGGAGGGGGGATTATGGTGTGGGGTTGTTTTTCAGGGGTTGGGCTTGGCCCCTTAGTTCCAGTGAAAGGAACTCTTAATGCTTCAGCATACCAAGACATTTTGGACAATTTCATGCTCCCAACTTTGTGGGAACAGTTTGGGGATGGCCCCTTCATGTTCCAACATGACTGCACACCAGTGCACAAAGCAAGGTCCATAAAGACATGGATGAGCAAGTTTGGTGTGGAGGAACTTGACTGGCCTGCACAGAGTCCTGACCTCAACCCGATAGAACACCTTTGGGATGAATTAGAGCGGAGACTGCGAGCCAGGCCTTCTCGCCAACATCACTGCCTGACCTCACAAATGTGCTTCTAGAAGAATGGTCAAAAATTCCCATAAACACACTCCTATACCTTGTGGAAAGCCTTCCCAGAAGAGTTGAGGCTGTTAGCTGCAAACTCCATATTAAACCCTACAGATTAAGAATGGAATGTCATTAAAGTTCATATGCACATAAAGGCAGGCGTCCCAAAACTTTTGGCAATATAGTGTATATTGGCCAGAACTTTAATACCAGTGTCCCTAGTATATTTATAATCAAAATTTCTGCACAAGGCAAATCAAAATTTGCCTTGTGCGCCATCTTGGATTTTCTTTTTTATTATTATTTCTTTTTTCTTCTGCAAAGGACACATGTGATAATGCCTTAGAATTTGGCCAAAATATAAATATTCTCCCTGCTTTTTGGAACAACTTTTGCATCAAAAATCTCTTTGATGCCTCAAAAAATGCTGCTTCCATAGACAGCTCACTTAATTATGGGAACATAACAACAGTCTTTTTATTGTTTACTAATTACAAATGTAAGTAATAGGTCTGTTGAGGTAAAACTGCTGGAAATGTAAGACCTAAGGTGACACTGGGCCCCCTTTCATTATTCACCAATTTAGCAATAAACTACAGTCATTTGGCTGAATATGACTCTCTGTGAAATATGACATGAGTCAAATGGTGGCGACTTCATTCACTGAAAATGCCCTAACTTAACACTAGCCCTCTTTATAGGGATTGCGTCATGTTCTTTAGAGGTCTTATTTTGGCATAGAAGCACCATTCATTTTTCACTAGCACGCACACTGCAGACATTCTCTTCAGCAAGTATAAGGTCATTTGGGAAAGCGCCATAAACTCACCCCTTCAGGGTTAGAGACTGGAGGTCAGACAGAGAGGGCAAAGAGGAAAGTGAATGTCTTATCACAAAATAATGACCTCAGGGCCCCACAGAGACCTTCAGCACACTCCAAGTTCTCTCTCTGGTGATATAGTGCTAATATTGAGAGTTAATGAGCTGAATAACTGAATGTATCAGCCAGATTGATTTTTGGATATTTTGGCACTCCAGCGGTGCCCAATGACCACTGTTACTTGTCACTTTCTAAAGTAAACAACTTTTGTAGTCAATGGACATGGCAAATTCTGTTTTCAAATGTAAACTGGGTTGTGAACACATTCAATTGTAGTTATACACTACCTTTTTTTATCAAATTAATACATTTATTCACTAAGGATGCATTAAATATAAAAAAATGACAGATGTAAATATTAAGCAGGCAAATATATTAAGCTGCACAACTGTTTTCTGTCAAATCTTGCTGCAGTGAAGTGCGCGACGCAGAAGAACATGACAAAAACATCTTTAATCCAATAATCCAAAACAAGAATACTCAGGAGAAATAGCAACAACGTACAACTCAGACGACACCGAACCATGAACAGAAAGAACTCAAGGCTTAAATACACACAGGGATAATAAAAAGTAAGCAGAAACACGTGCGTAACTCTGAAACCATGGAGACAAACAAGGAAAGGGCATGGGCAAACAGGAACAGAACTGAACTAAAACACAATGAAACTAAACCAAAACAGAATATACTGTACATGTTACATGTTCAAAATTGATAATAATAAGAAATGTTACCTGAGCACCAAATCAGCATATATATATCTTGCCTCCCCTGAGCCCACTGACTTTTAACAGACCCCTTAAAGCGTGCGGTGGGAGATTTAAATGTAAATCTCATAATAATAAAAATCTGGGTGTAACATTTGATTCATCACTTACATTTCAATCTCATATAAGTTCTATTACAAAGGCTGCATTTTACCACCTTCGCAATATTGCCCGACTGCGACCTGCTCTCAGCACTAAAGACATTGAAACTCTAACTCATGCTTTGATAACCTCTCATCTCAACTACTGTAACTCGCTTCTTATTGGGCTGCCCGCTAAAACAATCACTAGATTACAATATGTTAAAAATTCTGCAGACAGATTCATCAATCAAGTCAAGAAATCTGATCACATTTCTCCTTTGCTCTATAATCTACATTGGTTACCTGTTTCCGTCCGCATTCAGTATAAAATTCTCTTGTTAACTTTTAAATGCCTTCATGGACTTGCTCCCCATTATTCATCTGAACCGCTGCACTATTATTCAGCTCCTCACTTAGGTCATCTGACTTAAAAACTGCTTCCTGTACCTCGTTTTTGTCTTTCATCAATGAATGATAGATCATTCAGTCCGAAACTCTGGAATTCTCTTCGGCTAACTAACTCTTCATGACACCTCTACTATATTCTCATTCAAAACTAAATTCACAACTAAAGACCTATGTTTTCTTACAGTATTTCCTGCCCCCCTCTGTATAGTGTTTTGCTGTTTAGTTACTGTGTATATGTATGTATGAATGTATGTATGTACTGCATGATCTATGTATTTATGTTTGATGCTGTGTTTATGTGTTATCTTCTTGTACAGCGACCTTGAGCTTAGGAAAGGCGCTTTTTCGAACGAAGTCTTGATAAGTTAGTGATTAAATCATTCACTCAAACAATTTTTTCAAAACACCAATTCATTCAAGAACGAAAAACCACACTGTTGTTCAAAGACGCTCAACAGTTCTGTTCACGTGTGAAAAGTCCTTTGCATTTACCAAAAATAGCACAAGCAAACCAGCCCAGGTGAGAAAAAGTAACGCAAAAGTAATGTAACACATTACTTTCCATAAAAAGTAACACATTACTTTTAAAAGTAACTTTCCCCAACACTGGTTAGCATAAAGCAAATTTGAATTACAGTCAGTATGCAAAATGCACATAGGTTGATCTAAGAAATATCAGCGATTACCACTTGATTCAGGCATCCAAAACAAAAAATGTGCTCATGTATGGGCAAGAAAATTAGGAAATGTGGTCTGAAGCAGAACCAAAGCCATGTGGAGGTGTCAAATCCCACATGTGCGTTAATGTAGTGAAGATTAGTTTGCGAGGAGGCTTTGTGGAGGTCACTCTGAGAGTGTTCAATCGTATTAGCCCTAATGCTGTGAAGTGCCCAGCACAGACCTGAGCTGTTCAGGTTTGCTTTAACAGACCAAATCCATGTCCGCCGCCTGCTGAGTGCTGTCAATACTGACCCAAAGCACTTTTTCAAACAACTACGTGAGAAATTAGTGCAACGAGAGATTCAGATGTTCCATTACTCGACCGCAACATGCAACTTTAAGGGCACTTGTCTGTGTTTTATCGACGCGTTTTCAACAGTCGCTATGGCAACTGAATATAAACTTCACACCTACCTTTAGAAACTTTCAGTAAATATACCCGGGATGTGCTTTGCCTGTTAACACCTACAAAGTATTTAATGCATGATACACTGCGTTTAAATTATGCAGCACGGTTGATTAGCATTCAAAGAGCTGCAGAAAAGAAGTATCTCCAAATATATTACAGCAATCTGGCTTGTGTAATTAATTGGACTACAAATAAATGCAAATGTCCCTGTTTACAATCACATTAAAATGAATCAATTGTAGGTCAGGGTTGACCATGACTTTTCCAGTAGATTGTGATTACTGGATAAGGATTTTAATGTTATAGAGATCACAAACAAAGAGCATTTTATGAAATATTTCATAATATTTTCATATTTTATAACTGAGTATCACTAGATGTATTCAGTACAGAACTTTTTTACTCATTTTACTGTTTTTTGGGGGGCATTGCTTGGCATTTTCACTTATTTTTAGGCAAAACAACATGGTTTGGATTTAAACATGGAAAATACTGTACTCTTATTGACAGTAGAATAATCAAAATAGACAAAATATTTATTAAACAAACATGTAAGGTGCAGGCAGTGTTTAAATTCCATGTAGGCCTGACAAGAATAACAACAATGCTATGCTTCAGAAATAAGCCTACATCTTTACAGGTACCAACTAACATTTCAAAATGAACAACTAGTTCTACAGTCCAGGCAGTGTAATGTCGTAATAGGTCAGTGGCGAGGAGGGGCATCAGGTTCTATTGTTTAAACAGCTCTTTTTCTGTTTACTTTTCTCATTGAGTTCATGTGAGCCACCCCTGCTCTCTTTCTTTCTATCTGACCCTTTTCAGTGGGATTCATGCACCCTGAGCCGAATGGTACATTCTTTACGAGAAGTAAGTTAGATAAGTGGGTAAAAAATGGACATTCCTCACATTTCTGTGGAGGTAATAATTAATATGGGTTTTATGGCTGTCCTGACTGGGGTGTTGAGATAAGACCAAGAAAAAGAGAAGCTGAAGAGAAAGATCAACCCAGATCTGCACAAGATGAACATCAATGATTGAATTATCAGACTTTGAGAAGGGCAGTAGTGTGGTAAAGCTTTGGAAAAACATTTCTGATGAAATTAAATGACACCTCTGTCTGTTTTAAAGGGTTAGTTCACCCCCAAATGAAAATTCTGTCATTAATTACTCACCCTCATGTCGTTCCAAACCCGTAAGACCTTCGTTCATCTTCAGAACATAAATTAAGATCTTTTGATGACAGAATGCTGTCAGATTTCCTTCCATAGATTGCCTTTGTAACTACCACTTTGACGCTTCAAAAACTTCATAAAGAGATCGGAAAACTAATTCGTATGAGTCGAGCTGTTTAGCATTCTGTCATCAAAAAGATCTTCATTTGTGTTCTGAAGATGAATGAAAGTCTTAGGGGTTTGGAACGACATGAAGGTGAGTAATTAATGACAGAATTTTCATTTTAGGGTGAACTAACCCTTTAAGACTGAACTGACTGAAAAAAATGCATTGGATTTCTTGGAAATAAGCACTTTATGTAGTTTTTACTATGTTAGAGTTTCACTGTACAATCAGTTCCTTGTTTCGCTCAAGGTCATGATATCATCTTGGATTATATTTAAAGGAATGTTCTGGGTTAAAATACAAGTTAATCTTTATTGAAAAGATCTGTGACATCTTGTCGATTACCAATTTCAACTAATTTCTAATTTCACTCATTTCAACTCGCTCCGCAGTATGTAAAAACAAGATTCGGAAAACATTTATTTTAAATTGTAATAATATTTCACAATGTTACTGTTTTTACTGTATTTTTGATCAAATAAATGCAGCCTTGGTGAGCATAAGAGACTCTTTCAAAAACATTTAAAAAAATCTTACCAATTCTAAACTTTTGAAGGGTAGTGTGTTACAAAAATTGTATAAAAATTAGTATTACTATTTTTTTAATATTAATGCATCAGATGCATATTATCTTTATTTTCTTTATTTTTATGTAAACCAATTATGGGTCTCTAGTCACAAACCTGATTCTGATTTACAGTAATGCACATACAATGGAAGTCTATGGCGCAAGGCATTACAAATGTTTAAAATCAAAAATGAGAAGCTTATGTTTTTTTTCAGTTATACAAATCATTCTGTATGAAAATGTGATTTTTTGGTATTTTTTTTTAAAGATGTCCACATTGTTCTTTAGTGATGGGACAGTTCTAGGCAGATGAACTGTTATACGGGACCAATGTATGTCATTTGTAAACTTTTTGGTACCCTTCCAAGTATCTTGTGAAAGTCAGACTATATTATTGAGTGAATTAACATGTTAACATGTAGGATGTTTAAGTATTGCTTCCAAGCAGTGCGAATTTTAACATTTATCCCAGTGTCTTGTCCCATAGACTGCCATTGTGAGTGCATTAAAGGGTCAGTTCACCCAAAAATGAAATTTCTGTCATTAAGTACTCACCCTCATGTCGTCCTAAACCCGTAAAACCTTAATTTGTCTTCGGAACACAAATTAAGATATTTTTGATGAAATCCAAGGGTATCTGATCCACACATAGGCAGCAACGACATTGCACCTTTTAAGGTCCAGAAAGGTACTAAATACATCGTTAAAACCGGCGACGTGACTACAGTGGTTCAACCTTATGAAGCGACGAGAATAGTACTGGCCGACTGAAGCTCTGCAACGAAAACAGCATAGCAGTATGACATGGGACAGAAGAATTTGTTGAATAAAGTCGTTATTTTTGTTTTGTTTTTGCGCACAAAAAGTATTCCCATCACTTCATAATATTAAGGTTGAACCACTGTAGTCACGTCGCCGGTTTTAACAATGTATTTAGTACCTTTCTGGACCACAAAAGGTACAATGTCTTTGATGCCTATGTGTGGATCAGATACCCTCGGATTTCATCAAAAATATCTTAATTTGTGTTCCGAAGACAAACAATGGTCTTACGGGTTTTCGGACGACATGAGGGTGAGTACTTAATGACAGAAATTTCATTTTTGGGTGAACTAATCCTTTAATGTAAACATGATTTTTGTTTGTTTTTATGAACTTAAGGATGAGAATAAGAATTATTTTGTTATATGCCATAACTTAACTTCTTTGTATTTAGCCTTTAATTATGACTTGACACATCTGTAACACCATGAGATGGAAGATTTAAACCTCGTCAGTGGTCTCTGAACACAAAGCATGGATCTGAACAATGCCACCCTTGCGCAATAGTTTTTAGAATTACAATGTTGTCCCTGCGGGGAATGAGGATATAACTTGTACTGGCAAAAAAAAACAATGCAAATCCTTTTATACTCATTTGACATCAGTATAAAAGAAATTGGTGCATTGCATTTCAATTGCAAATAAGCTTCCCAAAGGCTACAAAGAGTCTCACTTCACAACTTTCTTGACAGTAAACAGAATGGAAGTTAATCAGCCGAACCATAATAGGTTTGTATGCTGAGAGGATCTTTTATGATGCAGAGAGCCTTCTGTGAGGCAGAGAGAGTTGAATGTCACAGCGAGGCAGTTTTTGGAGACAAACATCCTCTCCGGTTCTTATTTAATGATGGTACAAACACTAGAGAGAAGCTTTTTTCTTACACTGAAATACGGCTACATAAAATAAAATGCAAAACAAGATGTTCACCTGAGGAAAACTTGCTGCCGTAGCTCTCTTTTCTTCCAGTCAAAGCACATATATTTGATTTCCTCCTAATGCCGTTGAGGAGAGATCCAAATTACCCATCAGCAGTTAAGCATCTCTTCCTTCACTCCCACGGACCTGCTGCCAGACTACGGCCAGGAAAACCCCTGGGAATGTCTCTGGTTACTCTCTCCTGCCACTGCTACACTGATCACCCCTCTCTCCCTTTTGTAAAGAAAGCGCGCCTTTCTATAGTGTCGGTGTGGAAGAACCTGTTCTCCTTGTTCTGTGACAAATGTGAAGGACACTACTTGTGCCATGGGCAGCAATATTGAATGCTGCTAATGCGGAACCAACTAGAATAAAACAGAAAATGCTTTAGGCCAAAGAATAAAATGTTGTTTGTGATGGAGAAGTTCAGAGGATCACCGCAGAACCTGGTGTCCAGTGGGAAACATGTTGTGTTGTCATCTTGCAATGTGTCTAAACAATAGGCTTAGTCTTGCACACTACACCATGCAGGCAGCCTTGGCAAGCTCTCCAGAGCATCAAATTACATCATGCTGGTGGGAGACACTTGAATAAAATGGGGGGCTTGTTCTACATGAAATGAGTCAGTTTCTTGTGGTATCCACGTATACACATCATCATTCGATTTTGCTACAGGTGTCAGAAAGGGCCAATCTCACTTCTAGAATGCCTCAGCTGACTTTATGATACACTTTAACCAATGTTAACCACGTCACTCTTGGCCAAGGATCAACTAGACAAACATATTCTTTCTGGGAGGGAGATTTTTGGAAAGGCCATATTTACATGAGGGTTATTTCACAGGCAGGCTGGCAGAGAGATCAAACAGAAAAATAAATAGCTACTGAAGGACGAAGCAGACTTTGTAATTCGTAAACGCAACTGTGCCCCAGTCATGTTTCTTAAATACAGTGTTGCATATTCTCTCCCCTCCAGGCTCGTCAGTCTAGAAGATTCCATAAATTCAACCATTGCCAAGGCCTTTCCGAGATGACAGAGGAGGAGTACCGAATGAAAAAGAAGAAAGAGAGCAGAGGGAGGATGAAGATATGGTAAGGTAGACAAGTCTAAGCCTGCTCTCAGATATCTATCTGACTCCTGATGAGAGACAACTGAGCCAGACCTGTTTCCTCAACCTCAGTCCATCATCATGAATCCAAAATTTTGAGTTCCTTAGAAGATAATTAAGTTTGAATAGCTATGGAAAGCAAGACTAATTGCTTAGAAAAGTCATAGAACATCTTTCATCAACAAATTTGAGTATTTTTTTCATTGCGAGATCTACAAAAGAAGTGGAAAAATAGACTCCAAACTCAAAAAAAAAAAGAGAAAAACTTCAGAAAAACTACACAACACTGTACATTTATGGAGAGCAGCCATTAGACAGCTATAAAAAGAAACAGTAAGTACAGGAGTTTGACTCCTCTTCTATATTGCAGCCCAACATACCAGAGAAAAACTGCAAACTGATTTTCAGGTAGTTTTGAATTACAACCTGTTTAACACTATGAAAAATATTTGAGTAATGGAAACAAAGTGTTGTAATCGATATCACCCTGAAGTAGTTTCTGGCGTTTATGATTGGCTGGACATTTGATGAGGAGGAAATGAACCCATATCAACCAAGGGTCACACAAATTATTATTTACTTCCTCATTAGTACAGACATTTCATCCAAAACAACATAGTACGCTAATTGCAGCTGGCGTAACCTAGGGTTAAATGTTTTGCACACAAGTAAATTGGAACTAAAAAAAAAAATCAGGAATTGAATATATTTCTATTTTTATAGGTTGTTTTAATATATTGACAGCCATAATATTTTCCAAGTTGTATTTAGGTGTGTCAGGATCAAGAATTTTGTGCTGACAATTAACTGTCATACAAATAACTGAGATTTGAGTTTTGTTCATGTCACTTACAGTGTAAGCCTGATGTTTTTTTTTTATTATTATTTATAATCATATATACTATAATAATGTTTATAAAATAGGCCCATATAATAAACTTTAATGCTATGAAAATTAATATGTATATAATATAATATATATAATATAATATAATATAATATAATATAATAGTCGCGATCACAAGCTGGAGTGCCCTTGATAGCCACCAGAGGGAACTCCACCCCAGATTGTTGTCATTTCCTCACGAACTACATTTCCCAGAACTCACTGCCCGGTCTCATTATCCCTGATGGTTCTCAGCTGGTTCACATTACCTTGTCAGTCCCTGCCTATATAAGCCTGGTTCATTCTGTCATTGATTGCAAAGTCTTGTATGTGTCACTACTGCATTTCTGAGCGTGCCATTGATTTTCTGTCCCATGGTTTTGACCCCTGCCTGTTTTCTGGATTTCTTTGTTTTCTGGATCACCTTGTTTGCCCGAGTTTCAAGCCTGGTGTTTGTATTGGACTGTTTACCCTGTATTTATGACCTTTGCCAGTTTTTTGGATCACATCTTTGGATTACCCTTTAATAAACTACTGCATTTGGATCAACCTTTGCATCTCTGAGCAGTTCATTAATATAATATAATATAATATAATATAATATAATATAATAATATGATGCAGTCTAAATAAACTCACAGTCACAGACCTTAATTTTGTTTGAAGGAAGATATCTGACTATATTTGTGTACTGTATAATATATATATATATATATGTTATTCTTTACTCTCTGCCAGATTAGACACTCTTGCTTCTCCCTACCACACCAGAAAAGACGACACAATATCATGTATTTGAAGGCATTTAAGTGCCTAAATTTCCCTTATTTGGATGGCAAAATGTGATTGAAATTTAAACTGAAAAATTATTGTGGTTATCTAAAATAACTGCGATTAGATCGTACAACCAGGCCTTGTTGTATTTAATTAATTGTTTTATAGGTAGCGAAATTAAGCCAAATCAAATTCTTTCCAATAACACATTATCACATGGGAATGAAACTGATCCTTTGTGTTAGCAACCTAGAGCAAAGGAAATGTTTCGTACTGTCAGTGAAACCAAAAGATTGTTGTGGAACCACTTTGCAAGAGCACAATCAGCACTTGGTTTGTTTAGTATAATATCAGAATCATCACAAAGCTACAGTATGTGCTTGAAGGCAAACAAACATCCAGAATGAATTTTGGCCAAGCAGGGTACATTACTTAAAAATAGAGTCAATTTAAATGACGTCTCCATCATTTTGCATCAGAGGTAATGTTGCAGGATCTGAGCTTCTATTTTTTCTCTAAAGCTACAAATCTTTAATTACAACGACAGACGCTTCTCTCAACGGATAAAAGGATCTAAAGGCAAAAGGAGAATCTCAGTGGTGAGTGTAAGGGTGTGTCCTGAGAAAGAAAGCTGACTAATCCTAATCCTGCACGAGTCTTTCTACGCAGTGTCAGATGAGCCACTGGGGTTCATGGGATAGCGGGCCAGCAAGGAGAGGTGAAGAGGAGGAAAAACTCAGCAGGATTATTATAGCCATGATTAGCTCATTTCACTGGGTCCAGCTATGCTACAAGCTCACTGTCTTCACTAAAGTCCTGTGGCTGGCAGTATTTACAGTATGTAGTTATGAGCAACCTGGAATATCCTGTTGGTGAAGCAACTTTGAAATAGCTACTCATAATTTAAAGTAGTTAAACTTTATTTATTTATTTATTTACTAAAGACAACTAACAAAAAGCTAACAACATTCAAGTTACTTTTTTGGCACAAAAATGTAATATTTTCTGTCCGCTAGAGGTCGCTAGAGGCCTATTCAAAACAAAGGCGTAGCTTGATGACGCCAAGTTTGAGCGCGGAATCTTGGGACATGTGGTCTTCACCTCAACGGCCGGTGGAAAAGAATTGGGATAGGACTCGGGAAGAAATCATGTTCATGGATGCGATTATTAACCCTCTATAGTACGGTGTTGCCTCCAGGCAACATGGTCTATTTTAGTTTGTGCAATATGTAAGGGAGAGAGTATGAAGCAGAGCAGGACCGAGTGTTGTGGGAGCTGAACGAGGCCGCTGGTGCGATTGCGCAACACACGTCGCGAGCAGCGGAACTTTTATTATGCCGCAGTCGCCGGCGCCGCTTCCGCTATTCCAGTCATGAGTATGAAGTAACACAGCTCTGTTTATCATATTAGATACATTTGAGTGTGTTGAAAATGTAATAACGTTACTCTGTGCGTTCACTCGGCGGCTGCTATAAGACACTTGTTGCACACTGCAGTAAGCTAGATCGATTTTAGAATATCATATTAAATGCTGGATGGCTTGTGTTGATAAATGGCATGCAATTAATTTTAAAACGTATTGTATGATGGAGAAAATGCTGTATTACTGTTACTAAAAATAAAGCTGCATCTGATTATGCTGTGTTAGCTACTTCACAAAATAGTGTTTTTCTCTGAGGCATGGTAAAGCATAGTACTCGCAGAAAAAAATAAAGAAAATTAGATTTAAACAATAAGACTAAACGTGTTGAGCTATATAACAATAATTAGTTTTCTGTCTATAAATATATCAAAACAGTTGTTCCCGTGCCTATTAAAACATGTAAATATTAAAGTGTCTTTGGTGTTTCCATTGTTTCTACGAAATAAAACCGGAAACCGAGGGTAACGCGGGTATGACGCAATTGACAGGTGACTCCTCACACGTCCCGGAGCCTTGGTTAAAATTGCAATTTTCTCACGATTTACAAATAGTTGCAAACATTTGGGATATTGTAAGTACTCGAGTGAACAAAATATATAACACTGGCCTAGTGGTTTTTGGATATTTTACTGCAAAATTCTTACATATTGCACCTTTAACTAAATATTTAGCTGTAAGAAGACAGCCACAGATTTAATTTTTTTTTAAACATTCATTTGAGCAACTCATGTAAGAGATTTAAAAATAATTCACCAATTCAAATCTCTCTGCAGAAGTCTTTTTATAGTGAAATATTTATGTGAAATATGAAAATGTGGGAAAAACTCTAATGTATATTGTTGCTGCAATAGACCACTAAAAGTAGCTTGTTACTGAATAAGCTACAGTATTTTGAAAATAGATAAACTACTGTCAACTGTGGCTACTTTTTAGTTAGTTATTTTCCAACAATGCAAATGACTTGAGCAAAAGATAGAAGAATGTTTACAGGTTTCAGTTGTGCAAGGCAAGTATTAAGTGGCCTATAAAAACTACAGGGCTACAGGATAGAAGCATAAACAGGTGAAGATATTGCATGCTAATGCATGGTTTAGTTGCTGAGTCAAAGCCCTGCAGGGACCAGCATCAAAGGTGTAGTTTCTGATAATGTTGAATGATGCCTTCCTTGCCGCACACCTGTTCTCCTAATGCTTACGCCAAATTAGCATTACTCACTTGTTGGTTTATTGGTTATACAGTACAAAAGTTTGGGGACGGTAAGATTTTTTTAATGTTTTTCAAAGAACTTTCTTGTGCTGACCAAGGCTACATTTATTTGATCAAAAATACAGTAAAGACAGCAATACTGTGAAATATTATTACAATTTTAAATAACTGTTTTCTATTTGAATATATTTTAAAATGCAATTTATTCATGTGATGCAAAGCTGAATTTTCATCAGGCATTTCTGCAGTCTTAAAGGTAGGGCAGTATATTTAGGAGAGGCAAGCAATAGCAATCTAGCATCCTCGACCCTCCACACTTGTTTTTTTAAAATAATCAGCTACTGACCTCTTCATTTTTAGACAACTTAATTCCTAAATTCCTAATTTGCGCGTTTCATCATCAGTGCGCCATGCACGTGTACATGACTGATAGGCTTGCTGCGATAGTCGGTGTTACCTGTTTTGTACAGCTAAAAATAACTGGAAGCGAATGACAGATACATCAAATTTACAAATGGCCGTGCCTGCTCTTACCTGAAAAATAAGGTGAATAGTAACAAAAATCAAACAAAATCACAGACACTTCCATTAAAAACTGAACATGTTTGTTCAATGCAGCATAAGCTGAACGAGAGTTGCAGCACAGATCAGCAGGAGGAGTCAGATTTCATTTATCACGAGAGTGAGGAGCTGACTGACAAGACGATGGCGGAAGATTTGGTTTCAAATTGAAATGTAAAAGCGCCTATTTAAGCGAGTTTGTCATTGTACTGTTTTGTTGTTGTTTTTCAATAAGAATAATAATGAACCCACCATTCTAGCAATTGCTGACCCCGAATTGACGCTAATTCAAAAGTAAAAGTAAAATGTGCACGGCCACACAGACATTCATAATGGTGTGTGTCCACTGGTGCGGAGAAATGAAGTGAAAACGCACGCTCTGCTCCACACTGTTATGAATGCTCGTGCGGCCGTGCGCATTTTACTTTCACTTTCGAATTAGCGATTTAAAAGCGAGGTGCAAAAGAGGGAAAAACTCGAACGGGACTAACTACGGGAGAGTAGCCAAATAGTCGATAATACTTGACAGATTAGATAAGTCCCTAATGCAAGTACAGGTAGGCAGACACCGATTGAGTGCGTGACCATGCACTCACACAAATGCGACCACGTCATATTTTAACTCGCACATTCTCAAAAAATGCTTGCATCTGACTCTGAGGACATGAACAGCTCCAGGTAGAACATCAAAGGTTTCCATCTTGTAATTACAGTTACAACATGGCATGAACGCAGCATAAGCTTGTTGTTTTGGTTCAGGAGGAACTGTAAAAGATGGCTGCCGTTTGTTTACAGCGTCTGTGTACTCTGCATAGCCTCATGGAACACGTTGATGATGTGTGATGTTTACGCGAGCAGGGTGCGCAGAGGTATGGAAATGCATATGTTGACAGGCAGGTAGGACATCGTATCATTGCATTCGAACCGAATTTGCCTCCCCTACCTTTAACATGATCCTTCAGAAATCATTCTAATTTGCTGATTTGATGCGCAAGAAACATTTCTTATTATTATCAATGTTGAAAACAGTTTTATGCTTAATTCTTTTTTGGGAAAACTGTGATCCATGGATGAATAAAAAGTTAAATGAAGAGTTCAGATGCAAAAGCCTCTAAGTGCCATCTGAAATTTTCTTCTAAAATGAGCATTTTTATCAAGCTCGTATGTTTAGGTTCAGTAATTTCACTTTAATGGCAATTAATAGGTCCTTTTCATTGCCATTAAAGTGAAATAACTGAACATAAACATACAAGCTTGATAAAAATCCTCATTTTAGAAGAAAATTTCAGATGGCACTTAGAGGCTTTTGCATCTGAAGTCTTCAAATATATATTGGATCATTATGGACCAGAATCGTGAATTGTGTCATTTCTGCACCACTAGTGTCATCCAGAAGAATTGCAAAAAATGACTGTTTTCAAACATGTTTCAAACACTTCTCTTAGCTTAGTTTATGTCAGGCAGGTAGTTCCACCCCCAAATTCATGCCATTGGTTGAGCTAATGTTATTATGTCTGGACAAGAATAGCAGAGCAGTTACTTAACAATGATATATTCAGCAGTGCAGGTCAAGGATTGTATGACAGTTTGTGTCAGATTCTTTGCATGGACATGAGCTTCTACTGTTAGTTTCATCTGACAGCTATCATGGATGTTTCCTGCAAAATCAGAACAGCTGAAAACCCTAAAAATAAATACCTAACCCAGTGGCTTCTTTAGGTCGCTCTGCATGCACGTGCGCTGTGAACATTCAGTGAAATGCACAAAAAGCAGTCCATTGTCAGCCGTACAACGGCCTCATCTAAAAGCCACCCTAAGTGCAGTTTTATGTTGTTAGACACCCCGTTTGTACATTTTGCAGCTGAAAGGAGATGTGAGACCTGCAGAGGAGCTTCACGCCCTCTGACCAGCTCCACTTGAGAGCCACTCCCACAATGGGCCATGACTCCATAGGTCAGGGGTCCTGTTGTGGCCCCTGGTTTCCAAGGTTACTGCCTAGCAGAGAAGAACGCTACTCAGTTCCCTTTTGTCCCTAAATTCAGGGCATCAAAAGCAGAGCTGCAGTCTAGAGTAAGGGCTCCCACCCAAACATTTCAAAACAGTCGCCCGCAAATACATGTACACACTGCAGAGAGAGTGAGATGGGGGTCCGAGCGCAATGCGACCACCAAGACAGATGACAGGAACAGGCAGCCTGCACTCCAGCTATGCAAATTGCCTTTTTATGGTTTGTGGCAACCTATTAAGTGTTGAGAAAACTTCTTAGTGACCTTACTCTAATGGAACTGACCTGCTAGGAATGCATTACAATAGTTTTTCAAACAAAAGCGCACCACTCTGTAAGCATATACAATCTCTGGGAAGATAACAATCTGCTACCATGACAAAAAACAAAAACAAACAAATAATACTGTTATATAAGAATTGTGTTTATTTTTAGCAGATATATGAGATGCATTGATTAATGCATTTGTTTAAATGCATTTGTCTTTCTTTAACATTTTCTGTTGCTGTCCACTACTATTAGCCTGACATGAGATGTTCTTACATGCACGTATGTGAAATTCTTTTGCAGCTCTTCAGTGTAACAAACTGAAAGACACCTGTAAACTCAGATCACAAACAGGCCTATATATATATATATATATATAGATAGATAGATAGATAGATAGATATAAAGACCAGTGATGTGCACCATTGAGCTGTGCATACAGACTATATGCGGCGGTCTATATAGAGACACTGCAGCAAGTGCAAACAGATTATAAAGTCACAGCAGACTCACCATTATTGCTCGCGGTCTCAATCACAAGACAAACGAGACTGAAGTGGAACTGGATCGCAAGAGATTATTTAGATTGTTTTAGAAGAAAAGAGCCTATCCTCGGCGTCGATAGCGATCTGTAGAGACGCGGTGGAGATGATGTGATATCGGAGTCCTGCACAACGTAATGTTGCGCTTCGGTTTCCCTCTCTGAGATTTGAACTAATCTACAGCTTCAGTCATTTATCACAGCGCCTCTATAGCGACACCTGGCGATTACATAAAGGAACTGCTGGATGTGTCTGTCTTTCTTTGAAAGAAGTCCCTTTTGCTTACCAAGGCTGCATTTATTTGATCAAAAATAATACAGTAATATTGTGAAATATTATTGGGTATAAATTATAACTGTAACTAATAACTGTTTTAATTCATTTTAAAATGTATGCAAAGCTGGATTTTCAGCATCATTACTCTAGTCCAGGGGTTTTCAAACTTTATGATGCCAAGGACCCCAAATATGATGAACCTTTTATGAGAGACCCCCTTCCTAAAATCCATCTATATATTTTTATGTATGAAAAAACATTTAAAATGTTAGATACATAATAAGTGTGACATTATAAATACAACATATTGTTTCTAAACTTAAATGGGCTATACTTAATGTTGGATGTAAACCTGAAGAAGAACATTTTCAATTAAAAATTATTTGTATAAGCAACTTTCACAATAAATGTATGTAAGCTGAGAAAAAAAAAACTCACTAGAAAGATACAAAGCAAACATATAGGCTACAATTCTGGAACGTATGTATACGGCAAGAAAGGAGAGAAACATTTAAAAATGAAACAATGTTCGGTAGACATTAACCATTTTTGTTTTGTTGTTTTATTCTCTGAAATTTTCTGGGGACCACTTAGAACCTTCTGGAGGTCCCCGGACCCCAATTTGAAAACCCCTACTCTAGTCTTCAGTGTCACATTTCCTTCAGAAATAATTCTGGTATTTGCTTTGGTGCTCAAGAAACATTTCTTATTATTATCAGTGTTGAAAACAGTTGTGCTGCTTAATATTTTTGTGGAAACCATGGTACCTGTTTTTCAGAATCATTTGATGAATAAAAAGTTCAGAACAAGATTTGTGAAATAAAACTTTTGTGTAACATTGTGAAAGTCTATGCATCCTTGCTGAATGAAAAGTATTAATTTCTTTAAAAAAACAATTAAATAAATAAAAACTTACTGACCCCAAACTTATGAATGGTATAAATTGGTATAGTAGACCTATAGACTCCTTCATTTCTGCTGTTTATCTGGATATGTAAACTGGAGCACAATTAAGACCTAAGCCTGTGCTGTGTAAGAGCTGCATCAGCAATTTTTATACAGATAATGCACTTCCGATGGGAACGAACAGAACAGACATAATCAAAGAGGTGTATCCTAAGCTCTGACAAATCTGGTTGTTATAATTAATCACAGAACTCTTTCAAAATCAGATGCATCTAGAGAGACTCATATCTGGCCCCCAGACCTCGTTATACTGAGTAAGACTGACAGTCAGCAGCCTGTCATTACCGCTCCTCTCCGCTCACTCTCTGACTCTATGGCCTCTGGGCAGGCACACACCTGAGTGCACACTATACTTCCTGCCCTTTGAGGATAGAAGAGAGACATCCTGAATGCTTTCATTTAAGGAACAGTAAATTAGTAAAAGGAAATCAGCTTCTGGGCAATTTGGTTTGTTTATGCCTTTGAAAGAAGTGTCGAGTCTTTGAAAGATCAAAAATACAGTAAAAGGTTAATATTGTGAAACATTATTACCTTTTAAAAGAACTGTTTCTATTTTAATATAGGCCTATTTTGAAATGTAATTTTTTTCCTGTGATGACAAAGCTGAATTTTCAGCATCATTACTGCAGTATTCAGTGTCACATGATACTTCAGAAATCATTCTAATATGCTGAGATTTATACTAAAGTTTCAGGCTTCTAGCTTACTGAATTCAGCAACTTCAATTTACAATTTATTATTACAGTGCTGTGCACCTATACAAGAAAAGATGAATAAACATTTTTTTTTAACCAATGGCTTCCTAACACATTATGAATATCAATACTTGGGGGTTAAGACAGTCAGGGGTTTAATGGGCTGTAATGGCCAGTGGTTGTTGTGATATGAACACATTGCTTTTGCCGGTTCAGCATCTGTCCTGTGTTTTCAACATCACAAATGTGTCGCCCTCTGCTGGTTATGTTAAAGCTGTGGTATTTCTGGGATTCAGTTTGATTTAGTGACAGCAAACAATGGCTTCATAAAGTTTGATTATAATAGTAATAGTTTATAAAGGACACAGACAACAGAAGCTGGCATTAATATACTGTGTTTTATTTTCATAGTATAAAAACATAGGCTAATATGTAGACAGGATTCAAAACTGCACAATATTAGAAATGTTAATAGCATAATAGTTAAATGTTGTTAAATAGGCAAGAAGACTCTAGACCCTCATTTATATTGTTGCATGTTTGATTGGCAAATTTTAATTTTGTGCTCAGATGATATTTATATTCTCAGATATACAATCCCCTTTGCTTTCTTGCCGCAGGGTCAGTGAAACAATAGTAGAGCACATATTGTGTAAAATGTAATGTAATGTAAGTATTACCGCTTTGCTCTGGTTTCCGTCACAGAAGGAAAAAACACGGTGTTCTGTGAAGATCATTCTTGTTCATTTACAGCCATTTAGTAGCTGAGATTATAAAACGGTTAGTTCCTGTCCTTGATTCTGATTGGTCAATAGCTGTGTTTTATTCACGATAAAACACGGCTATGACCGCTTCACCCAACGGGTCTGTGTATCGCTACACAACACCCTTAGCAACGTAAACGGTTTGTTTTCAGTTGATATTGTTCATTGAAGCTTACTGTATTATGTAGAAGAGTATTGTGAGAAAGAGATCGATTGAGCGAGTTTATTACCTGCATTCAGATTTAGCATTTTCCTTCAGGTCAGTCCTATGTTCATAATAAAAAAATCTGTTTAAATGTCTGATGTATTATCTTGTCCTTTTAACAGTTAAGGGGTTTTCCCATGACTGACAGCGCTAGTCAAAGCATTTGTCAGCTGCGTTTTGTTCCGTGTTCACAACAGTTCAGTCTTTTCAACATAAAAGACTTCGCTACTGACTGACACACTCATAAAGACAGTCTTTGCCACCATCTAATGCCATAATAATGTAACTTCTGTTGCTGTTCACGGTCAGGGACTATTTTTTTCCGGCGGAAGGAAGGCTTTTAGTAAAAGTTTACTTCATGAAAGTTGCATTGATACATATTTTTGGCTTTAATATTTGTATTGTGTGGTAACCGTTTTATAAAAGCAATAAGGTACGAGAGGCTAGTGCTGTATCGTGAATAAGTCATGGTTGAAGGGCGTTGTTAGGCACGACGCGAAGCAGAGTGCCTTACAAATCTGATTGGCATGATCCGGGTTTTCAGGTTTCTGTGGGACTTCTTTGACAGCGCTTCATGTTTTCTTAGGCTTGGTGTTGGTTCATGCTGACTGCACTTTGACAGAGGTAGATGCAGACCTTGAACCCTGTAGGTTCTGAGCTGTGCAGGTGTATGTTCCTTGGTCAACCTCTCTGACCTCATCCACCAGCAGTACTGTCTGCGATCGCTGTCGGTTCTGCCCATCCACCTGCACTGTCTGCACACTGTCCTGGGTGTACATCGGGCGCCCAATCTGATAATGAAAAATAAAAAGGATAATTCAAAATAAATATTTTAAATTATGAATTTAATTTAATTTAATTTAATTATAAATTTATTTTACAAAAGTGTGCTGTATCATATTTGATGCAAATTTCTAAGTCTCCAAATTGTCAACATGATGAAAAACCTGTTGTACACAATCTACTACTTGCCTTCTATCATCTGATCAACAATTATACTTTTATTTTTAGCAAGTAAAAGGTCTTTTAGTATAATTCTGAAAACATCCCCTTTTAAGTTGCAGTACACGTCTTTTTGCTGTGAAATCTAATACATTAAACATTAGAATAACTTTATATTGTTAGTAATATTTCAAGGTGAACACTTCCTGGATTGAAGCATCTGAAGTTTACTTGATTGTCCATACTTAATTTTATTTATTTATTTTGAAAAATCATGTTAAAATGTGAGTATCAAATATGGTGTATCAGTCTTTTGAGGAATGTTTATTTCTACATCTCAATCATTGTGTTGCATTATGTCTACAGAGCTTTTATCATAAAACTAAGCATTTACATATCATCTTACTAAGACTTAATATTGGGAGATATAGAGTGACAACTGATATTTATATGCATTTTATGAAAGTAAAGTCTGCTATACTGTGTACAGATCTTACTGATTTACATTACAAGCTATCAGAATTTAATTTTACTTTTTGGCCATATAAATATCAGTAGCAGCTGTACCTAATTGCATATTTCTGCTCAGTTTGGGCTTCTGAATAAAAATGAAGTGCTTTCTTCCTCCTATCTTTTATATTTTGTCTAATAGTTCAATAAACTGTTTCATTTCAACAAATTAGATTTTTCAGAAAATGTCAGGCTTTATAGGGTCAATGTTTTATTCAAAAATCTATGTTTCTGTAAATACAAAAAATATTTAAAATATTATTAATATAATTATTATATTAATTTTCACCCCCCGTGGTGAAAATTAAGTTTTTAATGTTGTTTATGTCTATGTGGTGTTTGTAATATGCTTTAATAAGACAAACCATGCGCAAATTCATAAGACAACATTGCTAAGTATTTTCTCTTTAAAACTGCAGTGATCTAAAGACAGTTTCAAAAACACGTTTTGAAATCGCTGGTGTTTCTTACATCACAAACTACCTTGTAACCAATCATGTCAACGTGCCGGCGGGCTTTAGCATATCATTAACTATTACCGCTCTGAAGCAGGGGAGTCTCAAGAGAAGCCAGGTTATCCCGTTATATTTTTCTGTTGATATGAAAAATTGGGTAGATTTAGCAATATGGCGGGTGTATGATGTATATTACGATGTTATGATGAACTATATGCCTTTCTCCACTGACGTTCTGAGTTGTTCAAAGTGTTTGTAAGGATGCTGATTTTTAGAAGGCAGCTGTCTGACTCCCTTTTAGAATGGGAACATGGTTTGTTAATCATTAGCAACACATTATTAGCTGTTTGATAACGTAGTCAAGCAAAATGCTAATCATATTAATTACCGTTATGTGTCCGACGTTGTAAAGAGCGATACCCTTGTGCAGCGTTTACCTCAGTAAGTTGACCGAGTGGATTTTTGAGCTTGTGTGAGTAAGTGGAGGTTGGGCTAATTAGCATATTCATAGATCCACGTATACTAAATGATGCAATGGTGTAGAGTTATATTCAAGCTATTTTAAGGCATGAAGTTTTTTCCACAGGAAAAAACGTTTAAATATGTAATTTTGGTGATCAAAGATGAGTTTTTAAAGGATAAAAGTATTGACTACAGGTGGACTTTAAATATTGTGAGGCTGTGTGTACTTATTTCGTATACCCTCTGGTCTAACCTTTTGCCCAGGGTATTCCCAGGTAAAATCTACCACCACGTGCTGCTCTCCCACCACAGTGCATGTCACCTGGAGATTCTGTCCCACTGCCACAGTGTCAGAGGAGGTCTGGACTGCAGGAAACGGAGGGGCGGCTGGATCTGCCAGGGTATATACAGGCATTCTGAAATCATTTCTGCAGTCTGATTTATGGTCACATGCTTATGTACTGCATTAAAAAAATCTCACAGTTGACATAGATGAGCATGTACTTGGTTGAGCTCTGGCGAAGGTTCCCCAGGCTTGCCACACAGTAGAGAGAACCAGCATGATACTGTTTCGGCCTGTGGATGGTGAAGCCCTTCTTGACATCAAAGGAGATCTCTCGTCCATCCACCTTCACCTCCATTGGAGGAAATTCCTGGTGTAAAGTCACCTTTGCTAGCGGAGATGTCACCTGACATGGCAGGACGGTGGGCCAGTTAGTGCGAAGCTGAATGACCTCGTAATAATCAGAGGAAGGTACGAACAACTCCTGAGGGTCTAAGAGAAAAATACCAATGAACAATTGTCATATCTGTTTAAATTGGACTCTTGAGCAAATTGTGAAAGGATGAAGTACAGTCAGACAGTCGCTATTGCAAAATAATCAGTAAAGGGTATGTTTATTATTGTTAACTAAAACTAAAACCATAAAAATACATTTTCATTACTTTAAATAAAATAAACATTAACTGAAAAAAATATAAAAAACTTAAACATGCCTTTTTTCAGTAAGTTACCGAGACAAAGTTTCTAATTTTTGTTTAGTGTAAAGGATTAGTTCACTTCAGAATTCAAATTTCCTGTACCCCCATGTCATCCAAGATGTTCATGTCTTTCTTTCTTCAGTCGAAAAGAAATTAAGGTTTTTGAGGAAAACATTCCAGTATTTTTCTCCATATAGTGGACTTTAACGGGGATCAACGGGTTGAAGGTCCGATCATTTCGGACCTGGGATTGAGTAGAGCTCTTTGAAGCTGCATTGAAACTGCAATTTGGACCTTCAAACCATTGATCCTCGCTGAAGTCCACTATATGGAGAAAAATCCTGGAATGTTTTCCTCAAAAACCTTATTTCTTTTCGAACTGAAGAAAGAAAGACATAACTGCTATGGACAGTGGAGAAAATTAGGAAATATCTGACCGCTGAATAACGTGAACCAAGTATTCCACAGGCAAAATAAAATATTTAATATACATCTTTAATACAGATGTAGGCTACTAAAGGCTGGAATACACTACACAACTTTTAAATTCTTAACTCAGTTTGGGTTTGTGGGAGGCAAACCTCAATAGATTGCCTTTAAAATCACCTATAGAGTACTTGTACAATTTCCACACTGTTCATCACATTACATTCCCATATTACCTGAGAAAAAGATGAAGACTTTGACGCCTTTGTCATATTGTTTTCTGCAGTCTTTATCCTCACAGTACATGGGATAGCAAGTGTACTCCCCTGTATCTGCTGCTGTTGCATTTGCCAAAGTCAGTGTGCCATAACGTTCATGTTGAACTGTCCTAAAAATACAGACAAAAACAGCAATTGATTCATTGAACTAAACTAATACAATCAAATGTGATCCCAGATTAATTATCACCGTTAGCTCATACCTGAGTCGTCCTTCATCATCCTCTTCCAGATATGCAGGAACAGCCCACTGGACAGGATTTCCTTTACACCTCAGCTCTAACACATCACCTGCTTGGACAGTCAGCGTGTCTCCCACTTTCTGGAACCTTCCCTTGTTTACCACCTGGGTGAGGTATGTCTGGGCTTCTTTGGGGGTTTCCGGAGTGGTTTTCACTTTAGATTTGGAAGAGGTTCCCTTTCCTGGCCCCTTCACAGTCTTGGACTTTCCATTTGGTCTCTTCTCAGCTTTGGTCTTCGGGTCAGGTTCAATCTTTTGGCACATACCTGTTTTTCATGTGACAAACCATTCTGAAACACATTTAACTCTGTTCATATTTATTATACTCTTTAATATTTATTATACTCAGTCATTTTTACATTATTCATGCATATCATCTGTGCATTTTATACAAAGTGACTTACATTTCATTTAAAATACATTTTATCAATTCATGTATTCCATGAAATTCCACGTGGTGTGATTTTTTCCACCACTCCGCCAAAACCAGTTCAGTATATAGGCCTACTTTGCCCGTAGTTGACATGTAAGTTACTTACAGTTAGTAGAATGTCTACGTGGTCTATTGAAAGAGTGTTATCAAAAAACATCCCATCATGAGAAAATGTTTTATCAATTTATTTAAATGGCAGTCATCTTGGACTTATACTGACACCTAGTGGTGTGGATACAGCATCATGCACTGCAAAGGTTTTCAGTTACTCTTACTAGGCTACTGATATTATTCTGTGTGTGTGTACATAATTTTAAACATTTCTCATGTGTACAACATATTAAACAGAGTAAAACTTACTAAGTGCACCAACAAAATGATCACATTTATGTATTTTATATGCAACTTTAAATATTATACATGCATTGCTTTCATAGCTGCTTTATACAGTTAAATGCTTTTCTCCATATCCTTTTGTTACCAAAAGTCACTTCTACTTAATGTACAATGTGGCCTCTTAAGAGGTAAGATACTCACCAAACTGAATGATCAAAAGAGAAACAAGAAAAGCAAATAGCACCACCCTCCACTTCATGGCCGAGAATATTCACAGCGACCACAAACAAACTTTAGTTCACTCTGGTATACGTTCCCAGATCTTGAGCATACATGCAGAGAAGGGAAAACTAGAAAGGTAGCAGTAGAGGAGGAACCGAGTGTGTAAAGTGAGGGGTCAGATGTTTACGAGAGTCGTATGAACACTCTAAATTCCTTTGGTTACACTGAATCCTTTCTGTGTTCATTCTACCAATCAGGGCTGGAGGAGAACTGCCCATCCAACTGAAAAAGCAGCCAATGTTTATTTAGCTGTAAAAACTCAGAGCCGTCAGTCTAAGGTTTGCTAGCTGTGAAAATATCTGTCACAAGGCTACAATGACTACTTGGTAAACTTAAAATTGCACTATAAATGACATAACATATACTATCGGCCTATAAACTCATTGCCCGGACTTTGCTGCAGAATGAACCAGTTTTCTGAGCTTTTCTGTTTGATTTAATAATCTGATTAGTATGCCACAGGTAGGATTTTGTGAATGGTACTATTGTTCTATATTGTGAATGGTAATATTGTGCCCTTAGAGTTGAAAGTAAGATCAAAGTCCCTTAAAGGCACATCAGTTCACTCAGTAACTCCTCTGAGCAGCTATTTTCTAGTTATGCAAGTACAACTTGAACAAGGAGAGGCTGAAATATCCAAAACTGTCTGCCAAGCTTACTTTTTGTTATATCAAAGTCAACAACAAAATCTGACAATGTTAATGTCATAAATTTTCTTCATTTTACTCAAATAATGCTGAAAAACTATTTTTTTCATGAATGAAGCATTCTCCCCCAACATAAACTACCAATTAAATGTTTGGGGTCAGTACAATTTTTTTTTTTTTTTTTTTTAAAGAAATGAATACTTGTATTTAGCAAGGTCTCTTTAATTGGTCAAAAGCGACAATTAAAGGTGCAGTAGGGGATTCTCTACAGCAGTGGTCACCAACCTTTTTAAGCCCAAGATCCCTGACCTCGACCTTTATGAAAGACAAGATCTACCTATTGAAGAATTGATAGAAAAAGACAGCCCAGATTGTATTTAGTATTTTTTCATGGCCAATTCAGATTCTGATTTATTTATTTATTTTTACAATCAAATTGGCCGATTCCGATACTGGTTGCGGATATTTTTATTATTATTATATTATATTGTTTATTTGCTCTATAACAAGTAAACTGGGATTTTTAGGGTTTACACGACAACAATGTACTAAAAACAGAAACGTTTTTTCTTTGCGTTTTTTGTGTACAGATGACAACATTGTTAAAATGATCCCGTTCACACGGCACCATGAAAACGACTAAAACTACTAAAAATACTGTATTATTCTTGCCAGGCCAATAGATGGCGATGTCACTTTGTCAAGAAACACTAGGTAAGACATCACTTTGTAGGCCACTCGGCAGTTAGCATCACACTGGTTCCCTCGACAAAAACCCAATCCATCTTATTTTTCAATGTGGAAGTAAGGTGTTTTCTGTGAATGTGCGAGACTTCAGATTTATTAGCTGCTATAGGGAAATAACGAGAAGAATATCAAAGTGCAGTAAACTGTAAAACTGTTTGCGTGTTTATAATTAAGACAATGCATTAAAATAATATGGTAAGAAATACCAGTTTGCAATATCAAGCAGCATAACAAGCTGTTTTGTACAGCTAAAAAGAACTGGAAGCGAATGACACCGGAAGCCAGACACATTAAATTTACAAATGGCCTGAAAATAAGGTGATTGTTCCATAGTCTTTTGGATTATCTCAACAACAACAACAAAAAAAAGCTCTGTGATCAACAAAAGTTTATGAAAAAAAATCCCAAAAATCTCAAAATCCCATTCAAAATGGCATGCTGGAACCAGAAGTGCTAAAATGCTAACTCGCTTCCGCGTTTTGGCCTACAAAGTGACGTCATACCTGCACCAGTCTATGTAAGCAATAAGGTACGACTGTACTGTATCATATATATACGATATATATACAGTATATATATATATATATATATATATATATATATATAAAACTGGAAAACAGATATTTTAAATTGTAATAATATTATTATTATAATTTAAAATATCTGTTTTCTATTTTAATATATATATATATATATATATATATTTTTTTTTTTTTTTTTTTGGCAATTCCTGTGATGGCAAAGCTGATTTTTTTTTCTGTTCCTGTTTTTACTGTATTATTAAGCATAAGAGATTTCTTACAAAAACATTAAAAAAATCTTACCAACCCCAAACTTTTGAATGGTGGTGTATAGTTTTAACAAAAGATGTCATAGTCAACTTTTCAGTATTATTTATTTATTTATTTATTCATTTATTATAAAAAGTATAAAAAGACAGAGGTTATTTCACTGCAAATACGATGAAAGGTCTAGTAAAAAGAAAGAAAGAAAGAAAGAAAGAAAGAAAGAAAGAAAAAGAAAGAAAGAAAGAAAGAAAGAAAGAAAGAAAGAAAGAAAGAAAGAAAGAAAGAAAGAAAAAGAGAAAGAAAGAGCTTCTTGCTGAACTGAAATTTATTTTGGTCCATCTTTATCAGATTTGGATTCAATGGTTTCAATGGTGACCTGACTGCTGAGTAACCTTTGCCTCTGGACGCTGTTTCTCACTCCATATCCAAAGTATATGAGAAATCCTGAGCAAAAAAAACCCCCCACATATTTACATATTTTTAAACCATAAATTTAGGATTGACTTCCAGCAGCATTTCATATTTGCATCGCTTACCGCCAGCCATCCACACAGCGTAGCGAACCCAGGTGTCTCCTCCCAGTTGAACCATCAAGTAAATGTTGATGAACACACTCACCACAGGGAGTAAAGGTAAGAACGGTACCTGTGGTCACAGAAAATGTGAGATTTTTATTATATTATATTATATTATATTATATTATATACAATTTTTCATAGTTTTTGCAAGATAATGATGTTGCTTTAGAAGTCGTGTGCTCACCATGAAGGAGGCTTTGGTTGTGTTCTGGGGTTGTCTCCAGATAATGAAGACCGTGAGGAACATTATGACTAGGATTGCAGATGCACTCAAAACACTCCAGAGCTCCAGCAACAACAAAGATCTGATAGCTTTGCTCATCAGCAGTGACAGAAGAAGCACCAACGCAACTGCAAAAGCAAAGACATGATATCAATTTCCTTATATTTCTGGATGCGGTCATATTTTTGTGCGATTTCTGTAGAATTTCAGTATGGTAAGGTTTTCTACACACCAAGAAAAACTGTGCAGGTTGTAACAGTGTTTGAAGTTTCGTTGGTAGGGTACGAAGGGGGTTTCAAAAACCCAAACGTGGAGGTTGTGAGTGTGCGCAAATCATTTTCCTCTGAAGCTGTCTCTTGATACCTTTGAAAGAAACTACTTTTAGCTTCAAAGATTTGCATCACGGTGCTAGAAGGGAAGTGTGGAGCTGGGAATACAACCTTAGTATGAGAATACAAATAGCCACAAGTGTGTAGGAGAAGAGGGTTCCAATCGACATCATATCAACCAATGCCTTCAGGTCAAATAAAAGAGCCATTATTGCTGGAATAAAGCAGAGCACATGATTGCCAGGGCTTTTGTATTTTAAACAAAAGCTGCAGCCTATTTACTATTCATCTCATAAAGAGAAAAATGCCCTGGTCTTATGATTTGGCTTAGTCGGTCAAATGTGGGAGATGAAAATGAGGGCCGAATTAAGAGAACCGATTTGATCCGATCATTTTTTAATAATATTTTTCAGTCCACTTACCCGCCACAGTTCCAGAGGATAGTGTGGCCACCACTGGACTCTGCCGTAAGCTGACTTTATATAGCGATTTGAACATCAGTCCATCTCTAGCCATGGCGAACAGGACACGGGGCATTGGAAACATGGACCCTAAGAGACTGCAGATTAAATGAAATGTCTGTTACTGATCTGATACATGATAGAGATTCAATTCTCACTCTGACTTTTTTTTTTTTTTTACCTTGTTGACAGTGCGCACAGCGACCCGACCGCCACAACATACTTTGCTGCAGGCCAGCCAATGTCAGCAAAGGCCACAGGCAGAGGACTTTGAATGTTGAGTTGGTAGTATGGCACCATCAATGTGAGAGCAGCCGAAACGCCAAAGTACGCCAGGAAACAGATAAGCAGAGAGGCCACAATACCAACAGGTATAGACTTCTGAGGGTTCTTCACCTCTTCGCCTAGAAAATCAGTTAATATTCATGACTGCTGATGATAACATATACACTACCGTTTTACTACTTATATTTTTAGAAAAGATTTCTATTTTAAAAAATCTTTTAAACTTTCTATTCATCAAAGAATTATTATTTCACAAAATTTTCACAAAAATGTTCACAATATTTTCAACATTGAAAATAATAAGAAATGTTTCTTGAGCAGAAAATCAGCATATTAGAATGATTTCTGAATGATCACGTGACACTGAAAATTGGAGTAATGATGCTGATTGAGCTGAAATTCAGCTTTGCATCACAGGAATAAATTTTAAAATTTTAAAATATAAATGTTAAAATTTAATCAAATAGAAAACAGTTATTTTAAATTGTAATAATATTTCATATAATATACTGTTTTTACAGTTTTTTATCAAATAAATGCAGCTTTATATATTTTTCATATTTACCTGTAGTTGCAATGCAGTCAAAGCCAACGAATGCATAGAAACATGTAGCTGCCCCTGCCAGTGTTCCTTCAAATCCAAATGGAAAAAAGCCACCTACTCCGTACTCAGTAGTAACATTGACGGTGGATGTCAGGTTGCTTAAAATAAAGAAGAAGAAGAAAAAAACAGAACCGTGTATATGGCTGAATTTGGATTAGCACTTCCATAATATTTCTGCTGTAATGATATGGCAGTAAGAAAAGCAGTAGTATGCTACATTTTTGTCACATGACCTCAATTATGTGCAGTGAGATCATGTAACAAAAACGTTTGAAATGTTTAATGCATGTTTAATTCAGCAATGGTGCCCAGTCATCTTAAAAATAAAAATGTTGTATTGCATTTAATCAATTTTGTGTAAAAACGTCTTAACTTTTGGCATTAAATTGTGACTGATTTTATTTTTGCAAATGCAATCATTTTTCAGTGTATTTTACATATAGTGAAAATTTGGGTAACACTTTACAATAAGGTTTATTAGTTAAACATTAGATAATGTATTAACTAACATGAACTAACCATGAGCAATACATTTGTTACTGTATTTATTAATCTTCGTTTTAACGTTAGTTAATGAAAATCCAGTTGTTCATTGTTTGTTCATGTTAGTTCACAGTGCATTAACTAATGTTAACAAGATTTTAATATTGTATTAGTAAATGTTGAAATTAACATTAACAAAGATTAATAAATGCTGTATAAGTGCAGATCATTATTAGTTCATCTTAACTAATGTAGTTAACTAATGAACCTTATTGTAAAGTGTAACCAAAATTTGCATACTGTATATGCACAGTATATGTACTATGTACTGCATCAGTAGTATAAAGTAGTATTCTATTTTGAACATTGCCAAAACTGCACTGATATAATATTCAGAAAGGTTATTTTAATGTTTATAGACTGAAAGGATTATAAATTACATCAAATATGAATATACTGAAAATTCCAATAAACTATAAATACAGATGTTCTTACTTATGCATTGCTGTTGCATTCAGGATGATGTCTTCTGTGATAAACCAGTTCTGCAGGTTTCCCTTAATGAAGCCAGCAGTGATGACAAATATCAACACAAGTATATTAACACTTGTAAATATCTTGTTGACCGTAGTTGATTCTTTCACGCCATACGCAAGAAGAGCTGTAAGAAAAATACTGTAGGTAATATCTAAGCCTTTGTCATAGATTGTAAATATAGAATAATGAATTAGATGGTGTATGATTAGTACAGTATAGTCAGATACCAGAGAGAATCATTATGAGACCAGCTGCAAAGAAGTCTGGGTAGGCTGCCAGGCCAGGCAGCCCCATAGCTGCATATTTGCTGAAAAAATCAGCCATCACATTTCCAATGAGATCATCAAATGTACCACTCCATGCCCTGGCCACACTAGATGTGCCTAAACAAAGAGAAAGCTCTGTTAGTACTTGACCTTTGACCCATTAATCTATCTATCTATCCATCCATCCATCCATCCATCCATCCATCGAACTTGTTGATCTTGCATATTCCTTGGCCTTTAATTTCTACTTACCGATAACATAGGACAGTAGCAAATTCCACCCTGTGATGAAGGCCCACACCTCTCCTACAGTCACATAGCTGTACAGATAGGCAGATCCAGTCTTAGGAACCCTTGCACCAAACTCAGCGTAGCAGAGCCCAGCAAAGATAGAAGCTAAAGCAGCAATGAGGAAAGAGATGATAATACTTGGTCCAGCCAGGGTCCGGGCCACCTCCCCTGAGAGCACATAGACTCCGGCCCCCAAGGTGCTGCCCACTCCCAAAGCCACCAGGTCCAAAGTCGTAAGACAGCGGCGAAATGCGGAGACCTCTCCCTCCGGTTCCAGGGGCTTCCTGCGACACAGGCCCCTCAGGAAAGACCGCATCGATTGCATTATTGGCTGTTAGTGAGGGAAAAATTTCAAATGTTTATTTTGAAATTTAAATTGTTTATGAGGTTACAAATATATGAACAATGATAACAAATGGTTAATGCTATATCCAATCTTTTATCAAGATAAAATATTTTTTTATCATCATATCAAATGTCATTTTTAATATCATTTTCATGCTATTGTGTCATTTGACAACTAATCTGGATTATGCAGTAATCACCCTAAAAATAAGAAGTTTTTAATCCTTTGCATGTTGGTCATTCATTTGTAAAAATAAGAATAAATTCATTTTTTCCTCCTATTTACCTTATCACAATGTCTTCATGTTTTCACAAGTGCTGAGATGTTTTCTTTGTTTCTTTCCTTTGAAACCCTAAATAAGGAGAGAGAAAAAAAAAAAAAACAGAGCTCTAATTTAAGAATGAACAGATCACTGTTATCTATCACTAAGTATCTTGTGAGCCTCAAAAAAAAAAAAAAAAAATTAATTACATTAAAAATAAAAACATAGCATGGATCCACTATGAATTATTAAATCATTTCATTCAAGTGATTCTGAAATAAATGTGTCATTTTATAGGCCACTTTAACATCATGAACAATATATTTATTAAAGTCAAACTGACTGGATCTTTTCCCTAAAGTATTGGTTTATACTGATATGATGTCATGTGTCTTTCACTTTCTTCTGCATAACGTATACTCCTCTGAACTCATTCAGTCTAGACAGTCTAGCCTGTTCTGTGGCTCCATGAGATAGTAATGAAGAAAGATAGACAAAGCTGCCTTCATGACATGCAGTGGTTGACTGGCACACGTTCTCTTTGTGTGATGGCTTTCTATAATCTGCCAACAGGAGATTTATGATCCATCCTAATCCTGCAAGGAATCTACTGCTGCACACCATTATTCTATAACACCGATCACATGCTATGTCATGCCAGCCTGAACGTACAGAACTCAATGTGGCAAGAAAATTGTACTATTCTACTTTAATCATTTTACTTTTTGCAAATATTTTACATAAGAAACTATTTACAAATATGTGCATTATTTTATGTTTTCTAAATGCATGTGAAGCAGGATTTTTAGTATTTTCCTTATTATTGCATTTATTTATATTTGCAGGTTGCACTGAAAAGTGCACTAAGATCTGCCAAACATAAAATGATGAGTTTTATCAGCAAAATAATGACTAAAGAGCTTGCAAAAACATTTCTTGATGCATTCAATTAGTAAATAAATGTTTGTTTCTTTACCTTAATTGTGTCCAGAGAGGTTTGCAGTCTGTATCTTTGTAATTACTTTGTCTAAATATATCTACTCCTGTCACACCAATGAGGGCAAATGATTTTTTACAACAATATATACAAGAGTGGACTGTTTGACCCACCCACTCTATGGCATTAGCAACAAAGTAGCCTTTCTTTCCGCATTTCTCACTGGCCCCATAATGTGCTCATAATTGCTGCCAAGGCACAGCGTGAGGATACAATTCCATGTTGAAAACCAAAGATACTTTTGTAACATTTCTGTGAGGTTACGATGGCTTTGTATTTCAGCAAATACTTACACAACAAAACAGGATATTGTTTCATGCAAGAAAGAAATAGGACATTCTTATTTATTAAACAATTTGCAAACATTTTGAGAAGTCTGCTTCACTTTACGTTCACTAGATGGCAGCACAGCTTTGCCATACCTTGCTGTTGACTGACAGTTTATGCTACAAAGAAATCAGTGCTTAGATGGTGATCTTCATGATTTACAGTGCAGAAAGATAATGCATTTCCTGACCCCAGCAATTAAATAATGTTTTATGAATAACTGTAAAAAAGTGTTGGACAATACCTAAGTCTAATGAAACAAAGTTTACTGTAAATGACTAGTGACCATATCGGGCTCCCCTCTCCCTCCGTTCTGCTCTACTATGCTGTTCTGATCTGGAATTGCTCACCCTCTTACCGGAATGAGCAAAAGGCTTGGACAGAAATAGCCCTGTCACAATCTCACGCCAAGGCAGGCATGATCAGCCATTGGATACTATAAGAGCATACCGGCAACACTCTGCCTTTCTCTTAAAGTTGATTCATAAATCACTGTGTTTGACTTTGTACTTGGCTGCAATTCTGAATGCATCTGTTCATATAAACAGTTTAAAAAACATGTTTCTACTTAAATAAGGGCCAGGCAGGCTGCATATCCAGTAATCTGTTTCCACAAGAACTGATGTTTCACCGGTTCATCTATCTATCTATCTATCTATCTATCTGTATGTCTATCTGTCTGTCTGTCTGTCTGTCTAAAGCAGGTTTGGACACCCCTGCTTTAGTAGAAGCTTGTATTATTTACTAGTTAATGATTTTCTTGATAACTTTAAAGTTCTCTCAGATACATCTAATTGTAGTGTACTGTTTTAAAGGGTTGACAAAGAATCACATGATATGAAATAGAAGTCTTATAATTAATAATGTAGTTTCAGATATTGAAGGTGCACTTTGTTTTCTTTTAGCTGCTCCCTTTATTTATCCCAAAAGGTTTTGAGATACTGACACTTGGCTCAGCGCTTGATGTCCCAACAATGTACTTTTATGTTTATGTTTTTAAAGAGGCTAAAATTTAGTATATAAAGAAATGTAAATGTAAATTAAATGCCACCTATGATCGTGTAATGCCAACATGGCCGCTGCCATTAGAGGGCAACCCGCTCCATGTAGAATAAAGATGCTTAAATTACATTTTCAACATCATATTTATTTTGTATTATTTGTGTAAAAAATAAATTATTTTGCAAAAGTTGGTGAGTACATCTTCAACCTCAGAAATACTGTGTATTTGTTTCTCAAATGTTCATCTTGACTCAGGTCTTACAGAAACCCCCCAAATGTACTGCATTTGCAGATCAGACCAGTCAGGAGGTGCACTGCAGATAATACTGACTGAAATCCAACGGCTCAAATGTCTTCCCATGCTCCACGTCATTTGTGAGAACTGGCTATCACGACACGTCACCCGTGGACATTACATCATAGCTGGTTATCCTGAGTTAAATTCTCCCTGCCATTTGCGCCGCATGCGTTGCGTCAGAGAAGAACAGCTGATACTCGCCTGAACGTTTCTCAGCAAAACCACTGACAAGAGGCAACGGACCACCCTCAACTGCAGCTCGAGACTTCCTGTGATTAAGGTAAAATGTTGTTTTGTTGTTATTATTTTTTAACTATTCGTAACGTAATTTATTAGCAAATAGCGGCGTTTTGGGGCGCATATTGTAGCATATATATGCGCGTTTTATAGGCAAATGCTTCAACGTTCACAGAGAGGCGTTCACATTCTTTCATACTGCCACAGACTTTATATAGACATTCAATTCTATAGAATAAACATACGTATGATGATTCAAAAAGTTGACCGTAAACCAAAAGTTTTAGGGTTATGATTGTAGTAATGGTCTTTTTATACCATATCAGATCAGCTGAGAATGGTTTCATTCATTTTCGATTAAGATTTAGATTTCGATTTAATTATAATTTGTGGTATTGGTTGGGTGGGGCTGTGTGAATGTCTATCTCAGACCTTGGATGTATTCCTGACTCAGACCAGAGAGACATGCCTATTTTTGGACTTCTCTGACACACATTTACAAACAATACTAAAAGGTGCCTGTGATTTTCTTTTCTTTTTTTTTTCTTTATTTTATTTTATGAAAGTTTGCAGAGTCAGAGTGCCAAATCAATAATTCTTACACGACAAATAAGAAGAAGCAAGAAATTTGATGATTTATCATTGTACAGTACAGTACAGTACTGCTTGCATACTCCGGATGCTTTGTGCACAAGTTTGACATTATATCAGAGAATAAAATTTCCAGTGAACTGCAGACTGAACGTTTTCCATCACTGAGAGTTCCCTGTTCTTTATTTGCCTGGTTATGATGTAGTGAAAGAGAGCATAGTATAAGTTCAGAGGGTGGAGCCACAAGTATCCTGTGGAAAATGTGGCTTTGCCTTCAGCATTTTATCGAGTAGAAATGGTTTAAATTAGGGGAAATTTAATATATATTTTTTAGAGTGTTCTTGTGTGACAAAACAGGTTATAAAGATTAAACAGATTTGGAGGTTACTTAACGAGGAGTAAACATTCATAGCCTGTTTGCTTCTGCACTGCAGCAATGTATTTTGAACTCATTTACACTGCAAATAGAGGACTTTAGATAACGTATCTAACAATTTCCACTGTGGCTTATAAAAGGCATAACTCAGAAAAAGAGGATTCTGAAAATAATAAACAGCCATTTAAAAAAAAATATATATATATATATACAGAAGCTAAGGATAGTCTAACATGTTTCTTCTTAATTCTCTCTCCAGGTTCAAGATTATTATTCCATTGGCAAACATGGGCAAAGTAAGTTTAAATTTCTACATCACTGTGTCTACTTGCTTTATGCAGTGCTTACAATTTGATATTTATGTATAATTTGCTTTTGGTCATGTAGCAAGAAAGAATTGCCACAAAGACATGACCTCTGCCTCCTTTCTCATTTTCATCATTCTCGTTTTCCATCTATTGTAGTTCAGGGAGTGTAGAATGTCAGTGTTTTCTTTAAGGAATCTCAGAGGTCAATGAATTGCTCATTAAAAAATTAGATCTGCTGAGAACACCACAATGCCACATGTAGACCTGTGCTCAGTGATCATGTTTTTTTCATTTTTGTTTCATTTTTTGAAACAATATCTTGTTTAGGTATCATTTTAGATACCTTGAAATGTATAGTTGCCAATCTATTATTAAAGCACACTAATAATTTATAAAACATTAGTGCATCACTATCGGTATTGCTTTTGTTAGGATTAGAGGGATTTGAATAAACCTCTAACCCTAAGTATTAAACCTTGTTTGCACTGTGCACGTGAATATCTCAAATTATCTTATGACCTAATCACCTAGCACCCTAAAAACACCCTAGAAACTACATAGTAACGCCCTGGTGACCACTAATGACATGGCATAACATTTTATTCAGAAAATCTAGTTTATCTTGTTATGTTTTATATACGTTTATAAGTTATTTTCTTATTTGCAATGTTTGCAAAACTTACAGTGACATTTTACATATTTCCTGATAATGTAATAATGTGTGCCTAGCCGGATGTTTGTTTGCTGAGATCAGTGTTGCTAGGGGTCTGTTCTTGTAGACGTGGAAGCCCACAGCTGCTGTGTTGAGCGATATCTGCAGGACAGGCCTTGAGCATGTGCAGAGAAGCATGAGGGGGAGGACTCTGGATCTGTGCCCTTTTATACTAAGACACGCCAGCAAGACCAGTGTTGTGGGGAATAAATGTATGTAGACAGTGAGTACAGAGGAGCTTTGAAAATGCACAGTCATGTAGCATTTATGCCCTGTCAGATGTAAGGTCTGCAGCTTTATGAAGGGGAATGACATCCTGTAGATTCAGTAGGGTTGAAAGTGTAAGGTTACAGATATTTAAGTTGCATACAAGCTTTCTGTCTCTCTCTGTCACACACAAACTGAAACTGCCTTTTGCTACTGACCATAACACACAAATGCTGCACTGACAGGTGTCAGCTGTCCATGCTATAGTCCTGCCTGTGCCTCTGAGTTTGGACCAAAGGCCAGATGAGGGAGAGTCTGATTGTTGGTGTAATATTTTATTTTGGGAATATATAAACACATGTAGGCTGTCCCACCCAAGAGCAACTTAAAATAATTTGAGTTCTGTGTAATGCGTGTGACTGTAAACGTTCATGTAAATGCTCTCTAAAAAATAATTTTCTTTATCAGTATTTTCTCTTGTTTTCAGTAAAAAATATGCAAACATCCTTTAAACAAACATTTTTTTAACTCTCTCTCTATCTCTCTTTATGTATATATTATATATGTATATATATATATATATATATATATATATGTCATATATGTCATAACTCTCGGAGAGATTGGCATGGAAATGGATATGGCAATGTTAATGTATTTGGTCTTGGCGGAATAAATCTGCTATGCTGATGCTGCTGCTGATTATTGCTGCTGCTGCAGAGCAAGTACAGAGACTTGATACTGTCAATGCTGTATTGCGATATTTGAATGCTGAGCTTCAAGCTCATTGGCTGCTGATGCCACGGCAACCAATCAGCTGCGCTATGTAGATAACGATGTGATCGCTAACAAACTGAGCTAAGGACCTATCAGCCTGTGCCATTTAGAGTTTCATAACAAGAACTTTTTATATATATACACTATATTGCCAAAAGTATTGGGACACCCCTCCAAATCATTGAATTCAGGTGTTCCAATCACTTCCATGGCCACAGGTGTATAAAATCAAGCACCTAGGCATGCAGACTGCTTCTACAAACATTTGTGAAAGAATGGGTCGCTCTCAGGAGCTCAGTGAATTCAAGCGTGGTACCGTGATAGATTGCCACCTGTGCAATAAGTCTATTCGTGAAATTTCCTCACTACTAAATATTCCACAGTCAACTGTTAGTGGTATTTTAACAAAGTGGAAGCAATTGGGAAGCAACTCAGCCATGAAGTGGTAGGCCACGTAAAATCACAGAGCAGGGTCAGCGCATGCTGAGGCGCACAGTGCGCAGAAGTCGCCAACTTTCTGCAGAGTCAATAGCTACAGACTTCCAAACTTCGTGTGGCCTTCAGATTAGCTCAAGAACAGATGGCCCCGTCCTGCTCCAACATGACTGCGCACCAGTGCACAAAGCAAGGTCCATAAAGACATGGATGAGCGAATTTGTGAGAACTTGACTGGCCTGCACAGAGTCCTGACCTCAACCCGATAGAACACCTTTGGGATGAATTAGAGCGGAGACTGCGAGCCAGGCCTTCTCGCCAACATCACTGCCTGACCTCACAAATGCGCTTCTAGAAGAATGGTCAAAAATTCCCATAAACACACTCGTAAACCTTGTGGAAAGCCTTCCCAGAAGAGTTGAGGCTGTTATAGCTGCAAAGGGTGGGCCAACTCCATATTAAACCCTACAGATTAAGAATGGGATGTCATTAAAGTTCATGTGCACGTAAAGGCAGGCGTCCCAAAACTTTTGGTGGGGAGGGCGTTGTTTCATGTCATTTCCTGTTACACTTCTTGCGTGCGTTTTCGTGACAAAATGTGGTTTGGGGACCAGATAGAGTCGTTGGGTGACAGAGTTGTTGTCAGCTTGTGTGTTATTCATAGGCTATGAGAAGATTCATCTCTCATTTTGGGCTTCACTGTTCAGTAAAACAACAACTAAACATCTATAATTTTTGTTTTAGGGATTCAGAGGTACAATTGTAGAGCACCCTGACTTTGATGCAGGCAGTGATGCAGAGGCCCTCTATAATGCCATGAAAGGCATTGGTGAGTGCCAGGACTCCTCATCTATATTTGTTTAATATGTAGCTAGTGGCTGCTGGGATATTTCTATAATGATCACTTAAAATAATTCTCTGTTGTGTCACAGGAAGTGACAAGGATGCCATCTTAGACCTGATTACCTCACGAAGCAATGCTCAGAGGCAGGAGATCCGCTCTGCCTACAAATCACAATATGGGAAGGTACTGGAAAATCTCCAGCAAGCATTTAATAAATGAATAAATGGCTTATACAAAAAAAAAAAGTGCTTTATCAAAATATGCTTTTACATTACAGGATTTAATTGATGATCTGAAATACGAGCTGACTGGGAAGTTTGAACGTCTGATCGTGGGTTTGATGAGACCTCCTGCTTATCATGATGCCAAAGAAATCAAGGATGCCATTAAGGTATATAAGAATCTAGATTCTGTGTGAATTTGAGACTTTCAATTAAAACGTGCTGTGCTTGGCTGATGTAATTGCACTAAAATTTACTATTCAAATGCATGACTTGCACAGATAATTGTATTCAGATATGTTATGCTGTATTATTTCATTTTGCATTTATATTTTCTGAAAATATTGCTGGTTGCTGATAATATATAGTCTTGACTTAGATTTCTGTCAATCAGCTAAACAGAACACAATAGTCAGAGTATTCCAAATCACTTCTCTAAGCATCATTCATTAAAAGTCCAATTACAATATCAGCTATAGTAGTTTCTCTGTGTTATTTACTGCATTTTTTTGTCCTGTGAATCTGTTTTGCCTTGGCTATCATTAGGATTCGGTAAGTGATTTTCCTTAATTATTTAAATGATGATAGTTAGCTCTTTGCTTTGGGAGTGTTCACCATTTCATGATTTTATGGCTGTGAAAAACCACAAAGAATCCAGCCATTTGGTACTTTAATAATAGAAAACATTCCACATTAAAGAACAAAGAAAAATGTCTATCCTTTTGGAAAATATATAAATTTTTTATTACAGTTTCCTCAGTCGCTTTGGCTCAATTCTCAAAAAATTTTTTTTTTCCCCAAAACAATAAGTTCAGATCTCTGAACAATTAGTTTCTTGTTCACTTGAATTTATTATTGATTTAAGCAAATTGGTTTTGTTTTGGCACATGTAAGCAAAAGAGTAAGTACAATTGTCTACAGTTTGCACAATAACTAAATGTGCATGGCTTGTTGATCAAAACTGATTCTCAGAGAAATTGTCAAACTCTTCACAACTTAAATATTCTTTCATTGTGTAAGCCATCACATGCAAAATGATCCATTCAATTATCAAAATCTTTCATACATGCGTGTATATTTCAATAAATACCTTTGACATGGAATGTTTGTAATGTCTGCTAAATTGGCAAATGGCCTGCCATTGTAATGAAATAAGAATCACAATCTTTCTTATCAATCAACTAATCAAGTTTGGAAGCATACAGTAGGCTATATGTAGTTTGCCCAACACAATCACTACCATTTTTGAACATGAAGGAATGTCACAACCAGGGCTTGATATTTTTTTGCTCACCAGCCACTGTGGCTAGTAGTTTTCCAAAGTTACTAGCCACTCAGTATTTTCACTGGCCAGAATTTTGACATTGATACCATGATGAAAAACTGCCATGTAGATATTTTTAACATTATCTCATAATTTGGCAGCAGGTATATTAGGCTGCTGTCACTTTAAGTCCTGACGCTTGGATCCATTACACATGCGTTTTCTTTCTCAACTGTTTATGTTCACTTAACGCACTTGTCCCGCCCCTAGACCTACATAGGACATCTGACATTTCATACAGTTGACTGATGATGAATATGATGCAGGGAAACAACTCACTGTGTGATAGGGCCTATAGAATGCAGTTAGAATGTCCATAAAATTCAAGATATGAAAGGCGAAAGGCGATTGGTTTGAACCCTTTGAAGCGTATGACAACACCGATAAGATCAGAACATTCACTGATGAATTCAAACGTGCTTTTGCGCTTTGGCTGCGGAGGCAGCACCCATCACACATTATAGATCAATTGACACGATTTAAACCATAAAACGCATTAAAATATTTGACAATAGGTGCAGATTTTTGTTTCTGCCTGTTGGTGCCCACACTCCATAACCGAGCGCGCACACGTTATATCTGAGCCAGAGTAGAGCCATGAGGACACTATTGAGAGCGTGTGAGTTTTGTGGAGAGATTTGTGCTGCACAATACATTGATGCACTCTCGTTAAAAAATGCCATAGTAACTGCCTCAAGTGAACTATAAAAATGAAAAGAACATCGCATCTGAAAGCTGCAGTCGTTTTTTTAGTTAAAATGAATGGAGAATATCTCATGTTTTTCCTTGGGTGCTCAGCGCCTTTATAGCCTATAGTTCATGATAGGCTATAGTTAACAAGTTTGTGAATATTTTGAATAAAAAAGGGAAAATGAAATAAAAGTGATAGATCTGTCATACAGCACTATTGTGCCTGCGTGACGTGTCGCCACCCACATTAATAATAAATGTGAGCATATTGTGAATTAATTTAATAAACTTAGTAACCTAGCTTTCTTGGTAGCCTTGAGTAAATTAACTTCTCTAAGAAAATTATTCAGAAAACATCAGTTGACCATATGTTTACTTTCAATTTCATATTTACATATTGATAAAAATATATAAATAAAAAAATCACCCCAAAATTAAAATTCAGACATCATTTACTCAACCTCATGGTCCAAAAGTTTGTGTAACAAATTCTATGTTGAATCAAATAAAGTATTTCTTTCTGAATCTACTTTTTGTAGTCTATTTGATGCTTTACACAATAATGACTTTTGGGGATAATTTCTCAGCCAAATTTGATGTACGATAAATTTGCGATTAATTAGATTAATTAATCCCCACATCATGTAATTAATTAGATTACAATTTTTAATCGCTTACCATGTTTATATATGTTACATATATATATATATATATATGTATGTATGTATATAAATATATATATAGTGGCTAGTAGGAGTGACTGTGTTACACGCCACTGCTGAAATACACCCGCATTTAGTGGGTTGGGCGGGTGTTAATGTCAAGCCCTGGTCACAACCCTAAACAGCAACAGCAGAAGAAATGTAGAAATGTGTTACATGTAAACTGATAATTCACAGTTGCTTGTCGTGGAAGAGCAATAGGAAGATGTAAAAAAAAAAATTCCATAAAATTGAATTGAATAATCCCTACATATTTTAATTGAATAATTGAATAATCCTTAAATATTTTTACACAAGGATTATTCAATTCAATTTAATGGAATTTTACAGTTTTTCTCAATTGCTTTGGCAGATTTTTTCGAAACAGTCTTAACATTCAGCGAACAGTTGTGACAATGCAATTCAGCGAACAGTTGTGACAATGCAATTGTCACAACTGTTCGCTGGATCCTCAGAACTCTATTGCATGTCTGCAAAAAGTAGTTACTCACCCAAAACATTTAATTCATCCTTTAAAACCTAGTTTTTGTGTCAGTAAACTGGCCAGTGCCACCAAAATAAAAAGTGTTTTTGTCATCGTGTGAGCCATACTGGTCAAAATGTTTAATGTTTTTTTCACAATGAAATATTTGTTAAATACAAATTTCATGTGCTTTCTACTTTTTAGTTGACACTGTTCTCTACACTATACAAGAATGTCAGTTTTGTCTAGCTGAATGCTCTTGTGTTGTCTATCACATGCTTTTTAGATACAGATTTCAGTAGTAAGTAAAAATTTACTAGGAAAAGTCAATACTGTAGTACACAAAAAGAAAATGGACATTTGGTCACACTTTATATTAGGTGTCCTTATCTATTATGTACTGTAAGTTCCAGCAAACAGTTGTGATATTTGCACTTACCTTTTAGAAAATGTTAAGACTGTTTGGAAAAATGTGCCAAAGCAGTTGAGAAAAACTATAATACATGTGTTACTTGCTTAGCTTCACCTCTTACTTTTTTTAAAAAATTGCTTATGCTAAATTTCTGAAACTGTGGCTCCATTTCTTGAAATTTTACACACAAAACACAACTTTATTGTGTCTTTGGCTTGTTCAGTGTGCAATGCAGCACACAGGAGTTTGTCATAGCACTCACACGTACATGTATGTGCACAAATACACTGTATATACAGTATGTATGCACAATTGTTGCACAGTTTATGAATTTTACAGTTGTTGAACTGAACCGAATCAACACTGAACTGACTTGAGCTGAATAATGACACTATTGGCTTGTTAAAGCTGCTTTTCAAGAGAATTTAAATTGGTTACTATTGTGAAGCCGCTTTGAAATAATCTGTATTTTATAAAGCGCTATAGAATTAGAAATAGAGGTGACTTGACTTGTATGCATATTCAGTATATATTTACAAAATAAAGAAATACAAGGGTGAAAAATTTATTTGTTTCTCAAAACACTGAGTTTTGATTTCTAAGTGATCAAATTAGGTATATTTACACTATAAACAGAAATACAAAGGGCTAAAAATAAATTATTTCTTTCTCAAAACAATAAGTTTGATTTCTAAGTAAAAAAATTATGTGTAAGTGTTTTCACACATGATCGTTGGGTGTCGGTAATCGGTGTGCCATTTAAATGCCAGTGTTTTCCAAATGCAATAAAAGAGCTGTTAGTTTTGAGTGATGTGTCTAATATAGAGACCTGTGTTTAGCATTTTTCAAAAAGTTTGTTTTACAATTGCAAACTGAGAGTAAAGCAGATAATGTGCTTGCAGTTTTTCAGACTTGGTCTCAAGATTAGGTATATGAATGAATGGTTACACTGACTGGACCTTAAGTACCACTTTTAGTGTGTAAGCAATTTTAAAAAAAAACTGTAATGGGAAATTTACACTTAAATGGCTGTTTATTGCAGATTTTAACTGCTTTCTGCGAATTACCATAATAGACTGCATGGTTTGACATTTTTTTGCAATACTGACACTGTCCTATATGACAAAATAATAATTCTCTCATTTGTACTGTAATTTCAACTGTAATTTCACTCAAGTAACTGCACTCATTTCCCTCTGGATAATTATACTGTCTGACTATTCATTATCCCTTCAAATTAAAGCAGTGGTGTAAAGTATTTGAGTAAATCATTTTGGCTACTTTGTAGTTTTACTGAGTATCAAAGATATTAGCAACTTTTACTCTCTACTTGACTACATTTTTTAAAAAGTATATGTACTCTTTACTCTAATACATTTGTAATGAGTAATGCAATTACATATTGTAGCTGTGTCCCAATTCAGTGGCTGCGCCCTCCGGAGGTCGTATTTGAAGGCTGCATACGTCATCAAGTCAGTCTCATTTAAGAAAAGTAACCATAATAATATTGACTGTTAATCATTGTCAAGGCTTGACGTATGCAGCCTTCAAATGCGACCTCTGAAAGGACGCAGCCTCCGAAATGAGACGCAGCTTACATTTTGCATGACACCCAACTTTTTCTGCAGCGGTTTATTTCTGCTACAAAAGAAGTGATATCGCAATCTACAGGGCATTGAAGGTACTATATCTTGTGCGTTTTGCCCTTACTCACCCAAACATGTCAACATGGCTTATGCGAATGCGAGTGTATTAGCAAGTAGTTGTGAATCGCAGGTGTTACAAATATGAGATGAGGACATGCAGCCGATGATTAGGGCCGAAACCTGCATGTCCAGTACAAGTAGGCTTGGACTATTTCATTTTACTTAACTTTATTTTATTTATCTGTTATACTGAAGAGACCTTTTTGAAGGATATTGGTTTACTTATGCCCTTTCTGAGCACTTGAGCTTAAAGATGCAGTAAGCGATTTCTAAGAAACGCTGTTGAAAGTGGATCGGACCGAGCATCAAAACACACTTGTAGCCAATCAGCAGTAAGGGGCGTGTCCACTCGTGAGGGGGGAGGTGCCTGTGCTGCATAAAATGTTTGTGAATTTTGGGGCGGAGCTATCAAGATCCTTTTGTGATCCTTTTGGGTAGGGGCATGTTTGTTTTGATGATTTCAAATATCAACAGCGTTTCTCAGAAATCACTTACTGCACCTTTAACTGAGACTTGAGTGTTTGTAGACATTTAAGAGGCTATTGTGTCCATACCTTGAATTATTGCAATTGATTTATTGCTCACAAATCACCTCTTTCTTGTTTTTCACTGGCATGTCTCTTAGGTGTTGAGGACTAGTGCATCTTTGAGCCTACATTCAGTATGAGTAAAATACTTAAGTACTGTTAAAATCAGATACTCTAAGACTTTTACTCAAGTCGTTTTGGAATTGGTGACTTGAAACTTGTCATCTAGTCATTTTTGCTGTAAGATGTCTATACTTTTACTCAAGTATGGTTTTCAGGTACTCTTTACACCTCTGCATTAAAGAGACTGAATTTGTGCTTTGTGTTCAGAAATTTACTTGCGTGTTTTGCTTTAAAGGGAGCAGGAACAGATGAGAAATGTTTGATTGAAATTCTTGCTTCAAGAACCAATGAGCAGATTCATAATCTGGTAGCAGCATACAAAGATGGTGAGCTTTTTTTTCTTACACAAGTCAAGAAGAAACCCAATATTCTTCTGAAATGAAGCAAAGCCTGACTATGTGATTGTGTTCACAGCGTATGGCAGAGACCTTGAAGAGGACGTTATAGGGGACACATCTGGACATTTTAAGAAGATGCTGGTTGTTTTGCTTCAGGTCAGTGAAATCTTTTTTGTTGATTCATGATAATATATATCAAACCTGCAGCCCAAAGTTTAGTAGTCATTTTTTATGATTGTTTATCCTTTTTCTGCTTTTTCAGTCAATTTTTTTTCATATTGCGACATTCAATTTACAATAAAATTGTGATGCCTTTATTATGGTCTACTTTTTGTATCTGTTTAACAATGGTGATTGTCTTGTTTCTCAGGGGACCAGAGAGGAAGATGATGTTGTTAGTGAAGACCTCGTGGAGCAAGATGCTCAAGTGAGTTCAAAGAAGTGTGGTTGATATTGATCACTGGTTAAATTATACTACAAATCAATATTACATTGATTCTTATTGGTAAATTGTGGCCTTCTGTGGTCAAAAATATTTTTATAATGAGTGTACAGTGTAAAACTTTTCAGTCCTCTTCTTTTCACATAAAATAATTCAAACTCAACTGAATATTCTAAACCAATTTACTCATTTATTTTGACTCTTCATTGCATAAGAACAACAGGAAAACAATTGAGTTTGCCCGACCATGCAACCTAACAAGTGTGTTTTTGACCTCTTGACTTGCATCTTAAAAGAATGTTTGTGTGTAATTTCATTGCAGGACCTGTATGACGCAGGAGAGGCACAGTGGGGCACAGACGAGGCCAAATTCATCATGCTGCTGGGAAACCGTAGTGTGACCCATTTGCAGTTGGGTATGAGAACCGCAGCCACACACTGGACACAGAGATTTCTGCTGACTAACACCCCTCCTCCACTACACAATCTCTCTTCTGTGTCTGTAACACTCTTCACCACACCGCCGATTAGATTTGACCATCATTGTTGCTGCTTTTAATAATGTGGAAGAGAGTTTGTAATGCAACAAACAAAACCACTGTGCACTAACCTAAATGATGTGTGATTATACAAGATGTACCATTATGCAATATTATGATTGTTAATAAATGTAGATTATTAATGGTTAAGATTAGGATTACTCAATATAATAGATAAATTCTTTATGACATAACAACAAATTACAAAAAAAAAAATTGTGTTTTTCAGTATTTGATGAATACCAGAAAATTGCTGAGAAATCCATTGAGGACAGTATTAAGAGCGAGCTTTCCGGAGACTTCGAAAGACTGATGCTGGCTGTTGGTAAGCTTTGGCAAAATGCAATCAATTCCTGAATGCTCACAGCTGCATTTTCACTAAAATCTGCTATTTGATTTATCTACCACAGTTCAGTGCATCAGGAGCAAGCCCATGTTCTTCGCCAGACGCCTTTACAAATCCATGAAGGTTGTGTTAGCCTTGTTATAACGAATATTAATGGAGTAAACGTACAATTCTCAAGTTTTTAGTCAATACTCTGTCAATTTCCCATCTGTCTGCAGGGTCTGGGCACAGCTGATAACACTCTGATCCGCATTATGGTCTCTCGCGCTGAGATTGACATGCTGGACATCAGAGAGTGCTTCAGACTGCGCTATGAGAAGTCTCTGTACAACATGATTCAGGTGCCTATACACAAACAAAACACAATCCAGACTTTTCTTGATTCTGTCAACACATTCATGTGTGTTACGTTTATTTATTATAATTTGAAATAATTTCCAATTGTGTCGTTGAGGTTTTACTCTATGATCTTACAATTGCAATTGTCGTTCATTGTGTAGTCACATAGTTTTACATATAAAATGTGGTTTATTTATGTGTTAGACTTGCACACAGTGCACATGTTGTGTTTGTACGTAAATAAAAAGGTAAATAATATGTGAACCCAACAGGATGACACATCTGGGGAGTACAAACGCACCCTGCTGAGACTGTGTGGAGGAGATGACGAGTAAGCATTTTTCAGGTCTTGAAGTGTGTCATTTTTTATGTTAAAAAGCCAGCTCTATATGCAGACAACTATAAGTAAGTCTGCATAAAAAAGTCTGATTGCCCGTCAAGAAACTTGTTCAGAAATCACACACTTCACCTTTTAACTATGAATCTAGGATAAAAGAGGCTCTAAATAAGTTTTGCAGTAACTATGAACAGTCAGTAGAGGGAGACATTGGTCCATCATAAAATAGGACAACATGTTTTATGTCATATGTTTGGATGTTTAGAAACAAGACTTTAGTATGTCTTTCTTTAAATTTTCATTTAATGCACATTACCAATCAAAATTTTGAGGTCAGTAAGATTTTTTTAAATATGTTTAAAGTTTAAGTTTAAGTTTCTTATGCTGCATTTATTTGATGAAAAATACAGTAAAAACAGTAATATTGTAAAACATTATTACAATTTATTTATATGAATATATAGTAAAATGTAATTTATTCCTGTGATGGCAAAGCTAAATTTTCAGTATCATTACTCCAGTCTTCAGTGTCACATGATCCTTCAGAAATCATTCTAATATGGTTTGATTGATATGATTTGGTGTTCAGGAAGCATTTATATTATTATTATCAATGTTGAAAACAGCTGTACTGCTTAATATTTTTGTGGAAATTGTGGTACATTTCTGTCAGGATTCTTTGATGAATAGAAAGTTCAAAAGAACAGCATTTATTTGAAACAATAATCTCTTGTAACAATATAAATGTCTTTTTTCTTACTGACCCCAAACATTCAAAGAGTGAGGTATTTATATACCTCCATATTTACAATTTACAAGCTATATTATATCATTTAGATGTACTTTCAGATTTCAGTGAGCCATGGCCAGAGATCAAGAACTGAAGCTTGCCCTCAATCCCTCATGTGAAGTTTGAATGTGAAGAATGTGAAGTTTTTGTCAAGCCCTCAATCCGCACATTGTTATTTTGTCAGCACAAAAGTTTAAAGAGCTGTTTGTTTCTCAGTATGGCAGGGGAGTTCTTCCCAGAAGCTGCACAGATTGCCTACAAGATGTGGGAAATCAGCGCCACGACCAAAATCCAGGTTGGTGTCACCCACGTTTTCTCTCAGCGGCATGCATCATATTACCCTCTGCTCCGGGCCAAGCTAGAGTTGATGACTCTGTCATGCACCCTAAGCATACAGTGGAGCTTTTGTCTGGGCACAGATAGCATCCGAATGCTGCTCAATTTGCTAATCAGAGTCTTGATTCACTGCCAGTTCCTGTGACACCTTTCCAGTCACTCAGTTCAGTGTCACACCATCCAACAGATCTCAGTGTTTCCTCACGTGTGTTTATGCTGCTGGTGTGATGTTGCTGTGATACTTTATAAATTAAAATTACAAGATGAAACAAAAGGAGAATGACTAAAGCTAACCTTTTGCTATTGCAAATCTGATGAAAGAGTGTGTGTAATTTTAAACTTTTGTCTTTTCTATCTATCTCTAGTTAAGAGGAACTGTGCGACGATATCAAAATTTTGACCCTGCGAGTGATGCGCAAGCTCTGAGAAAAGCAATGAAGGGTTTTGGTGCGTAAAAACACAGTTTGATAAGGTTGATAGCATGCATTAGCCAAAGATATTAAGAGTAGCAATAATAATATATGATTTCATGTTATTTCTCAGGCACCGATGAAGATACAATTATTGACATTGTGGCAAAAAGGAGCAATGAACAGAGACAGGAGATCAGACAGACTTTCAAATCTCTTTTGGGACGGGTAAGACACTGTCCTGCCCAGTTTTGTAACTAGTTGTACTGTAGTGTATTAGTGTAGTTACTGTAAATGTGAAAGTATTTTTGCTGATATATAAAGTTGTTTTCCATTAGGATCTCATGGCTGACCTAAAATCAGAACTGTCCAAAAACCTTCAAAGACTCATTCTGGGTCTCATGATGACCCCAGCAGAGTTTGACGCCAAGATGATGAAGAAAGCCATGGAGGTACACAGAATAATTTGTTATGGCACTATGGAACCAAACCAAAATCTTATTTGAGTCATAGAAAAGGGCCGTTTCATCATTTAAGCAGATCGACCTGCTTTTGTTTATTCAACTTCTGTGTTCATTTGTTCACTGGTTGTCAGTGACCTTTCCAAACTAGAGCAGAGGTCATGGTTGTTTCTCTACAAGGACTGTTTGTTTGCGAATGTTGCTTTCATGTTGAGTTTTACTGGTAAAGAAATCAGTAGTAGAGAAAGAAAGCAGTATTTTAGCAATATACACTTTAGTGTCCATATAATAATTTAAAGCATTTTCCTATAAAATAACTTTGTCTATGCTTAAATAAATGTATTTTCCTTTTCTTTTTTTTTTTAATAGGGCGCAGGGACCGATGAACATGCGCTGATTGAGATCCTGGTCACTAGGGGCAACCAGGAGATTCAGGAGATGTGTTCTGCCTATCAGAGTGGTAAATAAAAACCTGGCTGTTTGAATAATGTGTCCAGCAGGTGGCGCCATTTATATAGGCTAAACAGACAAAAAGTCTGTGTAATGGGGTATTTGCTATGATATGAAGAGTCATTTATTTACAGGCAGGACATACATCACATTATGTCTACCCAACCCATATATTTTAATTTTCTCCTTCATAGCCTATAAAAAAAGTTTGGAGGACGCCATCGCATCAGATACATCTGGGCATTTCAAAAGGATCCTGGTTGCTTTGGCACAGGTACATCTACACAGTTCTCGCATCCAAACACTGACCCACAGTTCATAATTTGTGTTTTATAAACTCATATTTCACTTCACTCTGATGGTGTTTGTCAGGGAGCCCGTGAAGAGGGCCCAGTAGACATGGACAGGGCCTTGGAAGATGCACAAGTAAGTGTGAAATACTAAAACACTGTCAAGTGTTGATGGTTTACCAAGTATAAAGGTAATACCAAAATATTTAATGTTTTCATCCAATGTAAGGAATTGGCAGAGGCATGCAACGCAGACTCTGGTGACATGGAGGACAAGTTCATGAGTATCCTGTGCACAAGGAGTTTCCCTCACCTGAGGAAAGGTAATGCAAACACATGTTTGCTACTGGTACACATGCTAATACATGTTTTCATGAACGCTTCAGCCAACATTTGCTATATCTCCTCCAGTGTTCCAGGAATTTGTGAGGTGCAGCAACAAAGATATCGAACAGATCATAAAGAAAGAGATGTCAGGAGATGTTAAAAATGCCATGTTTGCTATCGGTAAGATCTTTGTCAGTTCAATGACTGAGCACCAGAAAAATAAATCACTAATAATAATAATACAAGGGTCATGTCATCTTAAAATCAGAAGTGAACTTTTGCTCTTTTGATTCCAATGTACTATCAAAAATAGCCGGTTAATGGATGACGAGGCAGTTAAATTATAATTTATATTTAATTATAGTATTAAATTGAATTATATTTTTCCCAATAACCAGTGTTATTTTAGTATTATACTAATATATCATAGTATTTATTAAAATTGTGATTTTAGTTTTTTTATGTTTTTAGTTTTCATTATAATTTTAGTTTAAGTTCTATTAATTTTGTTAGTAATGTGCTTTAACAGTTTTAAGTTGTTCTAAAAATATTTCTATTTAGCTTTAATGTATTTTTTATTTCTGTTTTAGTCATTTTAGTACTTCAACTTAAGCTTATAGTATTTTTATTTCAGTTACTTGCCAAGGCAAGATTTCTAATTTTAGGACATTTAAGTAGCTTTTACAAACATGCCGTAGAAAAAATAAATAACATGACTGGTTTGTATCTTGAGAAAAAAAAAAAAACAATAGCTCTGACATATTTTAAGATATGTTTTTTTTTTTTAAATAATACATATTATTTTAAGATAATACATTAGCAACCAGTCAAATTTCTGATCAGGTTTTACACATTTTACAGTTTTTTTTTTTTTTTTTTTTTTTTTTTTAATGTTTTTAGTTTTTATTTTAATTTTAGTTTAAGTTCTAATAATTTTGTTAGTAATGTGCTTTTATCATTTTTAAGTTGTTCTAAAAATATTTCTATTTATCTTTAATGTATTTTTATTTCTGTTTTAGTCATTTTAGTACTTCAACTTAAGCTTATAGTATTTTATTTCAGTTACTTGCCAAGGCAGCATTTCTAATTTTAGAACATTTAAGTAGCTTTTATAAACATGCCGTAGAAAAAAAAACATTACTGGTGTGTATCTTGAGGGAAAAAAAAACAATGGCAGTGACATATTTTGAGACATGTTAGTGCAAGTTGCCTTAAGTTAAGAAATATGAATTTCAAATATGAATTTTAGTCTGGGACTAGGCTTAAACCTGTGAAACCAGGAGTTAAATCAATTTTAAATAAATGAAATAGAAAAACTGCAGCCATATACATGCAGTAAAATTCTGCTATTTATTTTATATGCAAAGAGGCCATCTTAAAGTCTTAAAAATAATTAAACAATACTTTTCTAGCTCAGAATCTTGACTAACATTATATGAGGATCTAAAATGACAGGAAAAATGTATAACCCCTATAACCCTTTTAACAATTACATCAGCAAACAGTCAAATTTCTGATCACGTTTTACACATTTGACACACAAAGATCACATGACTGCAGTCATCTGAAAAAATAGCAATTACATGTTTATTTTTTCCAGTGCGAAGTGTGAAGAATCAGCCATCTTACTTTGCTGACCGATTGTACAAAGCCATGAAGGTAAAAGTGCTTTATGTAATACACTTCCCTCTACATCACACTGTGAGCAGGAGGACAAATCACAAACAGCTGACATCAGTCAACTCAAAGTGCCCACAGAATGAAAAATAAATAAATAAAACAACTGATCTCTTTTATATCTCTTAAATAGTAATGAGATTAAAGTAGGAGCAAATGGAGATATTTGTTTAAGGCTCCTGCTTCTCATACACTAGTAATCACACTCCAGGAGTTCAGAAGACATCTCAGTAATGTCTGTGCTCAGATTCAATAGTGTACAAAAATCTGCAATCAGATATACAATAAAGCATAACCAAGGACAAAGTTAAATCTCCTGAGCTGATCTCTGAGCAATAACTTTACTCTGGGTGATGAATAAGAGACGTTGATTAAAAACATGCTCTACTGAAACATGTTTTATGATCTTTTGTGCGCATAACACATTGAGGCAACAGTCATGTAGAGCTCATCTGATGACAGTGTATCTGTGCCAGCGATGGTTCTCAGACTTGATTATGAGTCACAGGCCCTGTGATGAGCATCTGCACTATTGCTGATGCTCTGCTTCGTAAGCATCAGCAGCCAGACCAGAGCTTTCTAAGCGCTGTGACTTTCCCTGCAGGGACTGGGAACAGACGACAGGGCTCTCATCCGTATCATGGTGTCCCGCTCTGAGATTGACCTCTTCAATATCCGCAAAGAGTTCAAGGACACCCATGAAGCCTCTTTGCATGAATTCATCCAGGTAGAGACGTTCGTTGTAAGTTGTGTGCTCCTTGTCATACATACACTGCATGCTTTCGTGCATGTCTTGCTGGTGTGATTAGATGTTAGTTAGTTGTGTAGATATTGTGTTTTGTCTTGCTGTAGGCGTTGTACATCCTCTTTTAGTTAAGTTGAGGGGAACAGAGTGTTTGACAGGTTCCTGCGGTGTACTCGCTCGACTCAGCTGTTTAGGAATTTCCCCTGCATGCTTGACTTCCTCTCAGTCTGCTGATTCTGATTGGTGGAGAGAGTGGAGACAGGAAGTGTTCAACAACAGGTCTATACTGGCTCTGAAGTCAAAATTCCCTTAACAGATCAATAACAACACTAAATTATACATTTTATGCTTTATGTTTTTTGGGCTTATTACAGTATATTACATTACATGGGTCAGTATGCAACTAAACTAAGCAAAGCATTATTTTAATTCAAATCATATTTTTAAAAAAATCAAAAATAACAGCATGATTTATTTTTAGATGCTTACAGTGTTAGATAAAGCATGCAGAGAACAAGTCTGTGTGTGTTTTTAAGGTGTGTGTCAAATGATTTCCAGATTAGATTAATTGTTTTGTAGAATTGCATGGTTTCATAGCAATTTTTTTATTTGCATTTTTAAACATTTTTCCATGGAAATGCACTTTAGGTTTTAAAGAGACGAAAAGCTTGTAGTTATTATGTAAGTTTATATGAAACTCTTTGTAATTATGTAATGCAGTGAATTTCATAATGGCTTAATAGCATTATGCAACACTGAACTTTCACTGATATGATCATGATGTTAATTCTCAAACTAGAGTGCTTTATTCCAAAATTGGTCAAATGTTTGGTCTGACCAAATCGTATTATTTTTCTCAGGGCGACACATCAGGAGACTATCGTAAAACCCTTTTGATCCTCTGTGGAGGTGAGGACTAGAACATTGTTCATCGTCCTGGATGTATCACAAGATATTCACACCTAGCAACCAGTGCACTATGTTCCTGTCCTTTGTTTGTGAGATGCTAGTCAACATACAGTCTTTGTGCCCTCTGCTGCTGCTGCCGCCATGCCTATGCCAAAGCTAATGACCTATGCAAAAGCCACACCTTGTCCCATTTTCTGCGATCATGCACAAAACATTTTTTTTTACAGTTAAAAGCACTTTTTGTGGTGTTACTCTACTAGTGCTTTATTTGTTACCCAACACCCTGTTTAAATTGATCACCCCAGAAATAAAAGATGTGATCATGTTTTGAGTTTGTGTTAAATGAACACCAATGTTGTTGTGTTTTAATACCAAAAGTTGCTTTAAAGGGTTAGTTCACCCAAAAATGAAATTTCTGTCATTAATTACTCACCCTCATGTCATTCCACACCTATAAGACCTTCATTCATCTTCGGAACACAAATTAAGATATTTTTGATGAAATCCAAGAGTGAACGAAACCATTGAGAAAGAAAACCGGGTGTGTGACAGTATTTTGATCTGTGCCGTGCATTCGTTCTTAAAGTAACAAAAGCCCCTGCTGCTTTCTGTGTCATGAATGTTAATCAAACAACAAAAGACAAAGAGAAAAATCACTTTTGTAGTTTTAACACAGATTAATTGTTTAATTTATACAGTGAGATTATGTATGGACCAAATTACTCAAAATGAATTGAATAAATAGTGAATTCAATAAAACAACAATTAAATGTACCAGTTTATTCTGAAATGATTCAATAATTAATTAAATTAATTATTAATTACATAAATCAATAAATAATCTTATCTTAAATAATCTTTTATTTTGTAAAATTCCATGAAAACACAACATTTATTGTTTAATATATTTCACAATATCCTCTTTCACACACTATTATTGTGTTTAAATTATTTTTTCATAATTAAATGTGATTTTTCAAAAAGCTGTTTTTCATAATAATATGCTGCATTTTACGAATGACGCCTATTTGACGAATCATGTATTTCCAAAGCACGATTTCCCCAAAGATTCTTTTCATAATAATAGAGGACATTTCACAAATGCCGATCAACAGGCAGTGGGCGGTGCTTAGCGCTAATTGGCTAATCCTTTCGGATGAACTACTTAGGTCTGGCGAGGTGAACTGAAGGTTCGAGATGCATCGGCGCATGACATCAACGTACCGCGAGGGCGATTCAAAAGCATAACGAGTCCTATGCCGATGCATCTCGAACAAGCCTTGGAAACGAATATGGCTGTAGAATTTCATCAAGTTAAAAACGCACTGCTTTCATTTCTAGATGAAGTAGGAGGAAATGTTTTGTTTGGTGATGCTCTGTTATCTGGATTAGATGACATAAGGGATCTGCTAGTGGCAATAAGTGCGTCAGAGGATCTAGAAAATTGATGACTACATATGGAACACTTTACAAGCGACTGAACGCTGAGTTCTTGTAGATGAGTAGTTATGTGACAGGTGTAATTTGCGGGTAGGACATGTGATGTCCCCACCACATTTTGCCAGGGTCCATATTGTCCCTACCATTTTTTTTTTTAAATCTTGCTGTACGTATAAATACTTAATGCAAACGAAACATATCCAGTTGTTAAAAAGAGGCGATCTGGAGCAGGAATGTGTTGTTTTTGAAATCACGCTGAGTGCTCGTTACCGCTGTTATTCGTGGCGGAACGTTCTATTTTGGTTCGTGCAGTCTTCTTCACACAGATGAGCGCGCGCGTCAATCTATCGCTAATACCGTTGCGGAGGGTCTGTTCTTTCCAGTAAAATCACAAAACAAAATGCACACAAACGTGTCCCTACTCTTGATATACAATCATTGCTGAACATCTTTGATTTTAATGAGGAGAAAAAAACTTTGAGATTGGAACATGGCGTTCCGTGACTAATGTCACCAACCACAAGAAGATCGATTTGTCATATCTGTCCGCTCTTCAACTTTCAACCAATTAGCGCCAAGCACCGCCCACTGTCTGTTGATTGGCATTTGTGAAATGTCTTTGGGAAAAATGGTGCTTTGGAAATACATGATTCGTCAAATAGGCTTCATTCGTAAAATGCAGCATATTATTATGAAAAACGGCTTTTTGAAAAAGCACATTTAATTATGAAAAAATAGATATTTAAACAATAATAGTGTGTGAAAGAGGATATTGTGAAATATATTAAACAATAAATGTGTTTTCATGAAATTTAACAAAATAAATAGATACATTTATTTATTGATTTATTTAATAATTGAATTAATAATTAAATAAATTAATTATTTAATTATTTCAGAATAAACTGGTACATTTAATTGTTGTTTTATTGAATTCATTATTTATTTAATTATTTCATTTTGAGTAATTTGGTCCTCCATAACTATGCAGTGTTATTTTAAATTTGATTATTCAATTTCTATACCTGAATACTGACTTGCCTGAAAAATATAAAGCACTATTTATTTCATTTGTATCTTTGTTCTATTATATTTATCTGTGCTTATAATTTGTTCATTATTTTCTATGCGTATTCACTCACCTACAAAATCACCCCAATCATCCTAGAATGATTAATTCTTTCCAAATAGAGCTATTCAAAACATCTGGTGAATTTTTTCATATCGCAATATATATCGCAGAAAAACAAAATATTGCAATGTCAGTTTTTTCCAATATCGTGCAACCCTAGAATAAAGTCAGCATTTTTGTTTTGTTTTTGCGTACAAAAAGTATTCTTGTTGCTTGATAACATTAAGGTTGAACCACTGTAGTCACGTTGACTATTTAAACGATGTCTTTACTACTTTTCTGGACCTTGAATGACAGTAATTACATTACTTTCTATGGGGGATAAAAAACCTCTTGGATTTCATCAAAAATATCTTAATTTGTGTTCCGAAGATGAACGAAGGTCTTACGGGTTTGGAACGACATGAGGGTGAGTAATTAATGACAGAAATTTCATTTTTGGGTGAACCATCCCTTTAAATCTAGTACAAAATGTGATGTGTTTCTGAACTTGTTTTATAGGACTGGATGTAAAATGGTGACCCAACACAGTACCAACATTTTTATCATACAGAAGTAAACAAAAATATTCTATAAAATTAATTACCAGCTAACAGGGAAGGTTCTCAGAACTTTGGCTAATGTTCTGACAAGGATCTTTTTAAAAGTTACGAACAAACATTCTTCCAGTAATGTAAAGGAGATTAAGGAAATAATAAAGTCTTTAATATTTAATGCAACTCAGGAGAACAAAACACATCAAACATAGACAATACAGGACAAGGAACTGATAACCCAGGGCTTATAAACACAAGAGGTAATCAGTAGAAACAGAACAGATGTGGGGAACTAATTAACAAACCAACGAGACTAATTATTGAACATAATCACAGAGATTGAGCATACATGTTACAGTTAGCACAAAGTCATTATTTATACATTGTTCATGGAACATTTTTTTTCTGAAACGTTTAAGTTGAATGTTCGTCTAGCACTTTTTGATTGTTAATGTTTAGAGAATGTTATAACTTAATGGGAACGTTAGCAAAACGTTTTTTAGAACATATTTTTGTTAGCTGGATTTAATGTTGATATCCAGTCATTTCAATATGAATACGCATAATCCTGAATTTTCCGTGACGGTGAAAGAATTCGCACCAGTTTTAAATTGGTCACGTTAAGTTGCAACAGCTGCTTATGCTGGGTAGGCCTACACACTAAAAGATTTTTGAAAACTTCTGAGATTTAGAAAATGTTAGAGACCACAAACATGAGGACAAAAAAATCCTAGATTTAACCGTTTTGCTCCTATAGTGTGTGGTTTGCCGTGATGTGACAAAGACAGTACACCACACACGAACAGATTTTCAACCACAGTCCGACTGTGAACACGGGAAATCTCGAAAAATCTCTCAAGACTTAAGAAAGACGGACATAGGCAGGAAGAAATTGCGTTGATAGTGTTTGGAATGATTTTGGTATGTTTTACAGGACACATTGTATAAACACTCGTGCTGTTGCCACAAAATCGACGAGCTGATCCTCCATCTCTGCTGTCCAAATCCATTTAACTTTGTGCTGCGACTGCGTTTGTTATGCTTCAGCCTTCTGTAAGCTCGCTTTCTAATTGGATATTGTTTAGTTTCACGTGATAATCTCCAGAGCGTGCGCGCGTTTGTCCTCGGGGTTCCCCCCACACATCAGGATTTGATTCACGATCGGGGCGCCTCCGCCGTTCTTCCGAGCAGATTCAGTCACTCTTAACACACCTCACACCACAGGAAAATGTGATAAGATAATCTGTAGAACCATCAAGATAATCGGGACATTACCTAGGATTGTCGGAAGGGGGGAAATCGGCCCATAATCAGCCCTATTATCTTGTGGTGTGTACCCAGCATAAGAGATTCAAAAATGATTCACCAATTCAAATCTCTGTGCAGAAGTCTTTTTATAGTAAAATATTTATGTGAAATATGAAAATGTGGCATGATGTATAATTTTGCTGCACTAGACCACTAAAAGTAGCTTGTTACTGAATAAGCTACAGTATTTTGAAAATAGATAAACTACTATCAACTGTTGCTACTTTTTATTTAGTTATTTTCCAACAATGCAAATGACGAGATTTTTGCGAGATTTCCCGTGTTCACAGTCGGGACTCTGGTTGAAAATCTGTTCGTGTGTGGTGTGCTGTCTTTGTCACATCACGGCAAACCACACACTATAGGAACAAAATGGGTAAGTCTAGGATTTTTTTGTCCTCGTGTTTGTGGTCTCTCACATTTTGAAAATCTTATAAGTTTTCAAAAATCGTTTAGTGTGTACCCAGCATTAGTTTAAAAGTTCTGTATAAGTTGTGCTTCATACAATGGACCTGTTTTTGCCCACAGAATTTCGCTAATATTACCACACCTTTAGTATTTTAAAGAATTGCATAAGCTCATCAATATACGCAATTATTAACAGGGCTTAGATTAAGCCAGGATTAGGCCTTAGTTCAATAGTTTTTATAAACATGCATTAGAAAAAAACATTACTGGTGTGCATCTTGAGACAAAACAATGGCTCTGACATATTTTAAGATATGTCAGTGCAAGTTGCTTTCAGTTAAAACAGCTCAGACATGCATTTTAGTCTGGGTCTAGGCTTAAGCCTTGTCTGTGAAACAGAGGTTAGAATTTTAGAATAAGATCATGATGTTTTCATGATATCAGCAGCTAATAATTCACCCACAAAATAAATTGTGGTCAGCCCAAATCATGTTTATGCTCGCTTCAGGAGAAATTGTGTTTTTATGTAGACGGGTCATTTTTTTTTTTTCCCCATTTATTTTGTGTAATTGTTTTTTATTCAATTTTTCTTGAAAAGTTTTTCCTTTTTTTTTTTATATAAAAAAAGTTGCTATCCTACTGTACCTAACTAGTTGCATTTTATTATTTGCATTTAGCATTGTTTTTCACCTGCTGTTCGTTTCTGGCTCAAAATGTCAGTTGAAAACCACTGGCCTAAAACATTCAGCATTCAACTCAGCAGAGGATGTTTCTCATGTCTTTATTTTTGATTAGTGGTCTAGAGAGCTGATTCACCCAGATCAGTCATTAACTTTATTTACATTACAGACGCACAAGATAAGGAAATTCCCTCCTGTTTTAATCTGTGTAACTCTGTTCTGAATAGGAAATATCTGGTTATAAATTGCAGATAGTAAATGTGATATTTGATGTTTGGTAGATGTTATTTACTTTTCAAAGAATCAATCATGCATTATGACGTCAAAAAAAAAAAAAAAAAAGAAAAAAAAGAAGAAAAAAAAAGCATAATAATGGCATTCTAAAATCTTAAAAGAGAAAATACCTAGGATTAGTTACTGTGCCCTGAACACATTGCTTTTATTGGATTTATCCATGCACAACACACCTTAATTACATATCCTGTGACTGCCATTTTGGAGAGAATTTTTTTTACTTTTTTTAAATTGAACTTCAACACATTTTCTGTTCTCGTGAGCTTCGCACCAGTTTCGAGAGATGTTTCCCAGTTAGCAGACAGCAACAGTATTGTCATCTGCAGATTTCAGGGTGTGAGTAGAAGCATTGACGGGTCTTTTTCTGTACAACAGCCTTCCTCTGTCAAAAGCGAGCCTTCAAACCATTAATTCGTTATACTCTTGTCTGCAGTTATATGTGTATGTGCGCGAGCACGCTTGTGTTTGCGTGTGTGCGGACGTGTCTTTGTGTGAGCGCAGCTGTTGTCAGGCCATCTTTAGTTAAAAGAGGAAAGAAGAAAAAAGCTTGTGGGGCTAGGAAATCCCCTGCAAGTAGACCAACATCCCAGTCACCATCGATGATGTCTGCAATAGCAATAACATTGTTAAATTCAGAACAAAACATTAAGTACATGATCATACTGATATTTTCAACAGTGTGAGAACAGTTGCACATGCAAAAGCAAAGAAAAACTAAACTCTCCAGGGTGTTACGAGATGATTAATGTCAGAGGTGACAAAAGGTTACTATGCAGTCAAACTTAAACAACAAGAAGAGATATTGTGCATTTCAAAGTGCACTTTCTGTTGACTTGCAAAAGCTGCATGCAGTTTTGCATCTAAGAAATTTAGGTTATTTATCAGTGCACTTTCCTTGTGCATGTAATCGTTTTTTGTGTGCGTGTGGTTTAAAAACTTTTGAAAGACAACAAAAATGCAATTCTACTTCTTTGTGATCTTTATTCTTCTTTGAGGTTTATTTATGGGACAATTTCAAGGCAAATGCATGTAGAATGATGGCGTATTAGAATCCAACAACTCAATATTAGGTATTAAACTGCTGATTTATGAAGTTATGTTACAATAATTTAATACAATAATCATTTACTCCTGTTTCTTACTTTTAAACAGTTAAAATATGCTGTGTTACTATCAAATATGTGTTGTCTGGTAACACTTAGCTAAGCAGTCTCAAGTTCCTGGACGAATACCAGGTCCCACTTTGAGACGAAAATATCAAGGCCTTTCACTATGTGGGAATTCCCCCTTCTGTTTAAAAACACAGCAAACGCTTCCCCCATTGCCACTAGTTTCCTTAAAAAACGCCTCTCGGACACAAGTATAATGTGTAGGTGAGTAATTGTACCATGTTTTTATTGAACATTTTCTAATATTATTAATAGAAAAAATGCTGTATCTTTGTTTTTTACAACTTGGATAAAATAATGGGAAATTATACCAGTAAATTTATGAATTTGCATTTCCATAAAAGCATTGATAAAAGGGTATTTATTTTTGATGATGCAGTAGTAGATTTCAATGGAAAATGTATTAAAAGTAACCTATATACAGTATGTATTAATTACTAAAATGTGCATGTGTTTTCTATTCAAACAAGACAAATATAACTTTCTAAACAGTATTTTTTTTTTATTCATTGCTTTCAAATGGTCTTTGGCTGTATTTCATTTCATTAACATTTAATTTGGACACTATTTTACTTCACATGCAGCTGTACATGGATGGCAAAGTGTTAAAGTTGACTGATTGCTGACCACCAATATTTAAAATAAACCATATTACAAGTTTTTTAATTATTTTAATACGTTATCACTAGAGTTTTCAATAAACATTCAGATTACACGCATATGTGGCAGAAGTATGTGTGTGATTTTAATCTTAAATACCACAGTTGTAAATTTCCACAAGATGTCACCATTTATTTTCAGTGCAGGGTAAGATTTACAAATAGGATGTTAGGATAATCTTCCTGATTTGTGGTGATGGCTAAAAAATGTGTCAAATAAAAGTTGCATTAAATTTCCTATAAGCATTTTATTGTTCTGTGGTGTTGATGGGAATTGAATTCATACTTGGATTACAGGAAAAAAAGCTTAAATCTGGTCAATCTGGAAATCCCTTTGTTCTGAAGTTACCTCAGTGGTCAAAAAAATCCATCCATCCATTTGTCCGTCCATTTATTAACTTTTATCATCAGTTTCTATTTCAATAATGGTATCATTGGAAACGTGCTGAAAGTGACAAACCCAACAAATTATTTTAATTAACTGGATGTAACCCTTTCTTCATAATGGAGTAAAATGTACATTTTCTCATAAATTCACAACTCACAAGTTTTGTTCCTGTCAAAACACTATTTTGAGAACTGTGGAATATTTTGACAATACAATTCCTGATAGCCTATGCCAAGCACTTTGCAAATTGCACCCCTCATCATGACTGTTTTTTTTTTTTGTTTTTTTTTTGCAGCTATTTTCCAATGCATGTTTAAATACTTGACATCATACTGAAGTATTAAAAGGATAGTTGACCCAAAAATGAAAATTCTGTCATTATTTACTCATTCTCAAGTTGTTCCAAAACTGTATGAATTTCATTCTTTTGCTGAACACCAAAGAAAATATTTTGAAGAAAATGGGTAACCAAAGTTGATGGGCCCCATTGACTTCCATAGTATGAAAAAAAGTACTATGGAAGTCAGTTAGGCCCATTAATTGCAATGTTTATGTTAAGCATTCTGAAAGTATGTATAATGGACAAACAAATCAGTCATTTGCTTATAATGTTTAAACTTCCAGAATTGGCCAATAATGACAACTCTTCTGTTACCCAATTCAACGTCTCATTATCTGTTTCCTTGGGAATTTCTTAATGTCTATACTAGTGAAATGAACACAGCATTCTGTTTGAACACTCAAATTTAAGAAATAAATAAGATGAAAGTTTATTTTTATTTTTCAGTTTAACTAGGCTAATGGTGTTTAGAAAAGCAGAGACAGCCATTTTAGTTCCCTGCAGTAGCCTACTGATTAAAGTTTTAAAGATAACTCGCATCAGTAAGTATGGCAGCAAGTATGGCAGACCCTTGATTATTAGGTTGTTTAACCTAACCTGAACGCATACATTTACACATCGTCGTAGCCTATATGCTAGGCTATATATGGGTCAAATGAATGCACCCTAGATACAATTTAGATGAATATTCTTTATAAAACTAGCATACTGGTTTTGTCAATTAAAATGAAAACTGAAAATTTTGTGTTGTGCGTGTTACTAACTTAAATTTGATCCAGGTGGATTGATAATTACGCCTATACTGTAAATCGCTCGGACTAAAACATCTAGCCTAGTAAGACACATTGCTACTTTTTTTTTACTAAATATAATTTTGTTGTCTATATTTTACTCACATTTGTAAACTACAGACACACTAAAATACGTATAAAAACTTTTTGGTAGGGTTTATGTTGACCACGAATGTTTCACGTACATGATATTAGGCAGGAAAACTAGTGCAGTGACGCCGTAACGTCAAGTGAAGAGCAGGCGCCCTAGAAAAATCATTTAAAGTTAATATTCCATCAAAACACGGCATCCAATCATACAATGTGAAAATGAGTTAATTTTTTCTATAATAGTCTATATGGGCTCAGTCATTAAAATAGCCCAGTACAGCCACCAAATCAATATATTAAACTAATTTTCAAATGTGTGTGGCTGTTCAGTGCGAGCAAACGTCTAAAACTCGTGAATGAATCATTCTTTTGAGTTGGATCTTTTCCATGAATCGGTTGAATAGGGTCTGAAGAATTCTTTCACGAATTGTAGGCTATTGAATCGGCGGTTCGTAATGAGAATCGATTCGTAATGATCAGCGAACAGAAAAAAAGTTGGAGTGTCCCGAAGATTTGACTAATTTTGGAGATGTTAATGAGCTGGAAATATGTTTGTATATGCCTGATTATGGCAGATTTATGAACGCACATACTAAAAAGAGTTTATCTTCATAAACAGACTAGCATTTTATAAAAAATATAGCCTAAAAAACATTTTCAGCTAAGAGATAATTAAAGAGCTAATTATATAATTATATTTATGTTCTAAATGACAGGCTGTTTTTACTAAAACGCTGGCTGCAACAAAATGACCTGGACACATGAAAGTACAATAAACATCCTTATTAATAAAACTAGAAAAAAATATAGGCCAAATATGTCTTTATTTGAACGTTAAGGAGCATGTAAAAAGGGACCACTTGATGCCAATTACGCTCTGACGTAAACGAGTCACTGAATTGTGTTCTATCAAATGAACAGTTCGAAAGAACCGAATCGCGGAAATGAGTCGGACTTCCCATCAGTGGAGTGAACACGGCTCTGTTTACATCTGCGGAATTTCCCGGCTCGCGCCGCGAACCACTTCCGCAAACCTCCGGCCGATCAAAGACGCATCTCCGTCAAGGTACAGAAAGAGCTATTCTTTTTATTGAAAACAAAAAAACTAACGGCAAAATACAGCTTATTATAACAGTTACCGTGCGACCGCTATGTTTTATTCTTTCTTAGAACATTATTGAGCGTATTTAGGTGCTGTTTGTGGCTTTAGGGAGAGCTAGCGTGAAAGCTTTTGTCTGCTAGCTTGGTAAACACATCACCTGCTGTTAGCTGGATGCTAAGCTAATAGCATCATATATTTGTTTTTAAAGTGAGTCATTTGTTTAGGCTACAAAATACGTTGGCTTTGACCTTGTGTGGGTAGGGGGTTTCGGCTCATACTTAATAAAAGCTAAAGCTTTCCACACTGTATCTCTTTCGGGTCGTATTGTTAAGAGCTTGGAGGGGATTAGAAATAAATATGATCCTCTAGATAAGGTTTCCTCTTATCTAAGTGTACCTATCATTCGGTGATGGTGTTGACATTACCTGAGCTGTTTAAACAGGTCTCGTCATGGAAAGGAAAGTGAAAGGGTTTAGCTTTAAGTCTAGTTTGTTGGATTTGCTATTGCTGTGAAGGTAGGTGACTGTGGTTTTGTTGTCCAAGAGGACACTTATTAGGATCGTCTTATTAGGATTTCTGAGATATGTTTGGTGGGATATGATTATTCATTTGTTTGGCTGCTGGTTTGATGGTGTCACTTGTGTAAATGTGTAAATGTCATTTGTCATGGTTGTGTGCTGGTCTTGGTTGATTGACTATTAACTATTTTAAAGTATCTTAATGACTGCTATGACACATTTTAGTTATGATATCAAAGACGTGCATTCAAATCATTATGTCTTGAAATAGCCAAAGAGAAATCCCCAATATGCCATTATTCAAATGCCACTCTTTGAATTGCAAATCAACAATCATTCTTTTTATGCACTTTCATGCCATCAGGATGTTACATTAGTAATCTGAGAGTTTTGTTTAAACTGTCTCTACAGTACACCCAAATAAATGACCATGTGATTTCTTTGTTTTAGTACAGGGAAACATGTTTGCTAAGTGACGGGGGTGACAGATGGAGGGAAAAGGCCCATATCGCATCTATGACCCCGGTGGGAGCGATTGCCAGGTCAAAGACGAGGCCAGCAGCCTCAGCTACAGACAGCTGCTAGAGGAAAACACCGTTTTAAGGGAAAGAATGAAAGGTCTGAAGAGTTTAGGTGAGGGATCTGAAACTGCAACCCATTTTTAATGCCTTTCAGAATCAAGAACCTGATGAAGGCAGACTGACCGTACCATTTTCAATTTCAACATCTGTCACTGAATAAGCTTAAGGTTACATATAGTTAAATGCCTTACACATTGCTCATTCAGGACATCTGAGTCATCAAACCCCTCTATTAATTCACCGGTATTTTTTGTGTTGCTATTTTGGGCTTACAGCTCAATTGTTAGGTCAAGAACAGAAAAATGAAGTAATTCTAGATTTTCAGCTTTTAGCAGTTGTCAACGTGCCATTTGTTGTGTCAGAGCAGCTATGCGTTTTTATTGTGTGCTTATGTCAGATAACTCATTGTTTGTTTTTCTCGTGACTGGTAGGAGACCTGTTAGAGGAGTCTCAGACAGAGGCAGCAAAACTTCGGAAGAGGGTGGAGGAGTTGGTGAGGGATAACGAAGGGCTGAAGTCGTCTACGACCAGCTTTGCCTCAAGCCTGTGCATGGGTGCCCCTGTTCAGTCAGACACACAAGGTACAGTGCTGTCGTTATTCCGATGGAGTGAGGTCAGTGAAGGGTTTGACACCGGAGAGACCTGATTTTAATCAAGATCTTTTGTGATTTTTGGCTCCCTTTAGGTCATGGAAAACATCACGGTCATCCTACAACAGAAAGACAAGAATCTCGGGATTGTTTAACTGGAAATACTTTACAACCAGAGGCAACTGTAAGCACTTCTACTGAAACACTTCTTTTGGAAACATGTTATAAAACAAGTTGTAAATTATTCCATTATAGTTTGAAGGTTACCAATCAATGATCTTATGCAATGTAGTAACGTAACTTTCTAAATTGTGAGCAGTAAAATATTCTTAATATTGTATAAAGCTTAACACATCACATGCTATAATGTGTTATATTACCAATATAGCTTCGATGTTGAGAAACATTATACTATATTCACGCGTAACATGGTGTGAAAATCCTATAATGGGAATAAACAAAACTTCCAGGCTAATTTCATAAACAGTAGAATATTCTTAATGAGTTAATATTGTATAGGATTAACATGTTATAATGTGTTTATGTGTTAAATTACCATTATAGATTTGAGGTTGCAAAACAATCAGAAAGCGCTTTATTGCCATGTATGTTTGCACACACAAGGAATTTGTTTTGGTGGCAGAAGAAGCTTCCAGTACACAGAGACAACAACAGTTGACAGATAGTAAAATAAAAAATAAAGATATTTGTGAATAATATATACAAAATAGACAAACAATATACTATATTCACATGTAACATGTATGAAAATCCTACAATGGGAATATAACTTCCAGTTTTGTGAAATGCTGGCTATTTTGGTCCAACTCAAACAGCAAAATATCCCTTAAGACTTAATATTGTATTCGACTATATATATTCGACTATAGCAACAGATGTGGTATAATGCGTTAGCCTATTTTCCCTTCAGAGCTGTGTTACATGTGAATATATTATATTGTTTCACATCATGTTGTGAAAAGCTACCGGGAATGTAACTTGCAGTTTTGTTAATTGCTTGTCACGTTCCTCTTTTGCGAACGGTAAAATATTCTTTACAAGTTTATATTGTGTGTAACCGTCAGAACAAGTGTCGCAACACTGTGAATTCATGTGTTTACAGGAAAGTTCATCGGAGTTTGAGGTGGTGAATATGGAAGAGAAGACGCTCTCTGAAACCCAGCAGGTGAGTTTTAGGGATGTTAGGAAATCCTGGGCAGCTGCAGTCACTCATCTTGCACGTGTATTAACTTGTGTGTATTTTTCTGGATTGTTGCTCGGTTTCGAACATTCCGTATTCTGTCATTCTGTGCTGCGGACATAAGTCATGTGACACAGATTCCAGTCAGTGTAGTTGCTCAGCTGTTTCTGTCTGTCCTTCCTTATCATAGATTTATTCATTGTAATGAATCAACATATCTGTTTGAGGCTGTTCCTTGGATGACTCAGAGGGAAACTCCAGGATTTAGTTAGTAAGCAGATAGCCAGAAAACTCATGCGTCTGTGTCAGTTTATGGAATACCTCTTTGGTTAAGGTTATAAAAACTTTTGTTCACAAATTGTTTGCAAAACTGGAAATATTTGTATATAGATATTTTAGTTTTTTTTTCTTTTTTCTTTTCACTTTCAGTTTATGGTTTCACAATGCTCTTGTATATTGGGGAAGATGAAGGGTAGATATTGACAGTAAGGTTGCCACTTGATGCCCAGTGATTGGTGTTATATATCAGGAATGTTTTTGTAAAGAAGATTAAGGTAAACTCCACATTATAATGCAGGCTGGAGTGATGCATCTGCCACAGGAGAACTTGGAGCTGGCAAGTCAACTCCGGCGACTGGAGAGTTCTTTCAGTGTATTTGCTGAAGAGTCCAATCCCAACCAGCTGCTGGCTCACCTGGGCCGCATGGCCGTGGAGTTCCATCACTTGTCATCCAAGGTCCAGAAGAACGAACAGAGAACATCTCTCCTACAGGTGAGACGGCAGGGCTCACGACACCTTCTAGGCCTCTGTTTTGGCTGTGAGTTGTGTAATGTGAATTAATCGACGGTTGATTTGCTGAGTATTTAATTCGCTTTTGTCTCTAGACGCTTTGCGAACAGCTAAGACAGGAAAACAACGAGCTTAGGAAAAAAATGGAGGAGGACCTTCAGTACCGTAACCGTGATTTGGAACAGCTCAGGTAATTTAGTTCACATTTATGTTTATTTTTATTAATTCATTTACTCATGGAACAAATAAAAGCAAAAAAAAGAAAAGCCCATTGTGAATTTGTGAGAAGCACTGGTGTGAGTAATCTGTGAGAATATAGTAAGCAGTATTTCCTGCTGTGCTGGAACTGAGGGGTCTTTCCATCTGATGCTTGCTCTTAAGCTGAGTGTGTCAAATAGAGAATAATTTTTTTTCCTCCAATCCTCAGTTTTGATTTTGGTTCTGTGTACTCTGGGCAGGCAGGAGAACCTGAAACTGAAGGAGCAGGTCAGCGGAGGAGGTCAGGCAGCACCTATTGAGCAACCAAGCCCAAAACAGGAGCCAGTGAAAGAGGAGGCAGCCAAAACCAAGGTGGAAATGACCATGACTCAGCAGGTGTGCACTTTTTTCCATGAACCTCTTTATCTCAGGTGACATCACCATAGAATTCCTGGTGCTGTTTTAAATTTGTGCTGGGTTTTTTTTTTTTTTGTCTTTAGTTTCCCTTTTAGACCAGTGATGTCGCAGTCTAGTTACCCCCCCCTTTTTAAGTCAGAGTTCTTAGAAAAAAAGACCAATATGCACAATGCTTTCCGGTTTCTAAATTGAGAGACTTCTTATTGAGTCACTTTTGCCACTTAGTTTAGTTTTGGGAATATCACCTTGGCTCTGAATACTGCTCTTCCTCAATGGTCTTTCTGGTTAAGTTCCTCATTTGTGGGCTTTTTTCACGGTATGACTAAATATTGAAGAACAATGCACTTGGTCATTGTGTTGCGTTCTGACTTAACCTCAAGACTGCTGTCCTGTAGTATGATGGGAAAATTCTGGTGTCTTTTGGTCGGTCGTCAGCAAATTGCTGTGATTGATTATGCTATGTTATCATTTTAAAGTCCAGTGGGGATATTTTATGACATTTAAATGGGAAGACAATTCATACTGAGTTTCAGTTCAGTTCTGGATGGATGCAGATTTGGTCATTTTTATTTGGGGGTCACTTTGTCACACACGGATCAAGGGATTATACTGTCTATTGGTTTAATGATTTAAAAATTTTCACTTCAATAAATAGTAAAACATTAAAATATAACAATTGTAAGCATTTTTCAGTTCAGTAAACTAAGTTTTTCCAGTAATTATAAAAAACAAGAACATTTACGAGCAGTGATTTTCTGATTTTCTTTTGCCAGTATGGCTGTTTGATTAATATAAGCCAAAATAATAATAGATAGAAGCTTTTTATTTATTTTTTGTTCCAGTTCAAAGCCCTTGTTTATTTTATTTATTTATAATTATTTAAAAATGTTAAAATTTTAGTGTTGACTTGGTACCAAAGTACTGGTATTTGGCTGCAAATGCATAATTGCAATTTTGTATTGCAAAATTGGTTAATTTATTTTATTTTTTTTTTTACAATAAATTTACAGTCTGTTAAAGCTGTGGAAAAAACACCATCTAAGACTTGCGATCCGGAGGTGTACGAGAAGAAGATCAAACTTCTGGAGAAACAGAGGAAAGATGTAAGAACTTTATGGAGGTCCCCTGCTTTCTTCATGCTGACATTACTACTGTCATAGTTTCCCATTTGTTTAACTCTGACGTGTAAACTCTTGCGTTTGACCTTTCTTAGGTACTGGAGGTTAACAAACAGTGGGACATTCAGTGGAATTCTATGAAAGTACAGTTCGAGCAGAAGGTATATGACAACATATACATTAGAAATGCTCTATAAATGTGTTCCAAGTGGCCTTGTAACCTTTGTGGCTCACCTTGTTGCTGGTAAGCATGACATAAAAAACATAAAGAAACATGAATCACTCTACTAAGAAACAACAATTGCTTAATGAAACCGACCAGCCAGTGTAGCACATGTGAATGAAGGTGGGAGATTGTACCATATGATTCATCACATGAAATTCCTGTTTAAAGTGAAGGGTGCTGACAGGCCCTGTTACTGCATTTGGGTGGCAGTGGAAATGCTGTTGGGGCAAAGGAATGGAAAGCAGCTCTGTGTGTGTGTCACAGTGTTGCACACTAGACCACAGGCCCCTCCTGTCACACCTTTGGCAGAATTTCCCTCACCTCGCCCGTACCCACTGTCTTCCTGTTGTGGCTCGCCGTAGGGGCTGGCCAAGGTTGCAAAGCTGTGTGATCTCACGGCCTAGAGATAGTGACGCCTGTTGCATCTCCGCATCTGCTCGGCCTGATAGAAGAGAGAGAAAAAAAGGATATAAAAAAAAACAACAAACCGAGGCTGTTTCTCTACACGCATCCTCTGTCGTCATGGGGGGATCGCTTAGAGCAGTGGAACAAAAACAACTTTTTTTGTTCTCATTACTTTGTTTTCATTATAAAATAGATTACAGTCCCTTATCAAACTTATAATAAAGATACACAAACATTTTTGCCCAGTGTAATGCAGCTCTGTAACTGATGGAGCTTGTTGTTGTGTTAGTATGACATGTGAACAGATGTATCCGATGGCAAAAAAACTATGATGAGTCTTCATCACTTTATGACTTTTCTCTCCTTCCTAGATCACAGACCTACGGCAGCGGCTTGCTGACTCCCAGAAGGCTGTGCTTGAGCTTGAAGCAGAACGTGAACAGAGGCAAAGAGATTATGATAAAAAACTCCTCCTCGCAAAATCTAAGATTGACAATGTGCAGGTACACCTTACTCTCAACCGCAGATAGCACACCCACAGACAATCAGAACTTACTACTTTTATGTGCAGAGAAATTCTACTCTGAAAGTTCAAAAGATTTACTCATTTTTTTTTTTTTTTTTTTTTTTTTTTTTTTTTCTTTGTTTTCTGGCGAATTTGAATACAAAATTTCTATGCCAGTCTATTATTGTAGTTTAATCCATTTAAGATAAGCCTGCCTCTAAAGGGCATGAAATACAAAACAGCTTTACATGTTTGTCAGACAGACTCTTCCTGTGTAAGTGGGTGTTTTTTTTTGTTTTTTTTTCTTTCTTTTTTACTTCATGCTGTTAGTAAAAAAAAAAAAAAAAAATTTAATAATAGGGCTGAGACAATAATAGAGAAATGATTCTGTATCGATTCTGAGATTTTCCGAATGTATTGCGATTCTCTATTGAATTGATTCTATATATAGCATATATAGCATATAGTATATAGCACATAGCCGAATGCATGAGCGCTCTTCTTCGTGTGCATTTGAGCGTGCAATTAGAAACTAGCCTAAAGGGCCATCTGCTGTTAAAAACTAAGCTCAGAATCGATTCAAGAGAGAATCGCGATGCATTCGGAAAATCTCAGAATCGATCCACGAAACGAGATGAATCGATCTATTGTCCCAGCCCTATTTAATAAACACTTCTTTATGGCCACATTCACACAGCAACAGCATACGGTTGTCAGTCCTGTATTTGAGTCCTTAATATGGTTATGTTCACACACAGCTCAGTTATTTACTGGAGTGACAACAACATTCTATAACCAAACTTGCATCCGTAAATTTTCAGGACTCACAAACACATTCTCAGAAAACCCATGCTGTGTCGGAACCAGACTGGACAATAAGGGCGGTACAAAATATCGATAGGGCGATATATCGTCGTCCTTCTCTGTGCGATATGAGAATCAATACGCTGGTGCCAAATATTGATATTTTAATTCATAAAATAAGGCGCTCTAAATAGATTTCCCTGCTCCCAGCGTCGCTACTTCAAGGCGGCGCTCAACACATGAACGAGGGAAACGTGAACATAAGTTAACTAGCCTAAGAAAAAGGTTTCTAACGGGATGGCAGAAGCAGTGTGAGTAAAATAATAGATGCCCAAGCCATGTTTAAGTTCAAAGTCTGGATGCACTTAGGCTTTTATACCATTTGATGTGACAAAGTAGACATCTTTGACGTTCTTCGAGCGCTTACACAGGAGCGTTTAAAAGCAGGCGTCTATCAGCAGATTCAAACGTTCCCATTTGAATCTGTAAGCGCTCGGTGAAGAGCGTCAAAGATGTCTATTTACAACATGTTTTTGAAGCGTTGATCATTGTAGCCAATCACAGACATATATGTTGAGCTCGTAAACACACAATGGCCAATCAGAGGTGTTCAAGAATCCGCTCAACAGCGCTCAAAATGCTAAGCTATGCTGGTATCGTCACATTTTTAACATTTTAAAATACCCAAGTTGGTACCTTTGACAACACTATTCCTAGGTTTATTTTAAGGAAGCTGGTAAACACTGAGATGTTCCCAGGTTTAAATAAAAGAGGTTGGTAATTTTTTAAATGTACCAGGTTTATATAAAACAAGTCGATAAGCAGTTAACTTAGGCTAAATGTGTCAGTTTACACGCAAAGAAGCTTTTAAAAAGTATAAGCATAAAATGTTTAATTTACTTAATGTTAAATTTAATTTACAGACTGAAAAACTTGTGCTGTTTTCTAACAGTTTGGACTTTAATAAAGAGAGAAAACCTGCATTTAACCTTTTTACTGGCATTTTGTTTTCATAGACAGATATCATGATGTATTATTATAGGATTGTCAACAACTAGTTGTCTCTCATGTCATACAGTGTGAGAGAGCTGCTCTGCGACGCACAAACGCGTGTTTACCATATGTTGCGGGTTTTCATGTGTGATTTCGTGAAAGCTGGTATGGCACTCGTGAAGCTGTGTGTCATCTGAAGGTTTTAGATCCAGTCACTGTTCTCCACCGGAGCTGTTTCCGTCAGTTTTGAGTTCATCCGCTCTCCGCTCAGATATAAAAGCTGCTGTCGGTTATTGAAGATTTAATGGATTAACTTGCTGCTCAATTGGACTTTTGTCATATCAAATGTTTCAATTTTCAGTTTTATGGACCTCGCCATCTTTGATATTACTTTGGTCATTGTTTCGATGGTTACTAGTAGGAGAATATGGGCTTGACTCCCGTTTCACGTTCATACGGACAGTATTCAAGACACTACTGTAAGTTGCTGTGTGAACGGGACATTTTGAGACTCGCACCTTCAAGTAAATGTGGTTGTCAATCCCAAAACCTAAAAGTGTGAGCATAGCCTAATTAACTTCTTTTTTTAATACTTTTTTTTTTTTTCCTTTTTGGAACATTTTGCTGGTATTTCCACCCCTGTGGAGCTCAATGAGACTCATGAGGCTTCAAGTAGTCATTCAATGCTTTCAGTTTTCTCATGGGAAGCACCGGTCATTCCCTCTAACAGGCCATATGACTTTCTTAGTATGCAGTGATAGTTTCCCTTCTGTCCCACAGGGGACAGTCAAGCATGCGACAGATAAACTGCCTTATAGTTTTATTGAGTCTCATAGACCATGTCATGTGATGACTGGTTTCATTTTCGCATCCACGGCCTACTTATCTGTGCATCTCAATGCTCTCATGATTTTTAGTTTATTTATGAGTTTGACAGCATTACATAGGTTTTGTCAGCATGACTCGCCCCCACAGCAGACCACAGATGTTCCATAGGAGAGGCATTGAGGCAGAACCTCAGGCCATATTTTGTGTCCGATACCGTTGCCACACACAGTAGACAAAAATGTCTGACTGTCGTGTCAGGTGCTTTAACAGATTGCTTGTGCTGTTAAATACGATTAAGACTTGTTTTTTCCCAGCACATACCATACATATTCTTATCTGTAGATGTTAAGTCATGTGATGATTTCTATTTTGGAAAACATCCTTGTATTGCAATTGGAAAAAAAACTTGTAGCACAATAGTTTTGACAAAGTATGTGGTGTCTGATTTTTTTTTTTTTTTTTTTTTTTCTCATTTGCAATACAGGAAATTGTCTTGGACTTTTTTACCTGAGTAATCAAAGACATCTTTTGATTAAGTTATCAGATTAGTCACTGTCAATGTGACATTTATAGTAAGATGCCTTTTAAGACAGTCCTTCTTTTCACTGTCAGTCAATACACTACACACAATTGTATGAAGTATAGATATATAACCAAGTGACTGTTTTGCTTTGGTGGCTAACTAGTGTATTTCTGTATGTTGTCATAGGGTGAGAAGGAGTGCCTCACCTCAGAGACATGTGAGCTGAAACAAAAGGTGCGTTACCTGCAGGACCAGTTGTTGCCACTTACTAAACAAAGAGAATACCAGGAGAAAGAGATCCAGCGGCTCAACAGGGTCAGTCACAAAACACACATGCTCATACACTTCCTAGCTATCTAAATGGGGATTTTCCATTTGACTTATTGGTAGATACTGTAAACAGACCGTGGTCATAATTATGAATATGGGACTACTGATATAAACTTATTGTATTTTATGTGTACAATAAGGAGAGTAATTGCAACAAAAAGAAAAAATAGTGGATTTAGGGTTAGAAAGCATGGAGTTTGTTGTGTCAGAATGCCAGTCTGTCAGTGAAGTCTGAAGCAAAACGCAACACATTATGGCAACGGCATCTCAGTTAGTCTGACGGCAGATAAAAATAAACAGTAAATAAATTACTTTCTAGCGAGTCGTTTGAAAAGTGAGCATCAAATGCTAAGATTTTTAAAACGTTTTTGAAATAAGTCATTTATTTTATCTGCATTTATTTGTTGAAAAATACAGTAAAAATGGTAATATTGTGAAATATTATTACAATAATATGTGAAATATATTTTCTATTTTAATGTATTTTAAAATGTCATTTATTTCTGTGATGCAAAGTATCATTACTCCAGTTTCAGTGTCACGTGATCCTTCAGAAATCATTCTAATATGCTGATTCGATGCTCAAGAAACATTTCTTATTATTATCAATGTTGAAAACAGCTGTGCTGCTTAATATATTTGCTTAATATTGTTTTAAAAGCAAACATCAGTTCTGATTGTGTTCTTTCTTTTACAGGCATTAGAGGAAGCTTTGAACCTCCACTCTCCATCTTCCGCTCAGCCAGGCATGAACCTGGGAGAAGGTGTGGCCAACCTGAGACAGCAGGAGCTGCACACACAGATAGCTGTTTTGAAGGAGCAGGTAAAAACACATGGAGACTTCATTTGGGTACTTCTTGTTGTCCAACGTTAATGGAACAAGTGGAGACTTCATGCACTAGGAATGACCTGGGACATTCCTAGTTTTCAGTTTGGGACCAGACTAAATTTTATAATTTATCATCAAATGCGATAAAATTCATACATTTTGTGTGTCTCAAGTGTCCAAATACCTTTGGGGCCACTGTATACACTGATATGGCACAGTGCCTTGCTGTGGTCAGATGAGCAGAATGAGCTCCTCGGGACACTTGAGTTTTCTCATTGCGTCAGAGGTTCTTTAGGAGTTGAGGTTTCACTCATTGAACCTCTACGTGAATTGAGTCTTTTTACCTCATTTATCAAACATGCTTTGTAAGAAATGAATGTCAAGGTTCCATGGTGAGTCATACAGTTTGCTTGAGGTTTGATAACTTCCTTCAGCCTTACAGTCTGCTGAAATGCACCAATGGCTGCAGAGCTCTTGAAGATCTCCATCCTCATCACATGCGTTTTTCTCAGGTGAAAATCTTTGAAGAGGACTTCCGGAAGGAGAGGAGCGATAGAGAGAGGATGAACGAAGAGAAAGAAGATCTGAGGCGGCAGGTGGAAAGGCTGCAGGGTCAAATGACCAATCTGACAAATCAGGTCAGAAGCTACACAGACCCTTAGACTGTCAGCTTTAACCAATGAAATGACTTCAGAAAAATGCCCAATTAGTTAATAATCAGACATGAAAGAATCTTATGAGAGTCCTGAATTCATTGTCTCTGGTTCTCAGCTTCATCAAGCACAGAATGAGTGTCAGAGAGAGCGTGCCGAGAGGTGTAAACTGGAGAGACTACAGATGCAACATAAGCAGGTAACTCAAATGCACCACATTAGCACCACCTTGTGGTAGAAAGTCTAATAATGTTGTTAATGCAGATTACAAATATGGCAGATTCCCTTAACTGAAGACAACTGGAACTCATTTAGTTTTTGTTTTTCCATGTTTTGGAGGGGCAACAAGAAAGGAGGACGTCCGATCCCACTTCTGGCTCAGCCAATGGCCCGATGAGCCCTCCATACTGTGGCCCGTTTGTACAGGTGGGCCATCAAGGTCTGGAGGGGTGGCCCATACACTTCCCGCCCAGGATGCCTAACATCAGTACGGCACCCGGCAGGGATTTCCAGCCTGTCAACCCCGTAAGTTTACAATAGCAATAGCAGTAAAAGAGAATGCAACAGTCGGGCTCCGGAAGTAGAAACTCCATTCATTTTCTCCATAGGGAAATAGATTTTTAATGATTAATTTATAAAACTTTAAAGACAGCCTTAGTGTGAGCTATGAGGTTGTTAAAATATAGCATTTGCTACTAATGAAGCCATTAGCCTGCATTATCTCAACTTGGTTTTAAAATACTCGTGTTCAACAGCGGAATTGTGGTAAAAAACTACATTACCCATGATGCTGTACAGAAAATTCCACCAATCAGAGAATCGAAACACAAAATGCAACAAAAGATTTTGTTAGCTCCGCCCATTCCCACGAAGCTCCGCAAATGACGTAACGGAGTCGATCTCCCCATGCTCTCAAAGTACTTAAATATTTGAATATGTTCTGCTATATATATATATATATATATATATAATGTGTGTATATATATATATATATATATATATATATATATATATATATATATATATATATATAATATGTATATATAATATATATATACATACATATATAAATCTGCATCGTTAATCCTTTTGATCTTTTATTTTAAAAATCTACAAAAATCCAACCTTTCATTGGAGAATAAGAATTTTAAATGGGGGGGAAAATCTCATTATGAAAGAAATGTTTTTCTCTAATACACATTGCTCACAATTAATCATACCCTTTTATTCAATACGTTTTGCAACCTCCTTTTGCCAAGATAACAGCTCTGAGTCTTCACCTATAATGCCTGATGAGTTTGGAGAACACTTGACAAGAGATCAGAGACCATTCCTCCATACAGAATCTCTCTAGATCTTTCAGATTCCCAGCTCCATGTTGGTGCTTCTTCTCTTCAGTTCACTCCACTCATTTTCTTTAGGGTTCAGGTCAGGGAACTGGGACGACCATGGCAGAAGCTTCATTTTGTGCTCGGGGACAAATTTTTGTGTTGGTTTTGATGTTTGTTTTGGATCATTGTCCTGTTGGAAGATCTAACCACGGCCCATTATATGGTCTTCTTTGGTCATATTTACCAAGGGTATGAATAATTTTGAGCACAACTGTATGTGTGTGCGTATATATATAAATCAGTAGTTTTATATTTCTCCATAATTTCTAATTCGATTATGCTGTTCACAGTGCTTCATGGGATTGTTGTTTTTTCCATCCCTAAACCAAAGTTTGAAATGTTGATTCACCTCGTAGCTGGTTGGTTTCGTTCATGGCTTATATCGCTTTAACGAACACTTTTTAAAAAATCTTTATGGGAGAAATGAATGGAAAAAAATACTTAAGGAACCAGTGCCGCTGAAAAAGTGGGCAGGCACTGTTGCTCTCAATTGATACCACAGTCTTATTTAAATATTAATGACAAAATTAACAAATTAAATTAAACAACTTTGAAATATTTCTCAATTAAATAAGCATTGCTTTAAGATTGTTCAGTTATTCAAGTAAACAATCAGTATCAAAGGACAAAGTAAGCATCACTGCTGTTTTTGCACTGCAACATTTATTTTTGACCAAGAAGTGCATTTTGGTGTTTGTTTAAATCAATTTGATATTGAAATAAATTGCTTTACATGCCTATTGTTCACACGCTAATACCATCGCATAGTTTGATTTAATTTATTTATTTATTGACTTTTTCAGTAGAGGTTAGTTCGATTAATCCTAATTTTTGCTTCCTTCATGTCCTGGAACAGACACAATAGTGTCATTCCAGCACTTTCAGCTGGTTAACCACATCACATGTGGTATGAAAAAGACTTGTGGCTATAATGATTTGTTCAAACAGGATTTTACGAGAGGTACAGTGTCTCTTCAATGTACAGAAGTGGACAGAGATCGAAACCGTTGTTCTCTACGTGTTTTTGCAACTGTAATGATTTCTTCTTTTGTGTGTGTTCAGGGTTTTCCCTGGCAGTCATCCTTCCCACAGCCACGTGGTTCCAGAGGACAAGCAGACACAGCGAGACCCCCTCCAGAAACTGCAGGTATTTATTAGATTCATCCTGTCTCCTTTCTGCCCTCTTACATCCTTTCTGCGTCACTAGGATCCATTTTGTTTTGCCACACACAATGTCAGTCTGACCCAGTGATATTTCAAGCATTCTGTCTGAATCCGTGAGCTTCCACTGGAGGCAGTTCAAAAATGATGACGACAGTGAGAACCATGACAGAAGAAACATGAAATGAAAATAGCTTTAAATTTCATAATGATTGTACAAGGCTTATGAAGTTTAGTTTCAGTTTGGTTTTATCCGATTATCTGTATCATCTACAGACATGACATACAAATTGACGCAATTTGCTTTCCATTGTGTATGATTTATCAGTGTAAATTGTAGATCTTTCATCAAAACGTAATGTCGTTCTCCATCTCTGAAACACTGTTGCTGCTGAAGTGATAAAGCTACTTATGCAGTATTTTATATATGCAGTACCAATTTTTTTAATAGTGGTATCATAGCCCAACTTTGACACTTTTATCAAATCCACATAATAGTATTCATTTATTTCATTTAAATAATTCACCTTTTAATGCATGCTACTTCTCAAACGTTTGGGGTCGCTAATATTTTAAAATGTTTTAGAAAAGTCTCTTATGCTTACCAAGGCTGCATTTGTTTGATGAAAAATACAGTAAAAACAATATTGTGAAATATTATTACAATTTAAAATAACTCTTTTCTATTTGAATATATTTTAAAATGTAAATTTATTTCTGTGACTGCAAAGCTGAATTTTCATTAGCTATTACTCCAGTCTACAGTGTCACATGATCATTTAGAAATATGCTGATTTGCTGCTCTTTTGAAAGAACAGCATTTATATGAAATAGAAATTGTTTATAACAATGTAAAAGCCTTTACTGTCACTTTTGATCAATTTTAATGCACCATTGTTGACAAAGTATTAATTTCTTTTAAAAAAAAATGCTGACCCCAAACTTTCGACAAAGAATTTGACAACTATTGACAAAAAACTGATTTGACATAATTGGACTGATTTGACATTAATGAGCATCCTGTCCCCCTCTCGGCAAGACATTACATTATTTACATTTCTGACACTGATCATTAACCCACCTCATTTTCTATAAAAAATGGTAAATTATGTTTTATTAATGAGGATTCTTAACTTTTTCTTTTCTTTTTTTTTTGCTGACAGAAATGGGAGCTACTGGATTTGGGAAAAGGGAGCGTCAGAACATAGACCCCGGAAAGCACTAAACACACATTCTCTCTCCTGGAATGGCTCCCGGCTAGTAGCATGATGCAGTTTATTTTCTGTTGGCATGGTGTGAACTATTGTTTTGTTTTGTTTTTTCCTACTGTGTATATATATATCTATCACTGATGAAAATGTTGTTTATATACTTAAGTTTTATAATCCTGTTTGTGAAACACTGTTCTGGCAAATTAGGAATATATACATTTATTATTTTACCTTTTTATGATTGAAGTTTAAATTATCTGCTTTATATAATTCTATGCAGGAATTGAAGTCAGTTATTTAATGGATAATATAATTGAACGTTATTTTTATAGCAATCTACCTATAGAGTTAAATCTCCACTGCTTAACTGAATAATAACCACCTGATAACATTATATTTAGTGATTCCTTGACACATCAGAATGTGTTTTGGTATTGATGTATCTAAAAAAAAAAAATGTAACTCTATAGGTGAATTGTCTTGAAAATGGCTAACAGTAGAATGTGACTGAACTGATTCATGATTCCTTCATTGGCCGTGTTCGGGATGGTCACACACTGTCTGCATATGTCACCTCTCTGACGGGTCATCTGCCCCATTGTTTATTGAAGCCATATACTGTACAACACCTGTTAAACATTTCCATCATTAGATTATGTTCTGGGATCACTTTAAAAAGTGCTTCACATGGCTTGTTGATCTTTACTGATTGTAATTGAAATGGTAATTGATCAAGGAGGGCCTTCATCTGGTCCTAGTAAATGGTCGCCAGAAGTAACAGTAGTTTTGCTTAATATTGTTCAAGATTCAGTGTTCAAAAACATTATTCCCGATGTGCAAATGTAAGTGATAATTTATTTATATCTATTGTTTTGACAGCTGAGTGTGGTTTAATGTCTTAAGAAATGTTGTCTTTAGTGTATTGTTTTGTGTCTCCCTTTACATATTGTAGCCACTGGAAGATTGTAGGATTTGAGTTTGTGTGTTTGTGAATATGCACAATCACAGAAAGTGGGCCGGAATAAATAAGTTAATGCATCACGTTAGTGCAGCCCACTTTTCATTGGTCTCGTTCTTGATTTAGGCTGAATATGAGCAGAAATCCAATCACCGAACATCTGATTTATAATGGGTCCAGTGTTGCACTTAAAAGTATTGTAAAATGTTTGGAAGAAGATGATCAGGGTAAGAATCATATCCTTTAAGCTTTTACGGTCATCCACCATCATGAAGGCTGTTTTTTTTTTTTTTCCGTATGTGTGCAATGTCTCCAACTGCACTGACCAATGCTTTGAACCAAACGCAAAAAGGTTTGTATGCTCACAAAATATTCCCAACGGCAAGCAATTTATTTGCTTCCAAAAGGTTTGATATTTGTCATGTAAATGTTTAAAAAATAGGCATTTATTTTATGAATATGTGGTTGAATTCAATGAACAGAACGAGATAAGATTAGTGTTTTCAAGTTGAAATGTCTTTGAGCTAGATTGCACTCTGAGATGTGTGCTTTATTTACTCATTTCCATAATTTACTGGTTGGTGGTTTTGTGCTTTTTGGAATGACTTTTTTTCTCCAGTGGGTGAAAGCAGATCTCATGTGAAACTTTTGTAATTGATTAGTATAATAAATATATTCTAACTGTCTAAACCTCCAAATGTTATTGTGTGAGTTAAACTACAAGTACAAGTTGACAAGCCAGCTGCATCACCACCATATGCCTAATGCGCATTGACCAGAGGAAACCATTTTGATTCTTGCATTACAGTCTTTATTTACTGAACATCCACAGAGGTGGCAACAAGTTCAAAGGATTGTTTAGGAGATGAGACATGATTGAAAAGGAACAGCAGAGCAGCCTGAATGCACTAAAGAGCTGCCCGCCGGCCCTCGGTCTCAGGTCAGGCACCACAGAGTGTCTGTTTTCAAGCCTTCCCGTCATCAACATGCCAGTCTCCAAACAGATCCCTTGACAACCTCTGGAAGGAGCAGTCTGAGAATCCATTCAAATTATTGTAACAATAATCCAATTCACAAAGTTTTAAATTTTTAAACTTTGCCACATGTAATCTTGCTGTTAACTAGTTAAACACAGTATATGCTGTAAAGAGAGAGACGAATGTACAATTGAATCCACTGTTTCAAAGTTAATCAGCCTTTTGCTGATTAACAAGCTGGCGGAAGTATTTCAAAATGTCTGCCCTAACTTCAGATACGTTCACCCTTGGAAACCACCTCATTACTGGTCTTCCGTCTGGCCCCACTAGAAACTTCTCAAAGTTCCACTTGATGTCGTTGACCTTGAGAGGTTCCCAAAACAATCTGTTGGCGTTACCGAAACTGTCTCCCACAGGTGGGCAAGCATTCTGAAAGAGACAGTTTACATTAAAATCTGGCCTTTTTCCTGACGCAATAAATTGTAAGTATTTGGACATTTAAAGGGTTAGTTCACCCAAAAATGAAAATTCTGTCATTTATTACTCACCCTCATGTCGTTCCACACCCGTAAGACCTTCGTTCATCTTCGGAACACAAATTAAGATATTTTTGATGAAATCCGATGGCTCAGTGAGGCCTTTATTGGCAGCAAGTTAATTTACACTTTCAGTGCCCAGAAAGGTACTAAAAACATATTTAAAACAGTTCATGTGACTACAGTGGTTCAACCTTAATGTTATGAAGCAACGAGAATACTTTGTGTGCACCAAAAAAACAAAATAACGACTTTTCAACAATATCTAGTGATGGACGATTTCAAAACGCTGCTTCGAATCTGCCTCACTGAGCCAACGGATTTCATCAAAAATATCTTAATTTGTGTTCCGAAGATGAACAAAGGTCTTACGGGTGTGGAACGACATGTTATACACTCTTAGGGGATAAAAGCTTCAGTGGGTTTGTAGGGTTCTTGAATCAATTTTAAAGAACCATTTATGCCAAAAAGTACGGAGCCCCTAAAGGGACATGGTCTCAAATGTTTTGTGTTCCCCCGCCTAGAAACTCAAGGTAACGCAAAATGTTTGCGTTCCCTCACAAAACTTTTGCATTCATAAAAGCATTGAAATATATTTTTTCCATCACCAAGTCAATTTAGGGGCTCCATAAAAAAAAAAAAAAAAACTTTCTAAGGAGAAATGTCTTAATGCTGCCTTCACATGTTATCGGAAATTTGATAATTCCAACTTCTGAAGTCGTGATTACGAGCTCATCGCATTCAAATTTTGAAATTGGAGGGCGTTCATGTGCAATTTTTACCTAGGAAATTCGTATTTACGATAATTCAGAGAGCATGTGAAGGCAGCATAAATGATTGCATAATAATTTAATGTTTAATGGGTTATTTTAATAATTTGTTTATGAGCTTAAATCAATTAAAATTAAATCCATAAAATGATCCCATGATGAGAACCCCTAAAATGTTCTATATATGAAGTGCCTTCTAATAGTGTATAAATAATATTTATTGTAAAGACAACACAAGCACACTTCTCTAGGTAAACGTATTGAGATACATATTAAATTAATGCAATGGCATGCAGACAGTTCAAATGTCATTTAAGTGCACTATATAGGCCTATTGGTGTTTGCATATCAATAATTTTGTTTTAACTGAGTTTTTGTTCCTTGAACTTTTGGTCCTAACGGGCTTTTCTTGCGCAAGGTGTTGCAATTGTAGATTTTAAAATATGCTTTATTAAGCAATGGCCAACCTTTAAAAATGTGAAAAGGGCCTGTTCGTTGTCTCCATTCACATCCACCTTCTCAAATAACGGAAAGTTTGGAACAAATCCATTGCCTGGACGAACATACCTGTGAAGACAAGGAGAAATTTGTTTCATCAAGGGTCTGTCTATAAGGAAAACAAATAGGGACTTCAGAGAGTCAAGACCAGAGAAGTGGCTTCAGATATCACTCCAGAAAAGAGCCTTTAGGTTTAAGATATATGATACGCGTAGTAATTTATAGGGGATGATGGATGAGAAGGACAAGGTTATTGCACACTGTCTTGATGCTCAGATTGTTGTGGCTCATGAGAGAAGAGCAGTAACCTCAAGGTTAAAATACTCTTGGGAAACCTTCAGTCTTCTTCCTTAGAAGACTACATCTTCTGATTAAAAATTGATGAGTAATTTACATACATCTTGTATAGTTTTTTAGTTTAAGCTTTAGTAATACTACTAGTTTGACTTAATTGTTCAACTCAATTTTGTTCATTCCAATTTGATTGTAATTGAAGGTTAATATTAAGAATAAATAAAGAATAAAAAAACATATATAAACACACACACACATACAAACATATATATATATATATATATATATATTTTTTTTTTTTTACAGTGAACTCACTTTAATGCAGGAAGAATTTCATTATTGTCTCCAGGCTCTTGTTTCCCAAATTGGTTGCAAGGAAACCCGAGAATAGTGAATCCAACATCTCGGAACTCCTCGTGTAGTGCATTCAATTCTGATTAGCATATAAAACTCACAGTCAATACAGTTATTAATAACAGGTTTAATATTTGCTCTTTAAGCTTTGCTGTCATGAGATGTGTAAAATATATATTTGTACATATTAATATGCAAACATAATAAGGAATGTTATACTAATATTTGTGTTAAGTGAAATAATTTGCATACTTACCTACATATTGGAAGGTGAGTCCTCAGTAGGTGGCCACATTGACAATGAGGACATGCTTCCCAGAATAATGGGAGAATGGGATGTACTGGGTCCCATTTATGTTTTTCGCACCATAGTTGTGTATAGTGTCACCTACACCTGGGCTACAGACCTGAGAGAGAAAAACTGAAATTAACACTGTACCACAATTAAAAAATATATATTTTACAAAATAATATTTTAGTGTTCATAAAAACCTTTTTTCTAAAATAATTGAATACTTTTATTTAGTAAAGATGCATTAAATTGATCAAAAGTGTCAGTAAAGACATTTATAATGTTACATTTCAAATAAATGCTGTTCTGTTGAACTTTCTATTCATCAAAGAATCCTGAAAGAAAAATATCTCAGTTTCCACAAAAATATTAAGCAGCACAACTGTTTTCAACATTGATAAGACTAAAAAATGTTTCTTGAGGAGCAAATCAGCATATTAGAATGATTTCTGAAGGATCATGTGACACTGAAGACTGGAGTAATGATGCTAAAAATTCAGCTTTGTGATCACAGAAATAAATTACATTTTAAAATATATTCAAATAGAAAAAAGTTATTTTAAATTGTAATAATATTTCACAATAGTACCACTATTTTTCATCAAATAAATGCAGCCTTGGAAAGCATAAGTGACTTTCAAAACATGTAAAAATCATACTGACTTTTGAACAATAGTGAACATGAAATAAAATCATTATTTAAACATTGCAATGAACTTTGTATTCTCACACAAAATTGTGAAATCATAGACAATCCCTTTATCGATGTACAGGCTAATTTTCAAGTTGAAAAGAAAACTGGATGTGACAACAGTAAAAAAAAGTCGTAATATTATATAATCTAATAGTTATATTTTCAGAATAGAAATGTTGGTAACACTTTACAATAAGGTTCATTAGTTAACATTAGTTAACTACATTAGTTAACATGAACTGCACTTATACAGCATTTATTAATCTATGTTAATGTTAATTTCAACATTTACTAATACATTATTAAAATCTTGTTAACATTACTTAATGCACTGTGAACTAACAATGAACAACTGTATTTTCATTAACTAACGTTAACGAAGATTAGTAAATAGAGTAACAAATATATTACTCATGGTTAGTTCATGTTAGCTAATACATTGACTAATGTTTAACTAATGAACCTTATTGTAAAGTGTTACTGAAATGTTTTAGGACTATATCACCTTGAAGCTGTAGTAGTGGGGTTACAATGTCCTGACTATAGGCAAAGTAAATATTTACAGTGACTTGGCTTTTGCTGCTGGTATTTGATAAGAACTGAACATGAGTCTCGTATTTTCTCTTCCCTTTTTCATTTATTTATTTATTTTCTGTCTCAGTTACTGTGGCAACCCACTGCACCTGCTTCTGGTGAAAACAGAGCGCACTAAATCCTACTGAATTATGGGCTATAACCTAAACATATGTACAGCATTGTGTTGAAAACATGCTTTAATATATAGAGGTTAAACTAAAAACTTGATGTTACCAATTTTTTCCTATATTTACTTTGTAAGCTTCAGTGTAACATACAAATACTTAGATGTTGTTTACTTAGCTTATTGCTTTAATAAGCAATGCCTTCTACTTTAATTCAATGAAAATGGCATTCGTACCTTATTCTCATGTTTTCTGCTGCTAAATTTGTATCCCTTTGAGCAATCAAATGTTACCAAAATAGCATATTTTAAAGAGTAAAAACTGTAAAAAAAAAAAAAAAAAAAAAGTATGTGTCTCAAGATCTTACCTGGGTATTGGATAGTCCACTGACTTTCTGTAAAAGTCCCACCAGGACCAGAGCAGAGATCCAGGGATTCTTCTGGTTCCACATGAGGGTGACGTTTGGCCCCTGCAGGGTGTCTGTGTGCCGTCTGAATGAAGCGTGGCTGTGCTGGAGATGAAAAGCACTGAAGGAGAGTGACGCAGACAAGCCAATAATATCACCAGCCTCATCCCACATATTTACATAGTGAATACATGCTTGGGCACTGTTTATTGCAGCTCTAACCTGCCTAAGATTTTATTGTAATGTAATTTTTCATTATGTTTCAAAGAAGCTAAAAAATTAACCTCAGTTATTTGCTTGACAGTGGTGAAATGTTGACAGTTATTTTTGTCAACAGTCTATCAACAGCTCATCGGTAACACTGATATCACAAAAGCACAAGGGGTTCTTTTACATGCATGCAAACAAATTGACTTCAGCTCTGCATTACCTAATAATCTTGATTGAGAGGTGTTTTTAATGTATTTTTATTAAGCTTTGTATGTATTTAATGACATTGTACAGCGAAGAAACTGAAATCTAAATTATATATATACATATACATATACATATACAGTCAAACCAAAATTTATTCAGACACCTTGAACATTTAATTTATTAATACAGTTTTTTCACTATAGTTTAAAAAAAATATGACAAGATCTCAGAGTTAAACTGTGTCAGAAAAAAATAATCTTAATTATGTCAGATAACACTTAAGCAAAACATGGTCAGGCCAAAGTGTCTGAATAATTTTTGGTTCCAAATTTTTATCAATTTTACTGGTAGTCCACTGTATGAAGAATTTTTGGGTATAATATGTTACAGTTTACTTTATTTTACTATCCTCACTTACATAAATGAACTATAATGTCCTGTACCCACTAGTAAAAATACATAAAAAATATCAAAAATGTCTGAATATATATATATATATATTAGGTTTGATCTTGGATTTTGGACATTCAACCGGGGTTAGTTAACTAAAACTAAAATTAAAACCATAACCATAAAACCATGTTGCTTGAAAATAAAGAAAATAAAGCAGTAGTTGAAAAATAAAATAAAATAAAAAAAACCTTAGCCAGGGCAAAATTTCTCATTTTCATTTAACTTGATGTACTAAAATAACTAAAACGGAAATCAAATTGAATAAAAAACTATATAGACATATAAAAAAAAAAAAAAAAACTAAAATGAAAACAAAATATAAAAATAAAAACTATTTCAAAATATTAACGAAAACTATAATAGCATTTTAATTATACTAAAATAACACTACATTTAACATATAATAAAGACATCATTCTCCCTTCCAAGTGAGGCCTTTTCTATAATGCAACATGAAGAAAAAAATGTTATTACTCACCTTGACTCAAGCCTTGATTACTGTATCTCCCTCATCACAAGGATGGCCCATCATCTTTAAAGTGATACAGTTTAAAAACCACTGACTGAAGCAATGAAGTCTCAGTTTTGTAGAGTTTACTTTGGCTCCCTGTGTCTGTTATTAAAAATTATTTTGTTTTACTAGCTCACAAAGCACTTCATAGCATTGCAGCTGAACATTACTGGTTGCTTTATATTCTATACAGCACCAGGTGCCCTCAGATCATCTCATGTTAAACTTCTGAAAGTACCAAAGGTTAAGCTTACGCTATAGTGGAGTGGCAGCTTTCAGCTATTATGTGTTTACGGAAAAAATGTGTTTACGGAAGCTGTCAGAGTATAGCTTTTATTTTATGTCAACATTTTAAACTTTGTTTAATACATTTAATTACAATTTCATTATTATTTTTACTAAGATATAATTGAAGCAATGGTACAAAGGATGCACAAGGGCAGTGCAAAATCAAGTACATTAAGTACAGAATAAATTTTGTTTTAGTAAAAAACTAGATATTAAGCACTTTATAATGTTAAACATGAAGAATCCAAGGGATTGCATTGCAGCTACATGTGCCCATTATACCCTGTCAACAGAAACAGGTGTCTGACTGCCTCCCTGTTTGATTAAACTATTATACTGTTTGCTGAACAGTATAACAGTATAATAGGGTAGCCTATTATACTGTCACTCAGGGTAGCCTATTAATGGATCTTTTCCTCTTATTAACACGGACTTGACCTTTAAAATCAAACTGGACCATGTAGCATCTATTTCTTCTTGGTTGCAAATTCTTATGGAAGAAAAAAGGTGATATGCATAAAACAGCTAAGACAGGCATCCTAACATAACACAGTATAACAAATTGACTGAGAAGAAATGGAGAAAAATACAAGCAATCGTATATACAACAGTATGAACAGCAGAGGCGCTATTAACACAAATGCGGAAAAGAAAGCGACACGTATTATGACGTAATCGTTACGTAGGCAGCAGAAACTCAGTCAGAAATGGCGACGCTGCTGCAGCCAGAGAAAGTGGTTTATCTCGTCCGAGGCGAGAAAAAGATTCGTGTTCCGCTCTCTCAGTTGTATTTTTGCCGATATTGCAGTGAGCTGCGATCCTTGGAATGCGTGTCACATGAAGTAAGTAACGCGGGGTGTGACATTTAGTTGAAAACAATAGATGTTAACCGTGCTAAGAGCGAGCTAACAGGCTATTGATGACAGTATTGTACCGCCTATCCTAAGTGGAACGAATTCTGGTCCTGTGATTGGCTAGTTTATCCATCCGTTATAAATTATACTGCAATGGTGTTATCCAATTGGCTGTGGTACCAGTCAGTTAACTTCTGCATCGCCCACTTTTTGTGGTATTTGACAAGCTAAAAGCTAGCAGGAGAATTCTGAATGAAATGAAAAATCTGCTGGTTGCGTTTATTTCGATTATGTGCATATGCAGATTATAAGATAAATGAGGTTCTAAACTCAATGTTTGCATTACACATTCGTTTTAAGTTGAGGCCATAAACACTACCACACCCTGTAAAGACAGCTGGAATATTTTATTATTGTTCTTTCATTCTTACATTCATGCTAAAGTAATGTGAGAATTTTTCCACTGGTACCAATTAAGTTCCATTTAGCCTTTCTGTACGTTTCCAGTATAAAAAAACAAACACAATTGCTTGTCTTGAAAATTGTGTTTTGGTGTTATGCCTGTTCTATAGGTCGATTCCCATTTCTGTCCCAGCTGTCTGGAGAACATGCCGTCAGCTGAGGCCAAGCTCAAGAAGAATAGGTAAAACACATCTGTGCTAAATATCTGACAGGCCTGTGAGTGAATAACAGCAATGATCTTAATCATCTAACATCATCTTCTTAACTTTTGTCATTGCCTAATAACATGCTTGCCATATTCGTTATTTCTGACATATGAAACTGGTCACTCTTCTCCCTAATCGAGATTCTGAGAAGTATATTTGATAAATTGACTATAATTATATTATATTGTCACATGAATCATGTTTCCTTGTAAAGATGTTGAATTTTGTATGATACACCGGTTTCAGGTGTGCCAATTGCTTTGACTGCCCATGCTGTATGCACACCCTCTCCACACGGGCCACCAACATCCCAGCACCACTGCCTGATGACCCCACCAAAACCACTATGAAGAAGGCCTACTACCTGGCCTGTGGATTTTGTCGCTGGACCTCAAGAGATGTAGGCATGGCTGACAAATCTGTGGGTGAGTCCTGACAGTTCCTAATGTGGACATGTGTACCAGTGTCTGTATTGGTTTATCAGTACACTAGGGCTCCAAGTGCAACTAACGATTATTTTGATAATCGATTAGTTGGCTGATTATTTCTTCAATTAATCGGGTAAAAAATACCAATTTTCGTTTTTCTTTTTTTATTGACAAAACACACTATTCCACATCCTGCCCAATGCTGTCCTGAATGCAACCTGTTACTGTCATTTCTTTATCCTGTAAATGTAAGAAACGTCTTACATTTATTTATATTCAATTACACGCAGTTATCCCTTTACTCTCATAAAATACTTGAATTACATGTTGACTTTAAACCTAAATTTAACGCCCAACAACAGATATTTCAACAAAATGAATATTTTTGAGCTGAATATTAATCGTCTCCCTCTCCAATGTGTCCCGTCTGTTTGACGCGAATGTACTTGTCGGCACTCATTGAGTAAAGTCTGAAGTTTAACGCAGACTGTGAGGACGAGCCTTCTTGCAAAATGGAAATACTCGCATGAATTTGTTATATATAAGGATATATTCTTTAATTGAAGTGCTTTAAGGTCATTATTATGTTGTTAATTGTATGCATACTATAGATATGCATAAATATCAGGTAATGTCCTGTCAAGAAATGATCATGATGCAACATATTTCCTGCATCAAGTAATTTTACTGTCCATACTCCATGTGAAAGGGTTAGTTCACCCAAAAATGAAAATAATGTCATTTATTACTCACCCTCATGTCGTTCTACACCCGTAAGACCTTCGTTCATCTTCAGAACACAAATTAAGATATTGTAGATGAAATCCGATGGCTCTATTGAGAGCAAAGCCATTCAAACTCTCAAGGTCCATAAAGGTACTAAAAACATATTTGAAACAGTTCATGTGAGTTCAGTGGTTCTATCTTAATATTATAAAGCGACAAGAATACTTTTTGTGCACCAAAAAAACAAAATAAAGACTTTTCAACAATATCTATATGGGCCGATTTCAAAACACTGCTTCAGAGCTTTACGAATTGAATCAGTGAATCGGAGCGCCAAAGTCACGTGATTTCAGCAGTTTAGCCGTTTGATAGGAAATCCAAATCACTAATTCGAAAAAAAAAATTCATAAAGCTTAGAAGCTTCATGAAGCAGTGTTTTAAAATCGGCCCATATAGATGTTGTTGAAAATTCTTTATTTTGTTTTTTTGGAGCACAAAAAGTATTCTCGTCGCTTTATAATATTGAGATAGAACCACTGAACTCACATGAACTGTTTTAAATATGTTTTTATTACCTGTATGGACCTTGAGAGTTTGAATGGCATTGCTGTCTATGGAGGCCTCACCGAGCCATTGGATTTCATCAACAATATCTTAATTTGTGTTCCGAAGATGAACGGGTGTAGAACGACATGAAGCTGAGTAATAAATGACATTATTTTCATTTTTGGGTGAACTAACCCTTGAAATACTGTGCAAATGGTCATAACTAGTCACTAGAATATGATTTTTAATAATTGGGATTTTGGGACAGTTGTTTTACTCTAGGTTGGAACATAACAGAAATAGAACAAAGGACAAAAATATGTTGGAGAAAATGTTGAAATTAACATAAAACTTTTCACTTGTTGCTTTGTGCATGGTTAGGACATTTCAATCTGCATGCTAATTGTAATAAAACTTTGGTCTTTTTACATTTTAGCCAGTGGAGGATGGCAGGAACCTGAGAACCCACATACCCAAAGGGTATGTGCAAAACCAACTCTCCTCTTATTACATTGATGTTACATTTTCAATATTATAATGTAGTTAACAAATCAGTTATGATATCTGTATAGATCAACAAGCTGCTTGAGTATTACCAGCAGCTGGCCCAGAGAGAGAAGCTGGAGAGAGACAGGAAGAAGATGGCGCGAAGACGACCGTTCATGCCTCAGGCGTTCTCGGTACACATTCACACCACTGTGTCTAGAAACACCCTCCTAACCTAACATTTACTTTCCAGTTAGCAAGCACTAAACGGGTGTGGTCTGTCTTGTCTAGTTTCTGAACTTTGGCTGAGTCTAATTGAAAAACAGAAAAAAATACAGTAACAGTACTGCTATTTTGTTTTGTGTACATTATTTAATTGTAAAAATGTCTAAATTAAAAATATTTATTGCATATTTTGCACAAAACTAAAATTGTTGACAATGTTCACATTAGCCTTTTCTTAAACATTTCCTTTAAATATGCACCAAGGCTGGCTAAGACTGGTTAAGTTTACTAAACATAGCAGGGTCTGAAATGTGACTACATAATAATTTTCCTAATGTTTGCTATATACATTACTGTTCAAAAGTTTAAGGTCAGTAAGATGTTTTTTTTAAAGAAATTAATACTGTTACTTACCAAGGATGCTTTAAATTGATCAGAAGTGTCAGTAAAGACATTTATAATATAAAAATATAATATAAATTCATATAAATAATATAAATTCATCAAAGAATCCTGAAACAAAATGTATCATGGTTTCCACAAAAAAATAAAGCAGCAAAACTTTTTTTTTCAACATTGATAATAATAAAAAGGTTACTTTAGCATCAAATCAGCCTATTCAGCCAATAAATTATGTTTTATTTTTATTTTAAAATACATTAAACTAGAAAAACTGTTAAATTGTAATAATAATACTTCACAATATTATTGTATTTTTGATGAAATAAATGCAGCCTTGGTGAGCATAAGAGACTTTTTTCAAAAAATCTTACCAACATCAAGCTTTTGAACGGTGGTGTAAGAAATTATAGCTTCAGATGGTTCATTTCTAACCCTGTGATACATGACTGAGTACTTTGAGCTGCATGTCTTGTTTACTAATGCAATCCTTGTTTCCTTGTGCTTCAAACTGCCACTTTAATGTTTGCTTGATTGCATTTGTTTCACATGATTCTGTCTCTCTCCTTTTCTTTGCTTGTGCACGGTGATATTTTTGGTTTTATACCCCTCTCCAGCAACACACTATTCACGTGGTGGTGAGTGGTATTTTTTTTTCCCCCACAATTTTTACAGAAACACTAAGAAGGTCTTTCTTTCCCCCCCCAATCCTTCCATCAGTTTAGCATGTCTAATCTGTTACTAAATAACTTTGCTGATCACATGAGCTTCACTATTGCTACTTGGAATTCTCTTCATAATCAAATCCTTTGTATTTGGCAGGCGATATCTTTAATGGTACACTTGAAGAGTCCTGGTTAGGCTTGTATTTATGTTTGGAGATTATTAATGATGCTTGAAGTTTAGCTGCAGACCTTAAATTAAAGAGGCAGTCTGATTTCACTCAGAATCGATCAACCAGTTTCTTGGAAAGCAAGCTTTTGGATAACATTTGTGCTTAAACTGTTAAATATGTGTTAAATAGTACCATGACATTGATCACTGTGATGGCAACATTAATCCATTAATTATGAGCTTTACCTTAAACTTAGAAAACGTCTGATTAGCATGAACTGATGTGGTCTGTCTTTATGTCTAAAAGGAGAAGTATGGACTGGGAACCAGACTACAGAGACAGAGATCTGGAGCCCCAATCAGTGCCCTATATGGCCTGTCGTAAGTAACGTTGAGAACTGATATAATTGATGCATCACATTTTAATGTGCCCCTATTATGCTTTTTCGAATATTACTTTTCATGCAGTGTGTAATATAACTGTTTGTGAATGTAAAAGGTGTGCAAAGTTTTAAAGATCAAAGTGCACAGCACAACAAATAAAGTTATTATCTCCTAAATGAAAGAATCGATTCTAATCTGCCGGATTGAGTCATCAGCCCTTCTATCTCACTTACAGTTGCATACCTTTTAGAGCTGCACGATTCTGGATAAAATGAGAATCGCGATTTTTTGGTTTCAAATAGAGATCACGATTCTCCCATGATTCTGAATATGCAACCAAACAAAATAACATGTAATTTACTAGAGGTTCTGACAAAATATAAATTGCTGGAAAATGTTTGAATGAATTATTTAAAAATGGTTTTGAATGAATTCAATGACTCATTAATAAATACTTGTTTCATTACTGGATGAATCAGTGTTTTTGAACGAATCTTTTGAATGAATGATTTAATGACAAATACATTTTTTTTAACAGTCACTTGTCGCCACCTAGTGGAATTAGATGTAATTGATACAACCGTTATTTGACGTGCCAAGTTCGTTTCAAAAGGTAGTTTGCTCTATTTTGATCGCTATCATAGACATCAGTGTTTATATACTAACTTAAAACTTATATCTCAGTACTTCTGTGATAATTTGAATATTTGTAACACAGAAATAACTGTGTGGTTCAAAACTACTCTCTCTGGCTCTGGCAGCACGAACACAGATTTGAACGTTCCGGTATGATTTTGTCAAAGGTTTAATAGACGCGGGAGAATCGTTGTCAGTAATAAAGTAAGATAGCGTGGGTGCTTGAATCGAGATCGCGATCTTTTTACGATTAATCGTGCAGCTCTAATACCTATGTAACAATGTAACAAATTTGCATAATGCCAGCCTATGGGTTTTATTGGCTGTCCGCGAACAATGTCTACTTTGACCCGTCCTCAAACACTGTAGTTGTAGCTGAGGCCTGGAAGAGTTTGGTTCCTGTTGTCGACATGTCCAGATTGAAGATGATGTTTTCAGTGCTGCAAATCCTCTTTGCATGCACTTTAAAAGGATGAGGACTCGTGCTGGAAGTGATATGGAAAAAAACGACACCATCGCATTCGGTGCTGAAATTCAGATATGGTAATGGCCAGTTCGTTTCCGACCCGCAGACCAATCACAGCAGAGTAGGCTTGTGGTAAGGTGGGGTTTAGAAACACTGAATCTTGGAACAAATCATTTTCATGCTCTTTGAAAAATGAGGTGATGTGAAAATTAAAGTGTTTTTGATCTTCGATGGATGTTAACCTATTGTAGAAGACCTCCAAAACAAAATTAGCAACCTTTAAAATAGCATAATGGGGACTGAATTTCTACTAAAATATTGTATAAATTGTCTATATGATGCTAAATTGTTTTCAGATTAAAAGAAGGAGAGGACCAGAAGGAAATCATTATAGAGCCAGCACAGGCTTTGGATGAAGTGGAGCCCCTGCCTGAAGACTATTACACCCGCCCCGTCAACCTTCCTGAAGGTTGGTCTCATCCCTGCTTCACCCAGTAATACTACTCAATTACTTTAATCCAACACCTTTCCTAGTGCAGTGATGTAAGGCACAGCCTCACAGGTGTCATGGGGTTAATGGGGAGTTCACATGTTCAGGGTTAGGATCAAATGTGCAACAATCTTTATTGACTTATTTGATGCATATTTTAAACATGGCTGGTGTTTCACTGCAGTAACGAGTCTTCGTCAGAGGCTGCTACAGCCTGATTTTCAGCCTGCAGGAGCTTCACAGCTGCACCCCAGACACAAACACCTGCTAATGAAGCGCTCTCTGCGTTGCAGGGTATGTAAACATATCCGCAGCTTCTCTTTCATGGCAAAGAAAGCCGTTCAGGAAGCTACCGTTGAATCACTGCTCTAAAATCTTTCAGCCTGTTTTTGTTTTATGTACACTAGCATTCAAAAGCATGGGGTCGGTAAGATTTTTGTAATGTTTTTGAAAAGTCTCTTATGCTTACCAAGACTGCATTTATGTGATCAAAAATATGGTAATATTGTGAAATATTATTGCATTTTAAAATATCTGTTACCTATTTGAATATATTTTAAAATGTAATTAATTCCTATGATGACAAAGCTGAATTTTTTAGCATTATTACTTCAGTGTCTCATGATCCAACAGAAATCATTAATATGCTGATTAATAAGAAACATTTCTTCTTATTATCAATGTTGAAAACAGTTGAGCTGCTTAATATTTTGTGGTAACCACGATGCATTGTTTTCAGGATTCTTTGATGAATAGAAAGTAAAAAAAACCCCAGCATTTATTTAAAATGGATTTTTTTCCCCTGTAATATTGTAAAAGTCTTTACTGTCACTTTTGATCGATTTAATGCATCTTTGATGAATAAAAGTATTAATTTCTTTCATAAAAATCTTGATCAGTGGTGTGTGTATGTATGTGTGTGTGTGTATATATATATATATATATCAAAAGCTCATTTGTTTTCAAATTTGTATTTGATTGCTGTGAGCTAAGCTGCAGATCTGTTGAATAATTTTAAAGTGATGTTAATTACTGTTTTTCGTCTTTTAATTTTAGAAATGTGAGCACAATCTGAGCAAACCAGAATTTAATCCAACCTCAATAAAGTTCAAAATCCAGCTTGTGGCTGTGTAAGTCCTGTGTTTGTGCCCTAGATTATACTATTTGTTGTTCTTTGAGTGTATATTTGCTAAAATGAATCAATAAATGGTTTCTGTTCTCTTTCATAGGAGCTACATTCCTGAAGTGAGAATCATGTCCATTCCAAACCTGCGTCATATGAAGGCAAGTTTGGTTCATGCTGGAACACTTAAATGAATTTATGCAGGGTTTTTTTTTATTTGTGCTACTTACTTACTTAATTATCTTTGTCCTGTGTGAGACATAAGGCCATAAATTAATATATATATATATATATATATTTTTTTTTTTTTAATTTTTTTTTTTTTAAATAATAAATAAAGACTGGTTATACTTCTTTGAAATTACAAGTTATAGAACTTTTTATTTTTGTAAGTAATTGTAGTATTTTGTTTTTAATCCAGGAGAGTCAGGTTCTGCTGACCCTGACCAACCCAGTGGAAAACATCACCCATGTGTCTCTGTACATCTGTGAAGAGGGAGACCCAGATGACATTAACAGCACTGCTAAGGTAAAATGCCACAGATGAGCTTCTCTCTAACAGTACAGATGAATTATAATGATACTGTATAAATTAATCATCAGCAGTTTATCCTATAATGATGGCTGGTGGTTGGTTATTGAATTAGATAATTGTCCTTATCTGGTTTGAGCTGAAACTCTCTAAAAACAAACACTCAATTCAGTCTCCAGACAGTTGTTTACCTTGAGTGGGCCACTGCAGGGGAAATGATGTAATCATTACAGCCTCACCATCACTGTTATGCTCTGTTTGTATTCACTGGCAGTGCATCATTGTCTTGTGTTGTGTCCCCCTACGGTTTGATTATAAAATATTATTGTTTAATAGGTGCAGGTGCCCTCAAAGGAACTGGTCCTGGCAGGGAAGGATGCCGCCGCTGAGTATGATGAACTGGCAGAACCTCAAGGTTTTCAGGATGACCCAGAGTAAGAACCACCCCTTGCTAATGGATACTGAGAGCAGATTAAAAAAAATGTAGCTTATAAATTATCAAGAAGATGCGGTAATACAGAGTCAGAATGACAGACTATGAATAGGTTATTTATTTATTAATAAGTAGGTCTGCATGGAATCTGCTTTGAATTTGAACGTCATAGTTTTATTACATCCACTGTTCCTTTTTGGCTCTTTTGATAACACTTTCAGGTACCTATAAGAGTATAATAGTACTTTCAGATCTGTTTAAAGTCTCCCTGTAGTCAATAATTTTATCCCTTAAAACTTATCTTTGATAACCAAATTTTTTTTTTTTTAAATAGCTTGAATGTTACTCTACACATGCGCATGCGTTAACATTGACAGTACTACTTATAGGATATAATCGATGTGTTTATGTGAGTACGAGGCAAGATATACATAGTGACAATATTTTCATGTGTATTTGACCGTAAGCAGAACAAGCCATGAAAAAGAGGCGGCTTTATGTGTACTCACTGGAAATGAAGCACGGGAATGAAATCATGCGCAACCCCCGCCGAAATTCAGACCAACCTTTCTTACGATTTGCATTTTTATTATAAATTTGTGTGTTATTTGTTGTTATTGGGGACATCAGAGATTGATGGTACATAATAAATGATTTTTTTACACATTTTAGCAATTTAAAAATGTTTGAAGGAGTTTTTCATGGCACCCCTGCTCTCGCCAGACGGCACCCAGTTTGGGAAACGCTGCTCTATCCTGACAAAGGTCTATTAAAGCTCTATTAACACTGTTGATTACCTCAGAAAAGAACTGAAAGAACAGAAAATTACCTCAGAAAAGAACTCAGTTTTTTTGTTTTAATGCAAAAAATAGTGGTTAAACTTGAAGAACTTACAATGGAACCTGGTCAGGATTGAAACTGGGTCAGGATTGAAATGCTTAAATGTAAGAGGAGCTTCACATGAATTATTCAGCAAAACTCAGTTCATAATCTGAGCTCTAAAGTTTTCTGACCATTCTTTTTTGAAGTGGGAATGCTTTTCTAGGTAAATGAACTTCTGTTTATGCACTACAGAACTGATTCCTGTGCAAGGGCTCTGTACTTTAAAGGCAAAAGTTGTGGGACCTTACATTTAAGCCATTACTTCTACTTCTAATCATCTGATAAGATTGGTTCCTGTGATTTTACCCTTCATTAATAAGAGTCTGCTCTTTTGTTTAGTGTGGTGGCCTTTAGGAAGTCAAACAAGATCGGCTTCTTCATCAAAGTGATTCCGCAGATAGAGGAGGGTGATGTCACTGTTGCTTTCAAACTCCGACATGACTTCCGAAACCTTGCTGCTCCGATCAGACCCACTGAGGAGGGAGAAGCCACCAGTGAGGCCATCTGGCTCATACACCATGTGGAGCTTAGCTTGGGCCCCCTGGCAACTTGAAAACGTAACACACTTTGACGCAAGTAAAACATCATGTGGCACTAAACTCACTTACAAACTTGCACAATCTCTCTCTTACTCATAAAGATGTTCATCATCTTGGTGAAGAGAGTGTAAATATTATCACGCATCACTTACAGGAACACAGTTACTTAACAGTACACACACTACTCATACACGTGTGTCAGATGCTTTGAGCAGTGATCTCTTTCTCTCTTTGTAGCGCCCCCTGCTGATGTATTTAAATGCATGTGATTACAGTGACATCGCCTACTGTTGTATCTCACCGCTCCAACTCCAGTTCTTCTCAGTGTTAATAAAGACATTTAGATTAATGCTTCATCTAGTTATTGTGTTAATTTAATATTTTATATTTGCTGTAAAACAAGCAAAATGTTACTTGCAGTTGTGTGGCACTATTAGAAAGTGAGACAAAGACATTGGTTGTGAAACACATGCTAATTTTGTGGTAATTGAGAGGATGAACATCAGTGCATCAGCTTTATTTATCTCTCATGTTAGTAGCTGGAAGTCCTGATTTAGTTTCTAATATGACCGCCTTAAAATATGGTTGAGTAGTCTTATCAAATAAAATGTGAGAAAAGTGATGTGTCTGGGTGTGTTTTGTTATTATTACCTTTTATTATTATTAATAATAATAATGATGATTAAACAGGGCTAATGATATGCTTTGTAGAGTAAACCTATTTTGTTTTCCTTTATACTCTGAAAAGAACATTTGAAAATACTTTTTAAAAAAGGAATAAGCTTTTTAAAACTATTTATAGGAAGTTTCTTTTTAATGTAATAAAATGTATTAAATCATTATTTACTCATCTACCCTGCTTATTTTTCTATGGAACAAAGAATAACTAAAATAATTTTATTCAATTATTTTTCTGAATTTCTTAATTATACTTAAAAAAGAAAGGAATAAGCTTTTTAAAACTATGTACAGAAACAGTTGTTTTATTTTCAGTTAAAAAAGTAATAAAGAATAAATAAGAAAGTTATAAAGAATTCTTCTACATTGCTTGTTTTTCTGTGGAACAAAGAATGTGACCTTTTTTTTTTTTTTTTAAATCAATTTTGTATTTTAATGTATAATAAAAGTAAATGGGGATTGTGGCTGTAAAACTCCAAAATGTAAAAAAAAAAAAAAAAAAATCCCTAATGAACTTGGCACCAAAATGAAAACCCTTCTTCCTCAAGTCAGATAAAATGTCTAACCGGCTGATCATAGACCGACGCTGATCGGTCTATGTTGAACACACCTTTACCTTTGCGTAAATTTTCATCTTGTTTTATTAAAGGGATAGTTCACCCAAAAATGAAAATTCTGTCATCATTTACTCGCCCTCAAGTAGTTCCAAACCTGTATGAATTTCTTTGTTCTGCTGAACACAAAGGAAAATATTTGGAAGATTGTCAGTAACCAAACAGATCTCGCCCCCAATTGACTACCATAGAATTTATTTTTCCTACAATGGCAGTAAATGGGTGGTGAAATCTGTTTGATTACTGACATTCTTCCAAACATCTTCCTTTGTGTTAAGAACAAAGAAATTTATACAGGTTTGGAACTACTTGAGGGTGAGTAAATGATGACAGAATTTTCATTTTTGGGTGAACTATCCCTTTAAGAACGATTTTTAATGAACAAGGACATTTCAGTAACATAGGATCACCTTAAACCAGCTGATGTTCTTTTGAATTGGGGTTTCAATGAATAATCTTCGAAACTTAATCTTTCCTTGTGTCCTAGTTAGAATAACTTAATAAAGGAAATTGGGATGCACAATTTTTGAAACACCAAAAATGCGGTCAATTAACAGCTCACTGAGGGAACGATTATCAGATTTAAATGTCTGTCCGTTTCTCATACAAAGCATCTTATGACTACAGAAGACTTGGAGTAAGCTTACAACTCCACTGGGTTACATTACACGTTTTTTTTCTTTTCTTTTCTTTTCTTTTCTTTTCTTTTCTTTTCTTTTCTTTTCTTTTCTTTTCTTTTTTTTTTTAAAAAAAACTTGACAGTCCCAGTCCATATTCACTGTCATTATATTAACAAGAGTGAGTGACCAGGCATTCAAGCATTCACTTTTTTTTTCTTTTTTTTTTCTCCACTGAAGAAAGGTCGTACGTGTTTGGAATTACACCATGGTAAGTACATAAAACATATTTTGGGTGAATTTTTTGTAATATTTATTCAATATTTGAGGCTGTCCACTAGATGGCAATCTATCATAGGAAAATGTTTAGTCCCAATTTTGACATTGTGCAGTCAACAGACATGCCTGTCAGATAATACGACCCGTATGTTTTACTTGACAGCAATGTGTTATGAGCTGTTATTATTATTCATCAAATTAAAAGCTTTTGATTAAAAAAAACTATAGGCTATAAAATGGCTTTACTTATAGTGTTTAGAGATCCAAGCTAAGATGAATATACTTTCCACAGGCCTTAGTGTGCACTTACCTACTGAAGACAAGCAAAGCCAAGAATATATTTACTTAGTTAATGGAACGATTCAAAACTGTGAGCCTGTACTGTCTGGCAAAACATTTACCGGCCTGTATTTTACACATTACTCAATATCCCACAGTGTGTTCAGCATGATGTCACAGTTCTTGTGCTCTTACTAAAGAGGTCTGCCTGAAACGCACACCTGATTGTGAAATTTTTCAAAGGTGACAAAGTATGTTCCTAGTGTAATGCTTCTAACTGTCTAGCAATTGTGCTGGGGAGTCTGGATATAAAAATAAAGCTTTAATGGTAATTGGCAGACCTCTGTGTTTCTCTGCACTGTTGACATTGGCATGGTTGTAGTCGCAGTAGATGATGTGGATATGGAAATCTAGACGTTTTGTGTTCGTTTTTTGGAACTGTAACCAGATGTGTTTTGTCTCTGTGCTTCGCAGATAATCATCTTAAACTATGGCTCTATTAAGAAAAGGAAGCTGTAGCTTCCATGTATGACGCATTAATTTTTCTTCATAGGCATGTCTGCATAGGCCAGCAAGGCCAAAACACTTTATGTGCTGATTGTTCAATGTCTTTAGATGAAGATAGATTAAAAGTATCTCCTGACCTTTCAAAAGAAGTTGGAGAAAAGAAAACAGTTTTATATAGAGTTTATGTTAGGTCACCTCTATTGCAAACATACGGCGAATAAATACTGGGGTGATGCATGATACACTATTTGATTACTGTTTTTCCAGGTCTTTGACTTAATGTTTCCAAGAGTTGTGTACTTTTTGGTGTAGTTGACACAACATAGCAAATATGCTGTTTAAATGTTTAGTTGGAGTATAGCATCACAGGTCAACCACCCATGTATCCAAGTATGAGCAAACAGAACAAAATGGCCTGTCAACTCTTCGTCATGGTTTTATTCACAATGAAGTGGCATATCTGTAATAACTGTACAGTGAGGTGCAGCGCACATCATCATTGTAAAGCCTGGTGATTTGTTACTTTTTTTAACCTTCATGAAAAGACCTGTTGAGGCCTGCTGATCTAAAGCACAGCCAGACCTCATAAGTTATAAAAGTCCAGAGTAGAAGTGAAAACTACCACAGTAAAAATCTCCTACCAGGAGAGACTTTAGACTCAGGATGTTGTCAAAAACCTAAAGTCTGGTTATCTTCTTTTCACTGGAGTCATTCGTAACCGAACACCTCATAGAGAGCTTTGATAAACGATGTGTCAGAGATCCTCTCCTGCTCTGTGTGTCTATGGCCATGTAAATGATAATCTGGAGAATGTTTATATTGCAGGCTGGTCCATTACGATAGAGGAGGCCCTGGTAAAGCTCACTAATGGTTCCTCTGTGTAGGATTAGCCACCTCCGGTTGGTTCCCATTTAGGGAATTCTTTTTACTGTTAAACCTATATGTCATGTTATACTGCACGGTTGAGGTCCCTCGCTGCCATTACGGGGTGTTGGAAGGCCTCTTCTAATGGAACTGACACATATTTGTGTAAAGACTCAGTTCCGGCAGCATCTTTCCACTGGTGTCCTTCAGCGCTGACCTGTGACACTGCTTTGGGTGATTTCGAGTGCACATTTTTGGCTAAACAGAATTCTTTCGCTTTCTATTTTCCACACAGAAGAAATGAAGCTTGAAATTATTTGATGATCTTCACCTGGAGACCTCTGAGAGACGTGCATGATCTGAAAACACTTTGAAGTCATGATGAGAATTAGGATTCCAGCTTAATGCTCTGATGCTCGAGCAATTTCCTCAACTAATGGTGTGATTACATAAAGATGTAAAACCCAGAAATGTCCTCGCATTTAAATGCCTTGCACCTTATTTTCTAATGGAAAATAATAGTAGTTCCCACCTTGCAGTTGTCCAAGTCTGTGATGTTCTCATGTTGTTTTTGTTTTATCTTTAGTGCAAGTACAGGAAGATTCCACATTAAATTGTGGGGCTGACAGATGTCTGGACATTTCCACCATGACATCACCTACAAAAGCAGTCTTAAGTTCTGAACTGACATCATATTCAGAGGCCAGCTGAGAGATAGCAGTCCACGAACATGCCGGTTTAATAGATATATTAGAAATTGAGAATTCTGAGATGCCCAGACGCTGATAGTATTGGTATCGTATGTGCTGCGCTCCTGAGACTCTTTAAAAGCAGATGCATTTTTACTGCCTTGTTTCAAAGCTTTCATGTGGGCTGCAATATTTCCCTATACTGTTTTAGTCATAACATCTGCATAAAAATGTTTTTCGTCTTAACCTGGACACACACGCACAAAAAAACTACTTTTGTCAGTTTGTGATAAAATAGACACAATATACTTTAATATAAAAAATCCTGCAAGTATGATTCAAACTTTCATTGCCCACACGAGTGACAAAGTGTGTGCTAACTTTTAGGTTACAGCTATGACACAGTTCCTGGCTTTTCACTCTGTTTCTGCCTAAGCTGGATTTTGGAAAGACCCAATTAATCACTGTGTTTCACCTCTATTCACCGGACCATCATGTGACTGATTACAGGTAGTTGACCATGTCTACATAGACAAATGGCTTCAGTCTTTGAGCCTTGAGACAAGGCCAGGTCTGTGAAATCCATGCTTGCCTTGCACATAGTTCCAACAGTTCTCTCTCTCTCTCTCTCTCTCTCTCTCTCTCTCTCTCTCTCTCTTTCTTTCAGCTTCTGGTGGAATGTTGATTTTGGAGAGTTTGGTGAAAAGTAACACTCTTGAGAAAGCAGCCCCGCTCCTCTCTGCCTGAAACTAACATATATGCAGCCTGTCGCCCTAGACTCACTGTTTTCCTTTAGCATTTGTCTTTAAGTGTGTGCATTATGTGTGCAAGGGAAGCAAAAACAAATTACCCTACAATCCTTTATAGAAACCCCACAAGAACATACTGTAAAGTCCAGACTCCAGAGGTTCTCCAGCCTTGGTTGTGAGTTTAAAGTGAAAATTAAATTTCTTAATATTAATTTACATGACAGATTTTTTCCATTTTTCTTGCTAATTTAAATTTGCACTCAGTCCTCCATATGAAGAGATGTCATAATTTGTGCTGGCCGGGTGCTGCAGGTTCATGTGTCTTTGTTGCTGTGGCTAACTGGGTGTTGAAAGGAACCAGAGGGTGTGGAGGGATGCTGCCGAGATGCACATCCTCCATTGCTCCCTGCAGGCTGGGTAGCGCCAAAACCACATCACATCCCTCTATTATTTTTGATGAAGACTGTGATTTATTGTGGGTTATTAGGAGGGCATATGTCTGATCTGAATACAGGACACAGTGTAACATAGAACTGGAACGAGGTTGGACTTGCCTTTTGAGCTCAAAAAGATTGAAGAGCATAAAACTGGCAAGATGAAACAAACAAATTCAACCATCAGACTGCATAGTTTAGCATAGTGAGCAATAAACACTGTGATTAACCCTGTAAAGCCTACTGTATCATATTTAATATGCAAATTCCTAAGGCATGATCAAACCTTTGCTTTACAGTATATACTGTATATATATATATATATAGAGAGAGAGAGAGAGAGAGAGAGAAACCTATATTTTATTTAGTTAATAGAAGTTAATTGATAAATAAAATCTATTTATGACATATTTTTGAAAGCATCCTCACTTTACAGCATTTTAAGTGCCTAAAACTTCTCACAGTATTGTAGCTTTACAGGTAGGTTTTTTCAACAGTTTTGGAGACATTTCCGCAGTTCTTCTGGATTTAGTCTGTCTCAGTTTTTCTCTGTTTCTTCATGTAATCCCAGATGGACTCGATGGTGAGATCAGATCTCCGTGTGCAGCATACCGACTGTTGTCAGACTCCATGTGCATATAAAAATCTCACTGGATTATTACATTTAAAGGGCTAGTTCACCCAAAACTGAAAATTATGTCATTTATTACTCACCCTCATGTCGTTCCACACCTGTAAGACCTTCGTTCATCTTCAGAACACAAATTAAGATATTTTGATAAAATCCGATGGCTCAGTTCAAATACCCAGAAAGGTACTAAAGACATATTTAAAACAGTTATTATGAGTACAGTGGTTCAACCTTAATGTTATGAAGCGACGAGAATACTTTTTGTGTGCCAAAAGAACGAACAAAACAACTTTATTTAACAATATCTTGTGACGGGCGATGAACACTGCTTCATGAAGCTTTGAAGCTTTACGAATCTTTTGTTTTCGAATCAGTGGTTTGGAGCGTGAATCAAATTGCCAAAGTCACGTGATTTCAGTAAACGAGTCTTCGTTACATCATAAGTGTTTTGAAACGTTTCGTAATTTCAATGGTTCACGTGACTTTGGCAGCTTGATTCACGCTCCGAACCACTGATTCGAAGCAAAAGATTTGTAAAGCTTCGAAGCAGTGTTTTGAAATCGCCCATCACTAGATATTGTTGAATAAAGTTGTTATTTTGGTTTTTTTTGGCGCACCAAAAGTATTCTCGTCGCTTCATAACATTAAGGTTGAACCACTGTAGTCACATGAACTGTTTTAAATTTATCTTTAGTACCTTTCTGGGCATTTGAAAGTATTAATTATCTTGCTGTCAATGCAGGCCTCACTGAGCCATCGGATTTTATCAAAAATAAATGTGTTCCGAAGATGAACGAAGGTCTTATGGGTGTGGAACGACATGAGGGTGAGTAATTGACCCTTCATCGGGAGTTTGATTAACAAGCGATCTAACCAATCATAACGCCGAATCCGCCATTTTGTCTGACAAAGCAGTCAGGAGGTAGAAGAGTAACCTCGGTGGACTTGAACTTGAAAAATGGTGTGTATTGACGTCTTTCCGCGTTTGAAACAACATTCCTTCTCATGTTCATTCATGTTTATTTGATGCTATAAATTATCTAGTAGGAAGAGATGATCAGTTTACGAACCACTTGAGCTGAGGCGCTACAGCAATCTGTCACAACACATTAAAGAGCCACAAAACAGTTTTTATTGTTCTAATTTCTTAAAAAAATTACACAATTTGAAAGCTGGGACTTTGTTTAATATCATAAGTAACCTGCTCTGTCTTGTCTGTCGACGTGTTGTCAGTGTTCTCTTTGCTCCGTGATGTATTTTTCACTCTGTGTGGCGTGACAGCGCCATGGCTTGTCGGACAAAGCAACAGTAACTAAGGGGGGCGGGTCTTTGCGAAGGGTCAATTAATGACAGAATTTTCATTTTTGGTTGAACTAGCCCTTTAATGGCAAAAGGAATATTTGGAAATGTAAACTGATATTTCCTACTAACACACTACAGCAAATCTTATTATATGAGCCATAAAAGCCTGTTGTATCAAATATGATGCTCAACAAAAACATGTATTCAGACTTTTTTAGATTAAAAAAAAAAAAAAATCTGTAAAGGTTCAATGTACTGTTCCATTTTAAAAAAGTTGAATTTTCAGATATATTATAAAATATTGGATGAGGCGCATAAATCAGAGCACATGAATTTAATATGAAAAATTTGGTTGATCACCATAATTACATCGATATATAGTTGGTATGGTTAGTCCACCAGGTCTGATGTGTTTGCCATACATTGCAGTTTTGTTTCATGTGCAATCTGGATCTTCAGTTGAGGTTGGTCAAAAGAGACACGCCTCTCATAAGCAGAGGCCAGTTGTGAGATGATCCAGATGTGGCTTTCTTTTCTTCAGTTACTTATTAATAGCACTGAAAATGACAGGCTGGAGCAGAGAACCACGTGTCTGGGCTTGATTTGATAACCCGTTCGCTAATAAAATGAGACATTTGGATGAAATACAGATTGAGTGTGTGCCTCATAGTTTCAATATGTTGGTTTATTGTGAGATTACCAAAGCAATATTATTTGAAGGAGGAAGGTATCACCAGAGATGGAGATTATTGAAGAAGGCTGGGTCATAATGGACATAGATGTTAATGCTGCACGTTTCTCCAAGCATGTGTTCTTTAAGCTCCAGATATTTTAACGCATGGGAGTTGATCTCGACGTTCATCTCCAGATGAAACGGCAGGCCCCTGGAGAGTGTTTGAGAGTGATTGTATGAAAGTCCTATTGGGTTTCAGATCATTTGGGTCTGGCATTAAGAAATTCCTCTGTGCTTGGTTGGGCTTTTGTCTTAAACCATGTTGTTCTGTTTAATTTCCTGTCAAAGTGGCTCACAGATATGATTTCCTGTCGGCGAAACATTATCTGGTCCACTCCATCTCAGACGACTCGCCTCTCCTGTCATTTTGAGATGGTCTCTGCATTGAGTTTGTTGATGATGACATGTATTGGGGAAGTGGAGGATGTGGGTTTGAAATACCCTTAGAAGTAGGTCAGATGACTGGGGTTTGTAGATTAGGGGGAACTCAGAGTCTGGGATCAATTCTTATTTTTGAAGCAGTCAGACCAGTTTCCCATTAAAGCGCCTGCTTGTTTTGAGAAGTGTTTCATTTTTTTGTCACTCCAAATGTTTTATCTTGAATAAAGTTACTTTGCAGTTCCCAGCTGTTCTATAGGGTTGGAAACACAGAACATGCTAAACATGACATTACATTGTAGCACTAAACATACAGCGCATCCAGAGTAGTGTGATTCCAAAACAAATAACACTTTTTCAGTTGTTTAAAGAACAACGCAATTAGTGTTGTTCAACCGATTCCTAAACAAATAACTATTATGAGCCAGTTTTTATCAAAATCAAAATCAGTGTAGTCCAAGTACCAATTTCTGAGCCAATGACTCATATAAGATGTATTTTTTAGTGATTCAAAAATACACAGTGTGACAAGTATGGTTCAACCAGTTTCTGAACTAATGACTCCTAGGCAATTCTATTTAATATACCAAAACCATATAGGCTACTGTGACCAACACTGTCCAATCGACACTGCGATCAGTCTATTACAATATTTTCCTGAACAAATAACTCTAAGATGGTTCTTTTTTTGTGAATCAAAACCATTCAGCGCAATCGATGTAGTCCAACCCATTCCTGAACAAGTGAATCTTATGAGCTGATTATTTTTAGTGAATCAAAACAATATAGCACGACCAATATGGCCCAAAACCCATTCCTGAACAATATACTTTTATGATTGCGATCACTTGCGATCAGTGTAGTCAAACTGATTCCTGAATGAATGACTCTTACGAGCTGATTCTTTTTAGTGAATCAAACAATACAGCTTGTTCTTGAGACTTTAGTCTTCAGTGTACTGACTGGTTGTTCCAATAATTAAAAATCCTGCCTTGTACTGTAATGTTAACAGGAACACATACCAGCAAATGACAGCCATGATCCGTTATTAAAGGGTTTTTTTTTCTTCCGTGGTCCACTGAGTGCATAAATATTTTCATGCAGAGGGTTATCATAACATGACCTTTTTAAACAGTAAAACAAAGCATTCCTTCTCCTTATTCACTCAGAATAAGGCTCTGTTCCAAAACCTATTGAGCTGTGTACGGCCTACATAGGCAACTGAGGGCAGCCTCCTAAATAGAATGGAACCTCATAAGTGATTTGATCTGTAACATTCTACACAGGCAATAACTCCATCATACAAATAGTGTTCTGTAAATGAAGCGCATGGTGATCTCAATACTGATGTGCTAATGCTAAGTCTGTGCTAAAATACACACATTTTGGGTAAAATAGTCTGTTTATAACAAATTAGAAAGTTTTTTTGTTTGTTTTTTTTTTTTTTTTTTTTTTTTTTTTAAATCTATACTTTATGACATTTCTCTCACTTTGCCTTTCATCTTGGATTTATTTTATTTGGTAAAAATTAGGCATTTAAGGAGGCAGCATAATTAAATGCTCATTAATTAACTGCATAAAGGGAGCTCACTATATTTTGGAATGTACACTGCTGTTCTTTTCTGTTCATCACAGTATCTGGAAAAAAGTATCCGCTGTTTTCAACATTGATAATAATAATAAAAAAAATTCTTGAGCACAAAATCAGCATATTAGAATGATTTCTGAAGGATCATGTGACACTGAAGACTGGAGTAATGATGCTGAAAATTCAGCTTTGCTGTCACAGGAATAAATTACATTTTAAAATATTAAAAAGGAAACCAGTTAACTTTTAAAGGAGTCATGGCATGAGAAATCAAATTTGTCTTGATCTTTTGACATATGAGGTCTTTGTACCATTAAAACATCCTGCAAGTTTCAGAGCTTAAAATGTCCTCCTCATTTTAAACAAAGCATTTATTTAACCAAGCTCTAAAAAAAGCTAGTTTGGATACTGGGGGACTTGTGATGTCATACGGGCAAATCAATTTGCATATGCCTGCCTCCAGAGCAAGACATCAACAAATAGTTCTACATCATCGTACAGTAGGCCCCTCATATTGGTGTTCAGTTGCATAAAGGGTTAGTTCAACCAAAATGAAAATAACGTCATTTATTACTCACCCTCATGTTGTTCTACACCCGTAAGACCTTCATTCATCTTTGGAACACAAATTAAGATATTTTTGATGAAATCCGATGGCTCAGTGAGGCCTGCATAGACAGCAATGGTACTTCCTCTCTCAAGATCCATAAAGGTACTATTTAAATCAGTTCATGTGAGTTCAGTGGTTCTACCTTAATATTATAAAGCGACGAGAATATTTTCTGTGCGCCAAAAAAACAAAATAACGACTTTTTAACAATATCTAGTGATGGCCGATTTCAAAACACTGCTTCAGAGTGTTATGAATCTTTTGAGTCGAATCAGTGATTTGGATCGCGTATCAAACCGCCAAACAGCTGAAATCACGTGACTTTGGCGCTCCGAACCACTGATTTGATTTGTAAAGCTCCAAAGCTTCATGAAGCAGTGTTTTGAAATCAGCCATCACTAGATATTGTTAAAAAGTCATTTTTTTGGGTTTTTTTGGAGCGCAAAAAATATTCTTGTCGCTTTATAATATTAAGGTAGAACCACTGTACTCACATGAACTGATTTAAATATGTTTTTAGTATTGCTTCAAAAGCAGCAAATAAAACCCATTATAAAAAGGTCCCTTGCTATAGTCTTTGAATATAATCACTGACAGTGTCTACATTGGGTACAGTAAACAGATGCCTGTTCACTGTACTCCACATGCTTGAGTCTGCCGACAGGAGGACAGATGGAGGAGTAAATAGAAGCAGGAACGTTAGCTTTGACGCGTCCTGTTTAAACAGTTGTTTGCGTCTATGTACAGACTTCTAAAGGATCCCAGCATCTGAAACAAGTGGATGGTTTATTTTTAATGGCGTCCTGGAATGCGTCGGAGGATTATATGTTTGTTCAGAGAATTTGACAGAGAGTTTGCAAGAAAATTTTTGTTGATAGATGAAGCAGCTGTATTGGATCTGACAGCAGCTACATCGCATTTCATAATGCTATGTCTGTAAATAACAAATTTATATGGATAATGTTTTCAAAACACTTATTTATGTGCAATAGCAAGTGGGTGTTGATACTATGCAATGACGTTAGCCAATCATAACAGATGATTAATTCAATTCGTTCAGAAAGATGGTCAGAATGAAGGTTGAAAATAAATGTTTTTCTACACACACATATATATATATATAGTGCAAAAAACTTTATTAACATTATAAATGAACCTCAAGGAACATATTAAAATAATAATACAAAAATTAATGTCATGACCCCTTTAAACTGTAAATTGTAATAATATTTCACAACATTATTATTACTGTATTTATAATCAAATAAATGCAGCCTTGGTGAGCATAAGAGGCTTGAACGGTAGATTTTCTTCTCTTCTTGATTTTCTTCTCTTCTTTCTCTTGTTCACTAATTTATTCAATCACTCCTTTATTTCTATTTCCCTCCATTCCCCTTTTCTTTCCACTCACTAATTAAAGAGAGGTAAAAATACAACTGAAGTTGCTAAGCTCATGAGTTCTACAACATAACAAGCTTGGTTTGCTGCCAGATGAGTCCCATGGAGTGTGTTTGTCAGCACGCATTCGTATGTGGGTCAGAAAACTAAAACCCTGGGCATTCGTTCCTCCATCCACCTGTGAATAACATCCCTCTGGGGAGAGCCGCTGACCATATGCCATTCTGACATCTTAAATCAACACTCAGGTTTAGCCCAGCCATCTCCAACCACAAGCTGTTTTTATTGAAAGCATTACAAGCTGTCACCTAAGGGTAGGAAGGTGTTTTTTAGATGTGGCAGTGCTCATACAAGAGTTCAGGGACAGAAACAACTCTGGAGTATGAATCAGTAATGCAATGTGAGAGGCACATATGACTGCAGGGTTGCTGTTACTGTGGTTTAATGAGACGACCCTGATGGCACCTGGCAGCCATTGCGCTGTTTATTTCTGCCTGTCTAGAGAGATATCCTCATTCTGTGCAACACACGCTCCATAATGCTGATTCATTTTCTTATGTTTAAAAACACTGTCCAACATAAGTGTGCTAAGTATCTTCAGGATCTGGTTATGCAACCAAAAATCTGTTTAAAAATCAGTTTGAAGATTTTTGAGATTCTTGTGTGAGATATAGAAACACTGTTTGTCATGTAGTACATGGGGTGTTCACTGGCAGTTTGGTTTAAAACCTCTAATCAGAAAGAACGTTATGGTTACTCTCATAACCCTGGTTCCCTGAGATAATGGGAATGAGCATTGCATCTGCTTTAGCTGACACTTATGGGGAAAACTCCTGTTTTCTCCGAATGCTAAAGCTTGATTGGTTCATGTCTGTGCAGTTGCACAGACAAATGGCGTTTCAGCCCACCAGAATGGGTGGGGTTGACTGCCTATAAAGTCATGCAGAAATGCCGCTATTTCAGATCTTTCAACTGAGAAGTGGGTAGCATGACTCGCTGGGCATGGAAAGCTACACAATACTCGTGTCTGTTATCTCAGGGAACCAGCGTTACGTGAGTAACCATAACATTCCCTTTCGATATGGTTCACTCGCATTGCGTCTGCTTTAGCTGACGATTATGGGGAACTTAATCCAATAGTGCCATGCTACAAGCACAGAACGAGCCGACAGCTAGGGGCGCTCGATCGAGGGCCCCAAGACCAGCTGCATAAGGAGAGGCTCAGACCACGGTCGGTGCCTGCTACAAGATCCATAAGCGTCTCAAACTGATAACACCCGTGCTTGAAGAGCAGGGATGTCCAGGTTATAAAATCTGATAAAAGTGGACGGCGAGGACCAGCTGGCCACCGCACATATATCCGGATGGAAACTCTGCTGGACCACGCCCAAGAGGAGGCCATACCTCTAGTGGAGTGAGACCTGACTTCCACGGGGCATGACAAGTCCACAGACTTATAAGCCAGCGGTATCGCTTCCACAGTCCATCTGGATAGTCTTTGCTATCCAGAAGCTAACAAACAGCTGCTCTGATTGCCGAAACTGGCCAGAGCACTCGATTTACACTCTCAAGGCCCTTACGGGACAGAGTGGATGGGGTGCCTGCTCGTTCTCCACGAGCGGCAGAGCTAACAGTGTTATCACCTGCGTTCTGAATGAGGTGGAAAGCACATTCGGCACATAACTTTTTCTCGGCCTAAGGACCACTTTACTGTCGTTGAGGCCGAATTCAAGGCAGGAAGGTTCCACAGAGCCTGCAGATCACAAACTCGCTTGACTGACACTAGAGCCAGCAAGAGGGCAGTCTTAAGCAAGAGGGACCGAAGGTCGGTCGTCTCGAGCGGCTCGAAGGGAGGGCCTCGGAGTGCCCTAAGAACTGAGGAGAGGGGAGGATTCATCCTCCTGGCCCCTCTAAGAAAGGTCCAAGTCGTGACCAGGTCGTGTTTCCAAATTGATTGGCCAGACACCGGGGCATGGTTCGTCGCAATGGCTGCCACATACAGTTTGAGTGTGGAGGGGGCACGTCTGCCATCCAACAGCTCCTGCAAAAATGTGAGAATTGTTACGATGTTGCATTTAGTAGGGTCTAATTTCTGAGCTAGGCACCAGCGTGAGAAAATGGACCAATTCTGAGTGTAAAGGTTCCTCATGGATGGGGCCTTGTCTCTGAGAATGTTCTCATGACCCCACGGGGGAAGTCAGACGGCTCCCATCGATGAGCCAATCATGCAGGTCCCACAACTCTGGTTGGGGTTGCCAAATCGTCCCCTGTGCCTGAGAGAGAAGGTCTCTTTTCAGCGGTATTGACCATGGGGGTGCTTACAGCAGCTGGATTAGTTCTGGGAACCAAGGCTGGTTCTGCCAGCGTGGTGCCACCAGAAGAATTGAACATTTCCCGACTGTGAGCTGCCGGAGCGGGGCTACCAGAGGGAACGTGTAGAGGCGCAGACGAGGCCATCTCTGGGCCAGTGCATCCATCTCTATTGCGTCGACCACCTGGGGGTGGAGCCTCCATTCCCCAGGGGGAGGACCGCTGCGCAACCACTGTCCTGTTGTCTGAACAGACCAGGACATGATGGCCTCTGAGTTCTATCATGAACTCCTTGAAGGCCAGAATTAACTCCCATGAGCCAAAGGCTATTCTGCCGTTGCACAGGGCTCCCCAGCCGTCTTGGAGGCGTCTGTCCCGACCACTTTTCTCCTGAAAACTGAGCCCAGCATTGTCCCATTCAGGTAGAAACGGGGAGATGTCCAAGGGACCAAGATCTTGTCACAGCCATAAGTCACCCTGAGAGTGAGTTGGCCTGTGCGCCATGCATGTGGCAGGACACAGACTTTTAACCAGAGCTGGAGTGGTCGCATGTGGAGCAGGCCCAAAAGAACTGCTGAGGAAGCTGCTGCCATGAGGCCCAGTAGCTTCTGAAACCTCTTGAGGGGAAGAAGGGACCTTTCCCTGAATGAGGCTGCCATGCTCCTGATTTTCAAGGCGCACTCTTGAAAGAGCCAAGCCTGCATTTGAGCTGAGTCGAAAACTGCCCCCAGGAACGAGATACGTTGGCTGTGGAGCAGCAAGCTCTTGCCAAAATTGACCCTGAAACCCAAGTTCTCCAGATGGCTGAGGAGCAGGGATCTGTGGGCCCATAGCTCCTGTCTCGACTGGTCTAAAAGTAGCCAATCGTCAAGGTAGTTGAGCACACGGATTCCTGTCTGTCTCAGAGGGGAAAGCATGTAAAAGCATGACTTGCTGCGCTCTGTGGAAACAGAGACTGAACTTCGGCTCTGAGGACATGAGACCAAAGTGTGGACCACTCCTCTGAAACGGTGAAGTCTGCGAATGAATTGGAGCAAGTAACCTCGTTTTATTATAACATAATCCAGCTCGAAACTCCTTGCCATTCAACAGTTAAGAAGAATGCTCTTTTTGTGAGAATGTAAAAATTTTGTTGGGTTCGCTATCACAGCGATAGGGGGTTTGGGCATGCAAACTTCTAGGGAGGGCCCTGTTAAGAGGAATGCTCTTTTTGTGAGAATGTAAAATTTTTGTTGGGTTCGCTATCACAGTGATAGGGGGTTTGGGCATGCAAACTTCTAGGGAGGGCCCTGAACTGGCAGCAATTACATTGTCTGCAGCACCCTGAACTGAGGAGGGGACCGGAAGATGGGCATGTTTTGAGGGTGGTCCAGCCATAACACTTTCCTCCTCTATCCTGAGGCATTAGGACTGCTTCGGCTGCACGGGGTCCAGCTCTAGCTTGGGGCGGGGCCCCTGCCGTTTTGGAAATGGGTAGCATTTTGCCAGGTGGAGGCGTGGCTTGACTTCAGGCTCCGCATGCAGCTGGGGATGGAGAGACTGAGGCTGGCCTGGGTTTCTGCTGAGTTGGCTGGGCCGTCTTGGAGCAGCTGGAGGCAGTGGACGAACTGGTTCTTATAGGCAAGAAGTGACGCATAGCCTGTGATGACTTCTGTGCCGCGATGTAGCGTTCTGCGAAGCCGTCCACCGTGGCTTTAGTAGCACGCAGGGCCAGGTCTGTTGCGCCGTGCAGCTCTTTGAATTTAGCCAGGTCGGCTCCAGACTCGTCCATGTCATGGGGAAGTTTGGCCTGATATACTTGAAGCACCGCCATAGTATGTAGAGCAGAGGCAGCTTGGCGGTCAGCGACGAACGCTCTGGAGGCAAGCGTGACATAGTTCTGCAGGGCTTTGGCCTTGTTCTTCCGTTCTAGCCGTAGGCAGGCAGAGATATGCTTCTTCCACTGGGGGGAGCTTCGTGTAACCTTTTTCATCGGCGCCGTCGAGATTAGAGAGAGCGGCCAAAGAGGAAGAATGGATGCGTGCCGAGTACGAGGCGTGCCACGTCTTGGTGAGCTCCTGATGAACTTTAGGGAAAAAGGGGGCTGCACAATTCTAGGCTGAGCATCATCAGTCTCTTTAGGCGGCGGAGGGGTCATCTCTGGAGTTCGCCTGCTCTTCACACTCGGAGGCGGCCAGAGACAGATTCAAACTTGTTATCGGACCCGCTGAACGAAACCATGCCACTCGCGCCAGATGAGGGGCGTTGATCTTTGTGGGTGAAGAGAACAGGGGACTCGCTGCGTTGAGGGGAGAGCAAGGCACGTGGGCACTGGGCTGAAGTGGGCTCGCTTGCGCCTTGCTGCTCAGTCTGACAGCTCCGATGAGGGCGCGGACAGGTCGCTGAAAAGCTCGATCCGGGCGTGCAGCATTGCGAGGCTCAGCTTCTCACAGTGTGGGCAGCTGGAGTCCAGAAGAGCCATCATCATTCCGCTGCGAGGCTCGTTCACTCTGAGAAGAGGCAAGAAGAGTGTGTCTGATCTGAAATAGCTGCGTTTCTGCTTGACTTTATAGGCTGTCAACCCTGCCCATTCCGGGCTGAAATGCAATTTGTCTGTGCAACTTCACAGACGTGAACCAATCAGGCTTCAAAATTCGGAGAAAACAGGAGTTTTAATTAACTTGATTTTTGCTGGCGCTCGCTGCAGGTCTATACAGAAAATATTGATTTATACATTAAATATTCCCTTAAATAATAGCAATAGATTATAAAACATTTATCTGGATAACATAGTCACTTCAGTTATAGTTGAGTAAAGACTTGTTTGTTACAAAAGATTTCGAAATGCTGTTCTTCTTTTTCTATTCATCAATAAATCCTGAAAAAAAGTATCATGATTGCCACAAAAACATTAAGAAGCAGAACCGTTTTCAACTGTGATAATATTAAGAAATGTTTCTTGAGCACCAAGCATATTAAAATAATTTCTGAAGAATCGACACTGGAGACTAGAGAAATGGCTGATGAAAATTCAGCTTTGCATCACAGGAATAAATTGTATTTTAAAATACATTAAAGTAGAAAATAGTTATTTTAAATTGTAATAATTTTATAGTAATAATATTACTGTTTTATTGTAATAATGCAGGATGTATGCAAGGTCTTATGGACTTGAATTTGTCCAAATCCTCTCAAACATGAGCAAAAGTAAAAACAAGCACCAGTAATTTGAACAGTTGGGGTAAATTACTTCTCATTATAATCAGTCACACTGCCAAAGAGAAATAAGAAATCTGATCTTAATTACAGTCACTTTTTTTTCTTTGATTTTGTTTTCATGCTCTTTCTCTCTCTCTCTCCTTTTTGAGTATTGCTTTGCCGAGTTCATGCTTTCTAGAAGAAACTTTAACCAAAACTGGTATTTAACATTCATGTAGCTTCTAATTAGGCTTTACTATGGTTAGAAATTTTGGCAAAAACTTTAGCAAGGCAGCTCTTGGATTGCTCTACACAGAATATTGTCCAGCACTTTTCAAAAATGATATTGTTTTCTTCCACTGAATATTGTTTTGCCTACTTCTTACACTCGATTGGCTGCGTGTCTGGTATCTGGCACATCAATGATTTTATGATAGAGCTGCCACTCACAGTGCCACAGAAGCAAGTCTGCAAAACAACTTACTCAACTATTAACATGACTGAGGAGGAAGCTAAGCCCTGAATTTCATGAATTTTAATGTGTTCTTTGGAAACTCATATCAAGAGTCTTTCATTAGCAATCCTTATGTATATGAAAATAATACTTAAAACATTTTTCTAAAGAATGCCACTCAATCACATATGTAACATCCTGTCATGAAATCTGGACATTTCAGTGGCCTTTTTTGGCTCTCTTTATATAATATTGTCTGTCTAACCATAAACGTGTATCCATCCATAAAGTTCAAGTTGGGCTATTTATTTTTGGGAACTTCTGCAGCATTATTTATACGTGTCTGTTAGTGAGTGTGTGTGTAAAAGGTCAGTGTTCTGGTGAAATGAGGCCTGGACACACACACGCACACACACACACACGCACACACACACACACACGCGCGCGCGCACACACACACACACACACACACACACACACTGGCAGCTCTGAGTCACTGAGGGGGGATTTCCTTTCGCTTACTGTGGCTTTCAGACCTATTGAAACAACATGCCTGAGTTCAGCATACTGAGAGAGAAAGTGCCCTGCCTCGCATTGCAGATAGCTTTGGCTTTTATAAAACAGAGTAAGAGACATACATATACTTTAAATATGTACACATACATTTTGAAATTCAGCACAACTGTAGAAAAAAGAGATTCTGGTTGTGTTTACTTCTGTAATGTAATATATTTCTGATGGTACTCAACAAGACCATAACATGGGACAGGACTTAATTTTTAACCATCTGTAATTGTAATTGAATCTATCTATCTATCTATCTAGAATTACCCTTTGTTTAACTGCAAGTTGGTCAAACTAGTTTTTATACAGTATTAACATAATGGCTAAGTTTATTCAACTGAAATGCGCTATAAGTAAGTAAATAAAGTAAATAATATATAAAAAAAAATAGGGCAAGGATGTGATTGTCACCTGTTTTCAAAAACAACAAAAACACATTCCCATGGTAACTTAATGTGCTGACATCTGCTGACATTCATCAAGATGAATGGGGCTGGTTGTGTCAGGCTGTGTGACATAAACCACATTGCAGTTTTGCATCAAAGTAAACAGCTCTAGTTATCCATCCTCTTTGAAGCCTCACAGTTCATTTCCCTCAAAGGGTGCCATGCATTTAGCAAATCTCAAAGTTCATCTCCATGAATCTGATTTCTTTTCCTGTGGCTTCTTTGAAGATAATGGTATTAAGCAGTTTGACTCAAGCTTTTAGAAACCTTCAGCGAAACAGGAGTTTTGGGTTCTCTGAAATGCGATCTACTGTAATAAGCCAGAGTCCATTGTTTTTTTTAAAAAAAAATAACAAAATAAAACAAAACAACTAGAGATCCCATAAATGATGATATAGACAGTTCCCCAGACTGCTAACAGACGTCAAGCATCTCTGTGGTGATATCTGTTCCTAATCAGAGTCACAGTTTAATTCCTTAATCTGTTCTGACGTCCTTAACGACCCATGGGTTTAACTGTCTGCGAGCTGCTGGCAGCTGTTCCTGCAGAAGCTGAAGGACTGATGTTTCAGAGAGGCAGATCTCAGAGGGACTGCGGAGCTGATGAAGATGCTGAAAGGGAAGATTTGTAACCAACGTCCAGTAAGTCGGCCGTAGTGTTCCCTCCTGCTCGGGCACATCTGCAGCTCTCCACAGGACCTTTAATGGGGAACAGAGCGAGGCATTGTGGAGCCCCTGCACGGCACTGCCAACACCAGCCAAAGTGGATTAACCGCTGTCAGCCAGGAAAACCGAATCCAAAGAGCTCCACTGGCCCATCAGGACACTAGGGGCACTGCATAATGCCATCCAACAAGATTGTGCAGCTCCACTCAATACCTGTTGTCTGTTTACAGCCAAGTGTGAAATCCACAGCATGAAACACTGTGCTCTGCTCTTGGGTTTCCCAAGGTTGCAAAAAAGAAAAAAAGAAGAAGAAAAAACAGCCAAGCTACTCAAAGAGAGAATGGAAATATCTCCGGATAGAGCTAAAAGTTGTAACTAAAAGCTAGTTTTCTCTCTTTTTTTTAATAAATCAATTTTGATATCATGTTAAAGTATTAGAGCCACAAATCCCATGCTTATTTTAATGAAAACTATTACTTTAATCTGATTAATTGTTTCCCATTCTTTCAATGTTGATTTTGGCCAGTTCCACTTCAAAGGTCGTGACCTTCTTGACCATTTTTTTTTTTTTATATGGGGTTATTTATAAATTTAATTATTTAAATTCATGGGAAATAGTTTATCAGTACCTATAACAGAACAGAACAGCATTTGTTATCTTATCAGAAATGCCATTTAATGTTAATGTTAATTTAATGTTTACTAAAAATATATATATCACACAATCAGGAATTAAAACTAAAAACATTTGTGTTGAAATATGGCAAACCTCATATTGAATGAACATGAAATAATGGCTCGTATAATATTTTAGTTTAACCTCTTAAAGTTTGCAATCAATATTTTTATGAAAAATATTGCTTATATTTACTAAAAAATATTTTTTGAGAATTTAATTAACTGTTTTATAGCCTATCCATTGAAAGTGTCTTTCAGCAACATTAGTACAAAATGCCATTCTGTAAATGTACACAGGATGACCGATGCAGTCCACTGGGACAAAAAGCTCAGATTACAGCATCTATCACTCCCATCACTCTGTGTGCCTTTGCTTTGAGAGGTCAGGCCTTTGAAGTTCACGTCCGTGCTGCAGGGACCCCGTCAACCCTCTGCTAACTAATCCCAGACTTTGGCTCCTCTACCCCCATTCAGCCCCAGCTCTTTGTCAGCCTGTTTTTACTGCGAGCGCTCATGGCCAGACCTGTTTGCATTGGTGTAAAGGGAAGTGGGGCATTGTCTGGACAGGATCTCGCTCAGAGATCATGCATTAGATTGGGTTGGCGTTCGAAGGGCAGGACTCCAGTGACTGACGTCAGCTGTGTTTTATTTGGACCCGGCAAACGCTCAGCTAATCCAAGAACATAGACAGACATCCAGGAAGAGGGGACTTGTAAAAACAAGCATTGTACTGAAGTCCTTAAAGTTATTATCGTCAATTCCTTACTTAAGAATGATTAAATATGTTATTCGACAAGCTAAGTGTCACACCTTCTCCTGTGATTGGGCATGCATTGAAATGTTTATGAGCTACTTTTAAACAGATGACAAGGAACGCCTAAATACTTATAAATCATTGCTTCGCATAGCATAGCAAATCAAGGGACTTCAGGCCTAAAATAGCAATGAAGCTAAATTTTACTAGTATTTGCAGAATTTATAAGCTACAAGACTCGAGCAACAACTACAGGGAGTTTTATTGCAATGCATCTGTATTTGAGTATGGCCCTTTGGTCTATTTACACTAAATGCGAATAGCGTCCCTTGATGGCAAATGCTATTTACACTAGCTCTGCCCACCAATGTCTGGTTGGGCCACTCAAGTTGGAATTCAATGTCTTCAGTGGTGCAGCAGTAGCAAGTAAGGTTCGCAGACCTGGCTTTTAACGCGATCGACGCGGGTTCGAATCCGCCTTTTGCCGAGCTCGCATTTATTTTCAATGAAAATGAAAATAATATTCTAAAAGTCTAAATAAACTGCTAACGAGTGTTTAATAATATTAAAAGTGTTTATTGGGTAGGGTTAGGGGAAGGTGTAGGGAGGGTTTTTATTCTCCCAATAAGGCAGCATCCATTTAATAATTTTAATAAATATAATCATTTACACGATATTATTGCATCCAGTTAATGTACAAAAATACTGAGGTGCAAATAGTATCTGCCAATATAAAGTATAGATAGCATCTTATTACTATTTACTCTTATTGCAAAGAACTGATACTTTTACATGGTGTAAATAGAATCTATTGTAAATAGCATCTATCGCTAAGAAAATATGCTATTTTCACTTAGTGTAAATAGCATCTATCGCTAAGAAAATATGCTATTTTCACTTAGTGTAAATAGCATCTATCGCTATTTGCACTTAGTGCAAACAGCCGCTGCCTATTTTTTTTTTCTCTCAAAAGACACTCCAAGGCTGAAATAGTCTTGCATAGATTTTTTTATTTTTTTTTTTTTATTTTTTTTTATTTAGCTCCTCTTGCTTTTTTATTTTAATTCTTGCTTTTTACCTTTTTTTTTCATATATTTTTTCTTTTTTCATTTGAAAAAAAGCATAAATTTTTGGTATCAGTGTTGAAAAATATTCTGTATGTAGAATAAAATGTACATTTATTGTTAATGATGATGGCTTTTAAATATAACATTAAAAACCCATTTTATCCTTTGAATTGGTACGATAGCTTCTGTTTGTGGGCTTTTAGTGCATTCTTGTTCCACATGCAGAAATGTAAGTTATAGCCAACACAAACTGTATACATAATGCACATGCCTCATTCAATGTGTAGATGTCTGTGACCCAACCTTTTTTTTTTTGGTCAAAAATGGCTTTCTCCCACCACAGACGATGCCACATTTTAATCACAAAGGTCGGTTACAAGTTGTTTTCTCACTAAGCAACGCAAATGTTTCTGTCTGCAGAGGAGAGCTCTCTATTGAAAAGATGCAAGCAACTAATTTATGTTTACTGCCTAACCAGACAATTAAGGCTTGGCAAAAGGCTGAAATTACAACATGCATGAGCTGTTGCGGCCTGCTCGATGGGGCGAAAATAGAGGAGACGTCTCTGTTTTCTGGTAAGCGCTGATATATGCGGACATCGAGCTTGTTGGAAACTGGGTTTGGGTGCTAATACAACCCATATGTCCCTTTAAGCTTTGATCAATCTGTCTTCTGCTGTGCCTTTCTAACAGACATCATTATTAAACTAATACTATTTTGGTATTTTACATACAGTAATATATTTGTCAAAGACAATGAGATTGCTGTTAGAAAGGGTTTTATTTCACACTGCAGCACCTGCAGCCAATCTCCGGAGGAAATAACTTCTCCTATTCTCACCATATTCTGAGACAGGCATTTAACCAACCCTTTCTTTCCGGAACACATCATATCCATGGAATTGAGTGCCGGGTCAGACCCACGCAGCGGGAGTCCACAGTGCAGAGCTTGGGTTTCTTTTGGCTTCAACAACCCACTGCAATTTCCACTGTGTCATTTCCTCCCAAGGTCAAAGAGAATCATTGCATTTCCTATTGGTTTGCCAAAAACTGGCCTTCCTCCTCCCAGTTTCCACCTATAACCTTCTCCTGTTTGCCATAGAGTTTGTTCCCATGCCAGAGGTACTCTCTGTGAATGGAGACAATGAGGATTTGGATGTCAGAGCATCTGCAGTAGCTTTTAAGCAGAGATGACATAACAAAGATGACATCATCCCCTGTGAATACGATTTTGCTCCCTGTAATTAGCGTATCGTTCTCAGTACAGAGGCTTGTAAAACACTTACTGTAGTCCCAGGCATGCAGATGCAACTTCTGATCTGTGCAACAGACTATGTTATATAGCAGAATTTATATGGAAGGGAGTTTTATTGCAATGCACCTGTATTTAAGTATGATGTTTTTCCCCCAAAAGACACTCCAAGGCTGAAATAGTCCTGCATAGCCAGGCCTTTGACTATTAACAGCAGATTGTGACTTATCCTGCATGCTTAAAAAGAAAAAGTGTATTTTATTTTATTAATGAGCAGAGTTGGAGGCATTACAAGTAACACGAGTTAATCAGATTACTTTTTTTCAAGTAACTAAAGTAACGCATTACTTTTAAATTTAAAAGAAAAGAAGAGTTGCTTCTTCAAACAAGTAGTTAACTAGACTAAATGTGAGCATGAATTTTCTCATCTCACTTGCATAAAAACAGATTAAATAATACTCAAAATGAATAAAACAGTGAAATGCAATCTCAGAATATTACGCAAACTTGCAATGTTGAATAACATTTAATATCAATATTAACCAATGTCTTTGCTGCTGACATTCAATGATCCAGTTCAGCCATACTAAAAAGCAAAAATGACTTTAGATAAACACTTTTGTGTTTCATTTTTTGTTTTGTTTTTATTGCTGAAGTAAGAGTGTTGAACTTTTTTCTTCTGCGTACTGTTCTTCTACGATCTAGAATGGAAGCACAGCTGAAAGGTTTGTTTGAGCTGCACCCTCTACTGTACAGGCATAAATTTGCATTTCCTTCAGCCCGAGGATTATTCATTTCACTTCTGGTCTGAAAGGGCCTTTACATTTGGCCAAAAATAGAACTTCTTTTTTTTTTTTTGGTTATTAAAAGACAAGCAAGCAAGCCCAGCCCAGGTGTGAAAAAGTACACCAAAGTAACGTATAAGGCATTACTTTCCATAAAAAGTAACTAAGGAAATTAGTTACTTTTTTAGAGGTTAGTTACTTTTAAAAGTTACTTTCCCCAACACTGTTTAATCAGGAATTAAAACTGTATTTAGGCTTGAAAATGGCAAACCTCATATAAAATACATGTAAAATAAAACCTCCTAAAGTTTACAATTATTTTATTTAATTTCATCTTATTTTTTCTTATTTTATTTTATCGGTAACACTTTACAATATTTATTTGTTAACATTAGTTAGCTACTTAACATGAACTAACAATGAAATTCTACAGCATTTATTAATCTTAGTTAATGTTAATCTCGACTTTTACTTTTTAGAACAAAAATTTTATCTTGTTTTATCTTTTTTATTTTATTTTTAAATCTTGTTTTTATTTTAACTCATGCTTTTTATCTCTTGCCTTTTATTTAAACTTATGAAAACTATGTCAAATATAGAATAAAATGACTATGAGATATTAATTTTTATTTTGATATCCTGAGGTTGACAAACATTTACTGAAGTGTAATTATCTCTTTTCACTGACCAATTACTGATTAAAAAAAAGACTTAATTTTTAAGATTTTTTATTATTTAAACTTTTACAGCACTTATAGAAAGCATCCTTTGGCTTTTGACGCTGCTGTACATAAATAGAAAGAAAAAGGTGAAAGAATCTGTGTGCCCTCAATAAATTGTGTAAAATCTGATTAGAACTTGCTATATTATGAAAGTTTATAGTGCGTAGTATGACTCAGACGTTCAGTGAATAAACTGTGGGTGGTCCTGTCTGAAACTGAGACTAAAGCCGGGTTCACACTGTATGATTTTGGCCACGATTTGGCCGTCTGAGTCAAATTTTGAGAATCCTAAAAGATTCCTCTGATCCTGGGCCAAAATCTGAAGTTTGACATGTTCGCCGAGAGCTGATTAATAACCATTGCAATCAAATTTTACCTCCAACGAAATTCTGGCAGTGTCAGAAGTTTTGACGCACAGTCCTTTAGTGTGGCTTCTCCTATGACAGCAGTCAAATCAAAAACCACTAGGAGCGCAGAACCTAATGACGCAATTAGTGAGACAACAACAAACCACCACTTTCTCCACTTGCTCTTATTTTCAAGACAAGCCATGATCAAAATTGACGCTAGGGATTGTTTCTGTTTGCTAGCCACCATTTCTATCCCAAATGTAAATGCAGCTCACCGTCACCAAACGTGTCATGGATTGATGATGTAAAACTCTGGACAAGTCTTCTTGCGTCCGTCCATTTTTAAAGCTTCTTGACTCCATACAGTCATAAATGACAACTGAGATCCTACAGTGTGACATGGCTTACAGCAGGGATCGTGTTCGTACAGTCTGACAAGCAACAGTCGTAAAGGACTATTGCAAATCGTACAGTGTGCACCCGGCTTAACACTGGATTAAAATGTGCCTTGAAGCTCTACATTTGCCTGACGGTTCACATTAAATTTAACTTTGGTATCTCCTCAAAGAGCTCTTGTCTATAACATAAATGTCATCAACATGGCAAGTGTTAACAAGAACATAATTTTTTCTTTGGTCTTTGCAATGAAACAGACACTTCTTTGTCTGAAAAGGGATAAAATATGACAGTGGGCCAATGGAAAAAATAAAGATTTCCATGAGTAATGGGATTCAGCTGTGGTTCTAATCAAAGGAAGATGACAGGAAATGTAACAAAGCTGAAGCAAGATGGATTAAACAATAGCTACAGAAGACTGTTTTGAAACAGACCTTCAATCAGGCTGCTTTTATTCAGTCTGTGATCTCTGTCTGTTCTCAGACACCATAGAAGATAAAAATCTTACAAGGAGACCTGGAAATGATACAAACTGCTGCAGAACATCACATAAGGCCCAAATAACTTGGCTATGACCAAGACTTCTCATGCTGCTTTTACTACCACAAGTCTCATTAATTTCTCTGGTTGTTGTTTTAGGCATGCTGCAGAAAAGCCTGAGAGTGGGTTCTGCTGTTGGACTTCCATAGTGGGCATCGCTTTGGCTGCAGCATTGAATTGTTCATTACAGGGGAGGCATAATGGTAAATAGGCCTACAGTATCCATCCACCCCTCAGACACATACCAACCTATCATCTGCATTACTCGCCACTACATGAATATCCTGCATGCCATAGATTTAATGTGCTTCAAAATCAATGATCCATTTTTATTCTGGCAGGCAGTTTCATGCACAAATGTACGAAAAACATACTAGAAGGTGAAGTAAGCGATTTTTGAGAAACACTTTTGATATTCAAAATTGACACCCAAATAAACACACCCCTACCCAGAAAAAACACACCCCTCCCTTCATTGCTCTGTCCCCAAAATAACAACAAATGCAACACAGGTAACCATTAACAGCTGGTGCATCAGACAGCTCACACAAGTATGGATGAATCAGCATTGATTCAACAACAACAGCATGTAACAGCATATCTTGCTTCTGAAAAACATAGCAAAACCTGTTAGCAAAAAATGTTACTCATGTAAGGAGCAGAAACAAAGCAACCTCGGTGTCCATTGTATATCTCAAATAATATAATAATATTTTAAAAATAGTTATAAAATTTAATTTTATATGTACGTATACTGGATCATATTTGGTAATAAATAGTTCTTATAAAGATTCTCCTAACACCGTGTCTATACCGGACGTGAGCAGTGTGATGCGGCAAAAGACTATAGAACCCATTATAATCAATGATGTTGTCTACACTGGAAGCGGCACAGTGCGACACAACAAATCCCCAACAGTAAACCGATGCCTCGTTCTATTTATGATGTATTCCAAGCACTCACAATACTTCTCATAGGAAGGACAAATGAATTTGCAACGGTTGCTTTGTTGCTTCCAGTGAAGACAGCTTCTAACTGTTGCTGTGCGACACAATGTGTCAATCGTCGCGTTGGATGAAGATACAGTATAAGAAACCAGGCTGTAAAAAACCATTTGGCTCCAGTTAGAACCTTATTTTTAGGAGCACATGACAGTGGATGTCATTAGGTTATTATTAATAATTTGCAAAAACCATGTGGTAATGTAACGGAGGCCAGCTAGTAAGAGCTGTGCAGGTAAACCTCACTCCCCTGGCCTCAAGAGGCACGTTAGCGAATGATATTAGAGGCTGCGATCTTTAGCCTTTTTGTTAGCGCGCCCGCCTCCCACACCAGAGACCCGGGTTTGAGGCCTGCACAGAGCGGGGTGAGTAGGACCTGAGGGGTCATATTGGTGCCGTGATCCGGATGGGAGTGAATTTTAGGGAGGTGAGTGTAATGGAGGACACCTAGCAAGAGCTGTGCAGGTAAACCTCACTCCCCTGGCCTCAAGAGGCACGCTAGCTACTGACGTTAGCAGCTGAAGTCTTTAGCCTCTTTGTTAGTGTGCCCATTTTTTTTATATTATAGCAGAAGACGTGCAACTCTTTGTTAGGTAATGGAAGAGATGATGTTATGTCGAAGATAAATAGCAAAGAATTTTTCTCATAAGAGTATTGTGGTCTGTTTTTATCTCTTTTAAATCTCAAGACTTTCCTGTTACTGGCAGTCAAAACACTCAGATACCACAACAACCTGCTTAGACTCAAACCACATTAAGAAAAAAAAAGAAACCCTGTTTGGGAGTGGTAGTAATTTGTCTACCATTTACAAGGTGCTTGGACATGTACATGGGGGGATATCGTACAGAAATTTAGTCCTCTTTTTGGCTGAATGTGTTTCAGTCTCCCTGAAAGAACAGTAATAATATTACAGTGATAAATAGAAAGAGAGAATTTGGCTTTATTTAGCTTTGTATGCAAACAGCTGGGACTTTAAAATTTGGTTTCATTGAATGTAATTCTCTCTGGAATATTTTTGTTTCATCAGTGCCAGAAAACTTTCCAGTCATCTGGAAATGTCAATTTTTTTTAAAATATGATACATTTAAGAAGGTATTGTTTTTTTTTTCACTGTTTTTTCTGCATAACAATAGTGAAATGTGAATTTTTGTTGTTTCACTTGTATTTTCTCTAAAGTTAGGTATACTCAAGAGTTTTGTCCAAGAATAGCTTTGGATTAATATGGTTATTGGTAATTTAGTCATTCCACATTCTCTAACAGAGATCGGACTGTCTCGTTTATCTTAGCTGAAGCCAAATCCCTTTCCGTGCCTGTTGATAACAACCCTCCATCACTCAAGCCACTCTTGGATTACTGTGTGATTAATGTAGTGCAATATTATGTTTTACAGAAATATAGCAGATATTTTATATGTAATTATAGACTGTAAATACTAAAAAACCAGCCTTTTATTTTAAAATACTGATAGCAAGACATTTCTGAGTTGAATAAGGTTCCAGTGAATCATACATCATGGTGAAATGTAAAGAAAACAAGACAACGCCTTGGCTCACTGAGACAATTTCATTTTGTTATGCCAGTTATGGCACAAACATGAAAACCAAGAACAAACAAAATGCTTGAGAAAAGTAACATTACACAATCTATTACATTTTATAATTAATTCATGAATTAATTAATTTCATTCAAAAATTCAGGGTCAGTTTGACTTGGTGCTCAAGAAACGTTTCCCATTATTATTAGTGTCGAAAATATGAAACGGTGCTGCCATTTTTTTTTTCAGGATTCTTTGACATAGAAATGGATTTTTTTTTTTGTAACATTATAAATGTCTTTCCTGTCACTTTTGATCAATTAAAATGCATCCTTTTTGAATAAAAAAATCTTACTTGTCCCCAAATGTGTTAAAAAAATGTAATTCTCCAGACATGTTCTTTTAAATTGGGCAGCCATCTTGGAAATTACATCAAATGATGCCGGATGTCCGACCTTGAGCGCCATTCCAGTGGTTGTTTTAAAGAAGGAGGGGGGAGAATTCTAAGTTGTCTGGAACTCAACATTAGAGAAAGGATGGGGGTGGGGTGAGGTTTTTGCACAGCCTTATGGGAAGTGATGACATATCAACCTCAAAGGGCAAGTCTGGTCCAGCCATCCCGGGTGAGGGCATGTCTGCGGTCTTTCTTTTGTGTTCACATATTCTGGATAGTGGCCTATTTAACACACACACACACCTAACTCACACAAAACACACCTGAATGCAAGGCCTGTGTCATGAGAGGAAATATTTCTCCCAGTAGGGGTTTTTCTTCTTGCGTAGCTGGACTTTAATAAGAAGATGGAGGCAGAAGTCTCTCCAAAGACATGTTGACAGTTTTGTGTCCCTTCTTGATTGAATTATTCATCCAGAACAATAAAACTTGACCTTGAAGTTTTGCTTTACCAAGTTGAGTAAGAAAGGTTTTTGGCTTTATGTACTGCAGAGCAGTAAAAAGAACTAGAAATCATGTCCTCTGCAGAAAACATTACTGTCTTCTTATAATATGCTATATTAATGCACACTCTTCAAACATTAGATGTTTTTGTTTTTTATTTGAATAAATTTAACATGTCTACTGTGGTTTGTTGTTTTATAGTTTGTCTTTCAGTGATTTGGGTGTATTTACTGTAGAAAAATGCTGGGAAACATTTTAGTGCATTGGCAGAGGAAAATGTTGCGTAAGTTATATAACATTTTTCAATAAAAGAAGGAATAGTTTGTGCACCACAATGCAAGGCTGGACTATGGGAATTGCACAGTAAAACAAAGAATAACGAGTCTTTGAAATCAATCCCTATGACTTCATACGATCACACAACAATAACCTAACTCAGAACTGACACATATAAAAGAAATGTAGTTTCAGTGAGGTCACACACCCCAATGAATCACGTCGATTTTAGAAAAGGCTGTCTAACTAAAAAGGTAATGTCAAATTGACCAGATCTCCCTTTCTTTCGCCTCCCGTTTCCTCTGAAACAAAGGAAATTCTTTCCCCAGCTCCAGTTGGTCCATGCATCATATCTCAAAGACACAGATGTTCTGATAGTGCACTGTGAACCTCCACACCATTAAACACCTGGATGACTGTACGTGAGGCTGTTAACAACACACAACAGACTTTCCAGTAAAATGATAAGCCTTTCTTTCAGGGCTGGACTAGCAGGACACACACTGATAGTTGACTTTTAACCCCGTCAAGTAGCCAAGAGGGCCAGTAAAACTGGGGAGTTCTGCATGGAATAAACATCAAAATCCAGCTTCCTAGAGAGGATTTTAAAAGAGAAAAATGCATGAGAGGGAAAAAACCCTCCTCAAAAACCATGTTTAGTCTGTTTCTAGTTTTAAATATTTGTTTTGGGATGTCTGTTTACTTGGAAAGGGAGGTCATTGTTAAGTATCCAGTGAGTTAGTGAACTTTACAGCTGGAAAGCCCAAGAGACCCTTCTGGATGCCATGCCAGTGTTGTTAAAGTTACACTGTGGTTCACCTAAAAATGAAATTCTGTCATTATTTACTCACCCTTTATTTCTTTCAGATCAGTTCTGTGAACTGGATCAAATGATTCATTGGAAAGATCCAGCTCAACAGAAAGATTCATTCAAGAATCACTAGGAGAATGTGCTAAACGAACGCTAGGTGAATGTTAAGATTTTCAATGAATAACGACTATATTTTCTTCTTTCTTTTTTGGCCTCAGAATACTCTGATTGTAGTGTGAGAGCTGTATGTACCATTTATATCTTTTTTTGGTGCTTTTACATAATTTTTGAAGTTTGAAAGTGCACATTTATTATTAATTCTTTGCAATTACAATACATTTTCATGATTTGTTAATAGAACTATTTTTCATTTGCCAAATCAACTTAGATAATTAATGTGGTTCAGATAACATAATTTTGAGTTTCTGTTGATTAAACCAATCACCTTCATTGTATTAACCCAAATTTTTAATTTCAATTAACTCAAAATTTTAAGGCAACCAGGTCACTTTTTTTTAAGTTAAACCAACAATTCTTTTTTACAGTGTAAATAATGACACCATTTAAATTTTTTTGGTCATCTAATCCTTTAACTGATGGTGAAAAAAATGTAATTCTTTCATTTATGAAACCTGATGTTTCTTTATTTCTTTCAGATCAGTTATGTGAATTGGATCAATGTTTTTTAGTGAATAATGACATATAGTCATAGTTTTTCTCTCAAAACTTTTTTTATTACCTCAGAAGACTTAGAATGTATGCTGTTTTATGGTGATTTTGCATCATTCTTGAAGCAAGTATTCATTTATTGGTCATTCTTGTCATGCAATTACGGTATGATTCGTCAAAATCCTCCTTTTGTGTTACAGGGAATAAAGTAAGTCATAGAGGTTTGGAACAACGTGAGGGTGAGTAAATAAGGAAACCATTTTAAATTTTGGGTCAGCTAATCCTTTAACTGGTGGTGAAACCAATTAAACAACCCAGGTGTAACAGTAGTCCTAAAATGACTGTCACCCACAAGTTTGAGCTTGAGCCCACTTTTGACGTGCTGTCAGCACAGACAGCAGCTTATGTTTCAACAAAGCATTAGGAAATTCAGGAAAAGGCAGAGATGTAATCCGATGTGCATATCCACATTGAAAAGCTATGTGTGCAAAAATATACAGCCTGATGTTAATATACAACTCCGAGGCATGACATCAACGACTTGACATTCTCCTTTCATCTCGTCCTGTTTGACTGGGTGTACACTGAGGCAATGTAGGTCTGTTTATCCACTTTCTTGCATGGATCATCCCAAGAAAGTGGGGTCATCCCAAGGACCACGATCAAGGCATCTGCCTAACAGCTGCAGGACAGCTCATTGTGGGGGTGGAGGGTAGTCCGGACTCATGCCCTGGAACTCCAGTGCTCATCTATGGAGACGGTGAACTTGAATGAGCCCTTTCTGCCTGTTGAAAGGCTTGGTTTTGTGCTCATGGCCTGAGGCACTTTGCCTTGCTCGAAATGTCCCATTTTCCACAGCAGGGGCAAATGGAGAACCCTGTGGTTAAATAACGCATAGTACACAGTGTAAAACGTTCCTTATTGAAGGATTTCCCTGAATCCAAGGATCAACTTTTATGAGAGAAACCACAAAACTGCTCTCCGATCAGCATTATGGTCAGGTTTTACCATAGGAGAGAACCATCAGGGCGAAAAAGTGCCTCTTTGAGTGTATTAAAAAAGGTCCGGCTGAGCCAGGGAGGAAGCTTTCATCAGTAGCTCAATTCACACATAAGGTTAGATCATTATGTAATTATTCAATATTCATTTCCCCTTTGAATGTACAACAAAAGAAATGACATGAGATGATTGCTGAAAGCCAGACAAGCTGGTGACGGAAAAGAATTTAAAGAAAGACAAAAGCATTCAAGTATTGTTCATTGTCCAAAAAATAAAAATACCTCAAGTCATTGAATGGAAAAGATATGAAGGGGGGGGTTGTTAAATCAGAGAGTAAGAATTTGAGAAGCCCGAGCACATATGGCTGGAGTCATGGAGCGTAATTGCTCCCAGGCCTGTTGCAAAAGGAGGGAAGAGAGGTAGCTGTACAAATAGCGCTATGAATCATGGGATTCATATTTTTCCTAAGAGGCTATCAGACTGGAGTACCATATTTGGACAGTCTGAAAAGCCCTGAGAGTTGTCTGGACATTTGAAAACCATCAGAACGTCTTAATTAAAAACCTGGGAGACCGAACGGAGCATTAGCACAGAGGTATAGATTCGTTTATTGATGTACGATGGATAAAGGCAATGGATTTCTAGTAAATGTTGACTTAGCCCAGCGTATCTGCTCTGCCCCTAATTGCTGCCGGTCTCCAGTGACCAAGTGAAAAAGAGAGAGGCCTCCGTACAAAGGACATGAGCCCCTGCTCATTACAGCAGTGCTGGCTTATATAACGAAATACACAGTGCAGCACAATCACATTGGGGGCCACTGAGTCCCTGGAATGCTGAATTACACATCCACAGTTATGAAAAGGGTGAGCGAGAAACAGAGAGGGAGAGACAAAGATTGAGAGTGAAAGAGACAGAAAAGACAAATTCCAAGAGATTTCAGCCTCATTGATCTAATGTCTAATTGGGGACAAATGAAGGTTACACTTTATTTTAAGGTGACGTAGTTACATTGTACCTTTAAATAAGTACTGAGTAATATTATTTAACTGCATGTACTTACTACAGAGTTTTGGTTAGGGTTAGGGTTTGGTTTAGGGTTAGTTACTTGTAATTATGCAAGATTTGCTGTTATTACTATAGTAAGTACATGTAGTAATGTGTAACTATGCCACCTTAAAATAAAGTGTTACCCAAATACAGTGCAATCCATGTAGTTTGATTTCTAAACAAATGATTCTAGAGAGTTGGTTCTTTTTAGTGAATCAAAAACCTACAGCAGAACAAGTGTAATCCAATTCACAAACAAATGATTCTAGAGAGTTGGTTCTTTTTAGTGAATCAGAAACCTACAGCAGAACAAGTGTAATCCAATTAACAAACAAATGATTCTAGAGAGTTGGTTCTTTTTAGTGAATCAGAAACCTACAGCAGAACAAGTGTAATCCAATTCACAAACAAATGATTCTAGAGAGTTGGTTCTTTTTAGTGAATCAAAAACCTACAGTGGAACCAGTGTAATCCAATTCACAAACAAATGATTCTAGAGAATTATTTTCTTTTTAGTGAATCAAAAACCTACAGTGCAACAAGTGTAGTCCAATTCACAAACAAATGATTCTAATAGATCACTTCTTTTGTGATCTACTGCAAAAATTGTTTAAAATTAATTTTTTAATTGAAATTATCTCTTCATTTGACAATAAAATTGTATAAATTTTTTTTTTTTAATTTGTTCCTTACAAAACCAGAACCATTTTCAATTCCTATGCATCACAAACTCACAAAAGGAGGGACTTTGCTAAGAATGAATTATGCTCGATAGCATTGTTTATTTCTGTTTGTTTTAGCGTCTGATTCAATAAAGGACTTATGAAAACCAGATAAAAGCATCAAGATAAAATATGCTGACCCTGTTAGTGAAGGTTCAGGGTTTTCAGATGAAATATGGTATGCAACTGTTTAGTAAATTCACCCCAGGTCTTTGAGCACAAGTTCAGTTTCTGAGGTATTTTGTTTATTTGCATCTTGGAATGATTTTGATTACAATCTAGGGAACAGGGATCAAAACAGTCCAAGAGGGAAATGTCTGTCCCGCTCTGGCTCTCATCTGTGCTTCAGTTCTTTCCCAGGGCATGTTTAAAAACAACACATCATTTTTATTTTTGTTCCAGTTCATCCAGAGATTTTTGCTTACCCTGTGGCTAAACATCATCATCTAAACATGTACAGTAATTTAAAGGTGTATACTAGCATAATTTAAAAAAAAAAATGCATCCTAAGTATTTCATTACAGGGTGTATGATGCAGCCATTGGTTACTTACAGGTCATCAGTGCCACATAAATGTGAGTGTTCCACCAGGAATTCAGAGGTGTCTGTGCCATTCTGAGGGAAAGCTCCCACCCATTTCCTGTCATTCTTTCTCATATTAGCATCATTAAGACGCATAACAGTGCTGGCAGCTATTCCTCAATGCCCTGTAATGCTGTGTGCCGGGTGGAATTGGAATATGACTGGAATGTACAATAATCTACTGTTCCATAAATCAAATGTGTAATTGCCTTAATGCAAGACTATAGTATGTGCTCATTGTAATAGTTTTGATTGTCATGTCCTGCCTGAATATTTTCTTACCTTTTCAAAGAGTAAATATGCTGGTTTTAAATCTGGCTGACTAGTCATCAACAACCAATGAAATAGTGAGAGAGTGAAAGAGCAAAGGATGGATTGAAACTTTTTCCCAACTACCTTCTCCTCCATATTTTTAGTCATTAGTTTCTTCTTTTTCTCATTCCATGCAAAATTCAGTGTACAAAAACGAGTGCAAGCCTGTTTTTCATGTTGTTTGTCAACATATTTTCAGTACTTTCTTGAGAATTAATTCTGGAATTGTAGCTTCAGTCAGAAAGGAGAATGGTTTTAAAGGGACAGTTTACCCAAAAATGATAACTCTGTCATCAATTACCCTTGTGTCGTTGCAAATCCTTTGGACTTTGCTGCTTCAGAAAGTCGATTGTAAAAGATATCCATGTGAACTGAACAAATTAATCCATGTCTTCTGAAGAAACACAATCAATTTATTGTATATGATGAACAGATTTAACTTAGGCGTTTATTCACATATAAATATTGATCAACGTTCATACATAAAGCACATCAGATGTGGTAAACTGAAGCTCAAAATTGCTTGCTAAATATCTATAAAGAGATTGTGTCTCTTCAGAAGGCTTGGATTAAAGGGTTAGTTCACCCAAAAATGAAAATTCTGTCATTAATTACTCACCCTCATGTCGTTCCACACTCGTAAGACCTTCGGTTGTCTTCGCAACACAAATTAAGATATTTTTGATAAAATCCAATGGTTCAGTGAGGCCTGCATTGACAGCAAGTTAATTTATACTTTCAAACACCCAGAAAGGTACTAAAGATATATTTAAGACAGTTCATGTTGACTACAGTGGTTCAACCTTAATGTTATGAAGTGACGAGAATACTTTTTGTGTGGCAAAATACAAAATAACGACTTTATTCAACAATATCTAGTGATGGGCGATTTCAAAACACTGCTTCATGAAGCTTCGAAGCTTTGCGAATCTTTTGTTTTGAATCAGAGGTTCGGAGCGTGAATCAAACTGCCAAAGTCACGCGAACCATTGAAATTTCAAAACACTTGACGTAAAGAAGCCTCGTTTACTGAAATCACGTGACTTTCACACTCCAAACCACTGATTCGAAACAAAAGATTCGTAAAGCTTCGAAGCTTCATGAAGCAGTGTTTTGAAATCGCCCATCACTATATTTTGTTGAATAAAGTCGTTATTTTGTTTTTTTGGTGCACAAAAAGTATTCTCGTCACTTCATAACATTAAGGTTGAACCACTGCAGTCACATGAACTGTTTTAAATATGTCTTTAGTACCTTTCTGGACATCTGAAAATGTAAATTAACTTGCTGTCAATGAAGGCCTCACTGAGCCATCGGATTTTATCAAAAATATCTTAACATGTGTTCCGAAGATGAACGAAGGTCTTACATGTGTGAAATGACATGAAGGTAAGTAATTAATGACAGAATTTTCATTTTTGGGTGAACTAACCCTTTAAACCTCTCATTTCATATTTCTTTTATGACCTCTTAATGAACTTTTTGAAGCATCAAAGTCTTGTGTAAATGAACTTACAATGGAGGGACAGAAATCTTTTTGTTTCCAAAATGAACTAAAGTCTTATGGATTTGTAACGACATAAGGTGTAGTGACTGAATTTTCATTTCTGGGTGAACTATCCCTTTAAAAGTTATATTGTAACAAGAAACTGTGAAGGGTTTTTAAAAATTATTTTAATATGTTCCTTGAGGTTCAATTATAGACATATATTTGCCAAAATTATTTTCAACCCATTCTGCCCTTCTGTCTGAAATGATCTGTTTTAGGGATAATAATAGAACTGTTATTTATAGACACTGCAGCAGATGGCATCTTCATCTTTCAAGTTCTTTGCGAACTCTCCATTACACTGTACCTTGTTTACACAACAGTCTTCAGTCATATGCTCCTAACAAACATATAATTCTCTCACATGATCCAAATGTTTCTTTACTTTTCCATTTGTCCTGTTGTCCTGCCATTTTTTGAGCTTGGTTACATAAATGCTTTTTTTGTACTGAGGAGGACATTTTAAGATGGTAATGGTACAAATACCTGTCAAAAGATCAAGGAAAATTTAATATATCATGTCATGACCACTTTAAATGTGCATTTGGCCTTAGTTAGGAGAATGAGAATGAATTCCAGCTTTTTGTGTTTCAAAGATATGCATAGACAAAGAATCTCTCTGTGGTTGGGAGTTTAACTTGTGTGTAAAAGCCTGGAGTGTCTTCAAAGGTAGATCCTTGTATCATGAAGATTTATCGATCGGTGGGAGGAAGTGTTCGATATGGGATGTTTCAGAGTTTCCAGGTGCTGACTCTAAAGTGCAGTGGAAAATCTTTCAGTCTCTTTTCAGGTGCATTTGCCTGGAGACTGGCAAACACACCTGAGATTGGCAAGATCTGTGGAAAAACATTGCTGCACCCTATAAGGCCTGACTCCTAGTCTCCATTTATTGCACAAATGATTTCATGGCCATATCTGCCATTTGTTTGCGTTGGCCCGTGTAAAATCATATCTTGTGAGGTGATGGATTACACAGCGGAGCCAGTATATGTCATATTAAACAAGCTATCAAAACAGCACTAGGTAAAAAAACAAATAGCAGTGATTGTTTCCAAGTGTGTTTTGTGATTAATCCAGACTTGTAATGCTGATTCATATCTTTTAGGAGTTTTTCTCGCTTTGCTGGCAGAACCAGCGCCAACCGCTCTCACCTTTCGGGTTTTTTTGCGGTCTGGATGGATTCTCTTCAACGCAGGAGCCCTGTAGACTAAAGAGGGATTGGGCTTGATTTGTACTTCCCTCTTGACAAATGACATAAATATGCATTAAACAGTGAAAGCGTTTGTTTTAGGAACTCTTTTAAAACACCTCCAGAGGCCAAGAAATGCTTCATAAAACAAAGACGTTGCAGTGCTTTTTTAAGATGGGGCTTAAAAAGGGGTATGGAGCCTGATTGAGGTTTTGGATGGGAGTAGAGGAGCTCTGGCCACATGAAGACGCCCAGTCGCTTGCTCTCAGGGACTTTGACTTCGCGATTTCTCACGTCATTGCTCAATCACACACCCACACCCTTCACCGCGTTCAGGCACGCTGCATGATACGCGCTTTGCTCTAGACCGCAGCTCAGCATGCCCTGCAGTGTCTGTGGTGCTGATCACTCTCTGGGATAAATCAACTTAAGTCATTCTGATGAAGATATAGTGGGAAAAATTCTTGTGAATGGAGAGAGGCTGGAAAAGGCCTAAAGGTTATTACAAATTAGTAAGTTTCAGGGGTTGGATAGTCTTAGAGAGATAGTTCACCCCAAAATGAAAATTATCTCATGATTTACTCACCCTCAAGCCATCCTAGGTGTATATGACTATCTTCTTTCAGACGAACACAATCGGAGATATATTTAAAAATATCCTTAGTCCTGGTTGTGAATGGGGGGCCGTGTTTTGAAGCCATAAATAATAATAAAAAAGTAATCCATATGACTCCAAGGGGTTAATAAAGGCTTTCTGAAGTGAAGCGATGAGTTTTTGTAAGAAAAATATCCCTATTTAAAACTTTATAAAATCAAATAACTAGCTTCCAGCGGACGACTGTACGCAGAATGTGCAAGTCGATTTGCGGCAGAAGAGTATCCTTTGACCTGACGCACAACGTAATGACAAACGCGGAGGATAGAGCAAAACAAATCACCGGTCACAGATTATAAGTCTAAAATGATAATTTTTAAAGAGAAATGTCGGAGGATTTTGATATAAGAGAAGAGGAGCTTAAATTTGTTGCACAGCCCTATTTGTTTGAACCGCGAGAGACGTCTAAGCTTACAATACTCATACATCCTGCGTCATTCGTCGCGTCAGAGGATTACTCATTTGGCGCAAATCAACTTGCGCATTCTGCGTACGGTGGTCCACCAGAAGCTAGTTATTTGAATTTATAAAGTTTTAAATATAGGTATTTTTCTTAGAAAAACTCATCGCTTCATTTCAGAAGGCCTTTATTAACACCCTGGAACTGTATGGATTATATTTATGATGGATGGATGCATTTATTTTTGGCTTCAAAACGCGCCCCCCCCCCTTGTTCACAACCATTATAAACCTTGGAGGACTAAGGATATTTTTAAATATATCTCCGATTGTGTTCGTCTGAAAGAAGATAGTCATATACACCTAGGATGGCTTGAGGGTGAGTAAATCATGGGATACTTTTCATTTTTAGGTGAGCTATCCCTTTAACCTCAGATGACACAATCTTGAACTGCCCATAGTCCATTTGATGGCTGTCTGATGAATATTACAGACTGATAAGCTGTAAACTGTTATCTTATTGGCTGACTTCATAACATCCTTTTTACCTCTTTTTACCCCTATCCCATTTACCCCAATGTTTGCCAGGTTAGTGTCATCAAATCTTTGAAATATTCAGTATATATAAAATATTTATGATGAATTTTGTTTGAGACATTACAAATATGTTCCACTTTATCTGTGAAATCGACTATACTTCTGATTACTGCTATTATTTAAATTATTTTTTTCTCCCTCTACAGTCTATTTTTGTGGTGTTTCAGATAAATCAACTCCTAAATGCCTTGGAAAAAAACCCCTGAAAAATGAAGGTTGTCACTTTACATGTCGGCCTCTTCCTGTTTAAATCAGCAGTTTGTGGCTGTAAGCTGGAATGTGGACGAGACCTTTTGCTGTTTAGTCACGTAGTCCGGCTACGTGAGCCTCGGATATCTGGATAACATTGTTGTCATTGACCTCCTTGAAGTCTTGGACACCCGTGGGGCTTTTGCAATTGCCGGTGAAGCATAATCAAACATTTTTAACTCCGATGGTTTCAGTTTCATCTCTCAACAGGGTTTTGGTGGTCTCCAGGAAAAGGGGGATGGAGAGGTTCACTTGCAGGCTATGTATGACTCTAATCAGACGACTGCTCTGCTCTCCTCTGGCTCTAACCCTCTCTCAGTAACAGACAGACTCAAACGAGAAGAATGTAAACCAGAACACTTAGGAAATTCCACACACTCTTCAGAAGAAAAGCCCAGATTTGATGGAATGTGTTCTAACATTTCCTCCACTGGTTCCTTCAGCCACACATGGACACAGATGCTACAGTAGGCATGCACACACACTTCCATACACACACAGACACATCTCCCCTTTGAGAAAGTCACGCTAGACTGGTGAAAGAAGAAATGCAATGACAGGCTGACCAGCTGTAAAGAGGGCGTTGGGAAAAAACAAATATGTTTGCAGAGGCGGGAGGGACAGAATGAAGGAGTCAAAGAAAGGAAAGAAAGAAACTGTTTTACACTGGAGCATTGACAATCATGCTGGTGTGCACCTCTCTGTCTTTGCATGATTTGAAAATCATTGGCATGCTATTTTTAATGTACTATCATTTAGGATGGATAGTATGCAAATATTCTTCCTAGGATGTGCAAGAATTGAAATAGCTAAATTAGCATTAGCATTCTGCTAGTTAAATTCCCCACCCCCCAATTTTTACTAATTTCCAGTAGCGATCTTGTCTCTTGTGCCTAATGTACGACTTCTATATGCCACTGTAATCGTCTTTACCTTGATTACAATAGTCATCAATCAAAACTTTACTAGCGCAACACTGGTTTGCTTTATCCAGCCAAAAGATGTAGTTTGTGTATCATATGCTCATGCAGCGGTTGGGTGTTTTGAGCCACCATTCAGTCTGTATTTCACAGCACGATGAGAAACGGCTTGCCCTTACGGAACAAAAATATATGTGACTATACTGCAAAATATAATGTGATATATTACATAATACATTTCCATATATGGGAAACTAGTGCTTATATTTTTCAATATACTGCAATATATGCATTGACCATGTATGGCTGTATATTGATACATATAAAATATTTAGAAATGAAGACAAAAATAGCATTACATATAATATTCATAAAGTTTTATCCTTTATTGTGTACATATATTGCACATACATGTTGCCATATAAATGTGAATGTATTGTACACACATATATACTGTACACACATTCATGGAATGAGTTACAGCATATTTCCCAGCATACTTTGCTTCTGACTGAGAGTAAATGTTAAAATTAAGTGTTATTTCATGTGTTTTGCTCATTATTAATTTAGGGGGAGATCTGTTAGTGTTTAATGTTCTAATATTTTGGAATTTAAAAGGTTTTCTGGTATGTCTGAGTTTTCTGGGTTACCATTGTGCTGAAGAGTAGAGCCTGTGGTTAGGTTGACGATTGGCTACTTGGCTATATGCTACTTTATTTAAAAAGGAATGGTTGTGCCCTCTTTAGCACAGTGATAGTCTTTTTTCTAAATAGTACATGCAGGTGTGCTTGTGCTCTTGTAAAACTAGTTTGAAAATAATACACATTTATAATGTAAATAATTATAAAATATAAGAAATATATTACATTATATATTTCTCTATATATGTGTGTTTATACTGCATGAGTAAATATATCTACAATATATTACACATGCAGTACCATATCTGATCACATGTACATCTATATATTATGAAGTGTATTACTGAATATAAAATTACATACATTATGATATATTAGTAAATATATTGTCAAATATTTTTCAAAATATGAAAAGTGGCAATTTCTTATGTACTATTCAATATATTGTAATATATTAACACAATATACTATTCTGTATATTTTCAAATATGCAATTAAATCATTTAATATATTGATCATTCATAGGGAAATACATTTTCTTTGCGTAAGGGTGGGCTGCTGTATATTTTCTGCATACTAAAAATATTTTCTGTATACTAAAAATCGCTATTGGAAATTAGTAAAAATTGTGGGGTGTGGAATCTAACTAGCGGAATGCTAATGCTAATTTAGCTACTTTAATTCTTGCACATCCTATGAATATTGGCATACTATCCATCCTAAATGATACATTAAAAATAGCATGCCAATGATTTTCAAATCATGCTGTATACTAAAAATGAAAAATGAACCTTACTGCCAGATTCTGGAAAATAAATTCTTCAAACAGTGGTACAAGAGGATGCGGTGCTGGTCCTTCAAGAGTCACTCTCAATCTGTCTGTTTATAAAGCCTATAAAAACAACAGGTATTCATGTATTTTACAACACTTCAGCTTGTGATTCTTATTAAGTGGGGGTCATTTTTTAGGATTCTTTACTTAACCTAAGTCTCTGAGATCCTGACACCTTGCACTTCTGGAGACTCCAGGTAAGTTGCAGTTCTGGAAAATGATGGTGCTTGAGACTAAAGGGTTCCTGATGGTTTCACTTAATTCTTCACCTTAATTCTTAATTCTTTTGCAGTTAACGTGTGTCTTTTCTTTTCCACCTATTTTTGTCTGACCCTGCTGAACCACTGAGCATTTTGCTGTCCATTGGTCATGCCTTAACTTTGCAATTTCTAGTATTGCATCCTGTTCATGAGCATTTAATCATTTTTGACTTTTCAGTCTGAGTTAAATGTCTTTTTTGGCTCATTTTGCCTGTAAAAGAAAACCTGCCTAATAATTATGCACTCCTGAATATAAGGCGTTTTTCATTTCCAGCCTTCATGAACAATTATATATTACTTATAAATGATTAAATACAAAATGAATAGTAGTTATTAAGATTGATGTGGTTTGGAATTGGTAAAATGTGCTTAGGAAAAAATATGATCAGAAAATCAACTTGCCTAATAATTCTGCACACGGTGTATGAATTGAATTAATTACATGATATACTGTTTTAATAAACAGATTAATAATAATTATTACCGTGAACTTGTTTTTCGATACTTCTTATCATAGGTACAAGTTACAACCCAGTATTTGCTGACAAACGCCCTTATTCTGTGTACGACCGAGATGGTGGTCTGAATATGGCCGGAGGCCTCAAATATTACCCAGGTATGACATTTCAAAACAGGGGCAAATATTTGATGGATCTACAAAAGAGCTCAGTGTTTCAGACAAGAACGATTTGCTGTGAGTGTTTTTCAACTGTGAGAAAACACTCAGAGATGATATAGATCACAGCTTAGTTTACACAGTTGCACACAACACTGAGATATCATAAAGATCATTTCCACTAAAATAACCCTTAAACATGTTCTGAAATCTTCCTGTAATCTAACCATAGTATTTGTCCTGCTAAAGATACCTTATTTCCCATCTCGCATGTCTGCTCTTAGACAGACATCACTGTCGGAAGATCAGTGGGCTTTAGATCCCCTCCCATTGAGACTTTAAGTGTCTTACTTTGCTTCAACATGCAGCTCAAGGATCATCGTAGAGGCTGTCTGTGTCTGTGAAACCAATCTGCATGGCCCTTTTGTGTTTCACTTTATTCCCCTCTTGAGAAAATACTCAACACTGGTTACTTTTTATAACTCATGGCAATCAGAAACAAGCACTCATAGAAAGTTTTAGTGCATGCATATGCTGTGTCTGTTTTATTCCCCCATTTGGTATAAAAATCTGACAAAGAGCAAAGTGCACACCGTTCCTCAAACACCCTTACTTTAAATATGAAAATATATAATGGTATAATGTGTTCAGTATGCATGCTTGAAGGAAACCATATGAAGAGGGCAGACAAAGAACTCTCTGTGTTCCAACTCCTGCTCGTCCACACCCCCTTTTCCCTTCTTTCTGTCTGCGAGAGAGAGAGTGAGAACGAAAGCGTAGCTGCATGTGAGACAGAGGGGGAGGTGAACACAAGGAGGACCTGAAAAGGGGCTGTACAAACTAGCCATCACATACACACCGAAGCACTTGGGACTACAGGTGAGTCTACCACCAGCTCCAGAGCTTTCACTGAGTTTCTCCAGGCAATGAAGAGCTTTATCACCTGTTGAATCGCAGACTACATCCTTGAAGAATCTACTTCATGAGGTAGCCAGCTGCAACAAGGAGGAATGTTTCTGAAGTCGATCTTTCTAAATATTTGGGTTGAATTAATTGAGGAAGTTAACTTCTTTCTCCTCCTGATCGAGGGATAATTTCACTGGCAATGGGCTTCATGTGTTCTCTGTTTGGCTGTCTTTTGTCTTGCCTGCGTGTGGTTCTTATGATGATAAATTTGAGCACCGTGCTGTAACAGTAGAACGAATATCCGGTGCTGGAGTTTCTTAGCGACAGTAATGACTTATACATTAGGCAGGGGTTCTGTTTAGCAGAGACTTCGTGCTGAGCATCTGTCACTGACCTTTATCTGATCTGAACTTTTATTTGCTGTCATAATTTGCTGGACTTATTAAGTAGCAGCTTTTAAATGGTACTAAAGTTTTATCTGCTATTTGGATCTGCTAGAAGAGTTTAGTGCTAGATTTATTGTTTTGTCAGAGTACAAAAAGGCTTTCTTTTTATGCGTTTATGGATCTGTGATGAGGTTTATGTGTCATTAAAATGAAATTGAAACACTTATACAATATTTACAGTTTAATGCAGAGTACTTATCTTAGTGATTCTCTGCAGACTTTGCTATTGAATGCAATGCACATCCCAATGAGAACCTGCACATCTTATGATTTCAATGACAAGTCGTTTTTCTCTATAATTTTTATATGTGCCTGCTATATACTTAGTACCCTTATAAAGCAGGCACCATGTCTCTGAGCCTCATTGAAGTTTATAACTAATGGTGTTTTTGCTGTCTGTCATCAACCTGTGCAAGCCAAGGCATGCTTGCTATCTGCTGAGAATTACTCTCAAAGAATGCCAAATGTAGAGTGCAACCCCCAAATTATTTTCCAGGCCACTTACAGGTGCTTCAATAGGCCTTTGTGCGAAAAAAGCAGAGTTGAAGAGCAGGTCTCTGCATTGTAGTGTGGCGTACAGTTGAAGGATCCGGCCCTGGAGGGCTGTAATGGATCTTGGAGATTAGAGAGACCTGTCGGGCCCGGGAGGTTTATCAAAACGCTGTGTCAGACACCGTTACGTACACTGTTACTACTCATATTATGCACTGTAACGGATACAGCCCAAAACACACACAAATACTATCTCCCAGTACCTGTATCCAGTGCCTCAGGACTGATAACGCATGGAATGTGTTGGGTAGAGCTCAATATGGTTCATTAAAATGGTGTATGATAACAAGAATGCCCTCATTGGATTGGAATGTGTCATGAATCAAATGATGGTAAATCGTTAAGAGATATATGAGGGAGCCGTACAGGTAGGATGGCAAGTCAGTGTTGTAATGTAAATACCTTGAAAGTGAAATCAGATATGATAAGCCTACTTTGACACTTTAAGACAGATTAAGATTTATCATTATGCTGACTTTCCCCCCTGCAAATCCTTGAGATTTAGCCTGTAGTTTAAATGCTCTGATGCATAAGCTTTCAACTTTCTGTCAACCAGCTTTCAGCCTTCAAAGTGATTTGGTGAGTAAAAGAAATAGCTGATTCCTTATTAGCTGGTAAGTTTATAAGGACCCGTAATGGATTAAATTAAATGTTAAGAATGATAGTCTGAGTTTCCCTGATGTATGTGACATTTTTAATGTTTTTGAAGGAAATCTTTTATTCTCACCGAGGCGGCATTTAAAGGGGTCATATAATGCCAATTTTACAAGATGTAAATAAGTCTCTGATGTCCCCAGAGTGTTTTTGCTCCGTTTTTGTGTGTCACTTTAAATGCAAATTAGCTGCTGCTCCCAAGAAGAGGGCGGAGTTTCAAGAGCTCATGTTAGCAGCTCCAATTACCTCACGCAGACTCACTGAAAATGTCAGAAACTGTTCAGCCTTTTATGTTCAAACCGGAGTCGGACAATGATGGAAAGACTCAAGAAGAAGTGACAACATGTAGAATGCAACATGACGTTTCTGAATGGTTAGTTGATGAATTTATGTAGCTGATGTGGAGTTAACTATCTTAAAGTCATTGATTAGCATATTGTGTCATGATAATCTATAAATCGCTCGTGTGGGAACTGTTGTAAGATGCCAACAGAGCCAGAGAATATATGCTGCATGAAGATATAGGTATAGTTTAGTTTAATTACGGTTATAACTTATGTTGTCATCTTGCTTTTATGACATGCTATTGCATTTGTGTTACATACTGTATTGCAATAACATGGCCTCACCCCCTTTGTTGCGTGTTCTCGGGGGCAGGGTTTATGTAAATTTTAGGCTTAGTGATGTCACTAACCCGGGAAGAAGCTCATTGTAGTCCCTACCAGCTGTTTGTTGTAGTCCTTAAACAGTGAATTCTTTAAAAAAAAATTATCTCGCTTTGCTTTGAGCGTCGTAACTTTGCAAATGTTGTTTATGCTCTAACAGCAACATTACACACTAACTAAAGTTAAAAAAGTGAAATCATAATCAACCGCCCCTTTAATTGATCAAAAACACAGTAATAACATTAATATTGGAAAAATTATTACAATTTAATTCTATTTTAATACATTTTAAAATGTAATATATTCCTGTGATGCAAAGCTGAATTTTCAGCATCATTACTCCAGTCTTAAGTGTAACATGATCATTCAGAAATCATTCTAATATGCTGATTTGGTGCTAAAGAAACATTTCTTATTGTTATCAATGTTTAAAGCAGTTGTGATGCTTAATATTTCTGTGGAAACTATGACTAAGGATTTTTCCAGGATCCATGATTGAATAGAAAGTTCAAAAGAACATCATTTATTTGAAATAGAAATCCTTTGTAACAACTCTTTTTACTGTCACTTTTGATCAATTCAATGCGCCCTTGCTAAATTAAAGCATTATAAAAGTAACATAAAAAGAAAATGTTACTGACCCCAACAATTTGAATGGTAGTGTGTGTATATTTATTTTATACTTAGGAAAATAGTTAAATGGCTATGAATTAAGATCTGTAAGTATTCTCTTTTTTATCTGCCAGTGTGGCAAAAATTTGTACCTATATGCAGTCTGTACAGCTTTAGTTTCTATAATGTATAACATTAGTATCTACCATCAAAGGATAAAGTGCCGTCAGAGGTCACATTACTCAATGTAATGCATTACAAAACAAAACAACTGCTCGTTATGTTCCGTCCAAAGCAGAGAAAGGCAGAGAGTTTGTGAGAGGCTTTTGTGGGCAAGAGTGTTTGTTTTGAGTTGATTGTCTTTATTTGAGGAGGATGGCAGGGAGGGCCTGAACAGTGGGTGTCTTCTTGTGGCCACTTTAAGCCGCCTGTTGGAGTGGGCGTGACATAAACTCCCAAACATAAACGCACAGGGGTCAATCTAATCACTGCAAGACTGCTCATTTGTCATAGGTGTTATTAGTTCAAACAGTGTTTGAAAGGGGGTGATGAAGACTAATGGGGTCTTATTACCTTACGTGACCCTCGGCCTTGTTGTAGCCTACAGGATGTGAGAGAGACAACACTCAGCTGACAGGGTGATTCACTGCTATTGAGACTAGACTGTGCTATTTGTACAATTGCCAATTAACACACTGTCCTGTTTCAGCATGCAACTTCATTACAAGTCATCCGAGAGAATGCAGAGAATTACACTGGAATCAAAGCCTTTCCTAATAACAGAAAATTCCTTAATTGACGAAACCGACAGCTGTGACATTGCAAATGGCTTCATGAAACCAAATGACAATATAAAGGGACTCCTGATAAATAAACTACAGCTCGTACAAAATGCAGCAGCTAGAGTTCTTACTAGAACTAGGAAGTATGACCATATTAGCCCGGTTCTGTCAACACTGCATTGGCTTCCTGTTAAACATCGTATAGATTTTAAAATCTTGCTAATTACTTACAAAGCACTAAATGGTTTAGCTCCCCAGTACCTGAGCGAGCTCTTAATTCATTATAGTCCTTCACGTCTATTGCGATCTCAGAATTCAGGCCAGCTGATAATACCTAGAATATCAAAAACAACCGCAGGCGGTAGATCCTTCTCCTATTTGGCACCTAAACTCTGGAACAATCTTCCTAGTATTGTTCGGGAAGCAGACACACTCTGTCAGTTTAAATCTAGACTAAAAACGCATTTCTTTAACCTGGCATACACATAACACATTACCAATTTATATTTTCAAATCCGTTAAAGGATTATTAGGCTGCATAAATTAGGTCAGCCGGAACCGGGAACACTTCCTATAACACATGATGTACTCGTTACATCAGAAGAAGAATGGCATCTACGCTAATATTAGTCTTTCTGGTTATCCCGAGGTTCACCGTAGTCAACCGGATCCGGGCCGTATCCAGGTGAGACCAAGGACCTGCGCCTTGACACGACCACAGCGCAGCCCTGAAGTATCAGCAGAGATTGAGTCAACTAGATCATCCACTGTGAGGGCCTCATCAACACGACAGCCACGACACAGTTCCTCAACAACCGTCCATACCGGCGTGATGAATACGATCCTCAATTGGATGGAACTGGAATAAATACTTTGAATGCTGCGATCCTATTGGACTTACGATGGCAACCTGAATCGTAACAAAGCACTGTTGGCCAGAGGAGAACTGGCCCCCCGACTAAGCCTGGTTTCTCCCAAGGTTTTTTTCTCCATTTAAACACCTATTTGCCACTTGTCTGCCACCTGATGTCACCTGATGGAGTTTGGGTTCCTTGCCGCTGTCGCCTTTGGCTTGCTTAGTTGGGGACACTTGACATTTGACTTGACATTTGATAATCAACAGTGCTTTGATCTGCCTGCATTGACACTATTCTTTAAGAGCTGCTGTGCAGCCAAATAATGTACCAGTTATCAATGTAAAGCTGCTTTGACACAATCTACATTGTAAAAAGCGCTATATAAATAAAGGTGACTTGACTTGACTTGACTTGACTCCATCCTTAGATCTTCATAATCGAAAAGTTACAGGAATAGTTATAAATAAATAAAATTCTGTCATCCTTTATGTCGCTCCAAACCTGTATGACTTACTTTTTTCTCTCAAGTATGTTGGTGACCAAACAGTTTTGACTTGAACTAAAACACATCTAAATAGTGTTAAACAGCTTAGAATCCAACAATAAATTATTATTTTTTTAAAAGTCCATAGCCACATTAACCAAATATTTGAAGGGGTATTATAATTTTATGAATAAATATTCCAATTGGAAATCTATGGCTCTTTCTCCTTTCTCCAGATTTCATGTTTCCAGCTTCGAAAAATATTGACCTTCCTTCCTCAACAGACCATTTTATAAAGCAAAAACTCCTAATTGGGCAACACCTTTTCTTTTCATTATCCTGTCTCCTTGATATTAGTCAGAAAGAAAATGGGATATGCATTGTTTCAACTTCACATGTAGGAAATGCAGTTCATTCCACCCACTGATTTGACAATGGGTGGGGTGTCATTTTCACAAATGATATCAAGTCCAGAGGAAATACCCCTCCTTCATTCATTTGGAGTTTTTCCTTTATGATGTTTTTCACCTCAGCTAGTTCTAATTGAAAATGCTTTACAAGATTTTTAATGTGGTAGGATATCTGGATTCTTTATTTTTATGAATGTATCATAGTAAACGTGGACTCATAGTTTGCATCTTATATGTTACAGGAAGTCGCAGTTGAGAGGAAGATCACTGACTCTTTGTATCCTGGCAGCAGTGAAGGTTCATCCAGTGGCCATTCATTTCTATGACACAACTAGAGGTTAAGACATTAAGCCCTGTCTGGATATACCATATACTTGCCCAAGGAGTCTCTTTGGACCTAATCTGAAACAAGCAAATAAACTATATGTCAGCTCTGATGGTGGGTTAGAGATCATATCGCTTGGCTTAACTACAGAAACCATCTGTTTAGAATACAAACATATGGATTGAACCTTGCTTCAAAGTTTAGCGATTACAATAGCTGCAGTCAGAACGTTTGGATGACCTTTCAGCTGAATGTGTTTTTTCATGTGCTAATGAAACGACAGGAAAGCACCAAGCGCTGCCCTTCATCTTGACATTGTTGAAACGTTTTAAAAGCAGGGGCTACGCGTGCCTTTAAAGAAACAGTCTCTCTCGGAAGGATTGCGATAAACTCGAGGGGCATGTTTTGGTGACTGACTCAAAAAAGAAAGACAAATATCTGGATAAGAGATCGAAAACAGACGCAAATAGAACAGCGGATAGTCTTTGCTCTATTTGCAAAAGAGCATATCCAAGTTGTGAAATTTTCTTGGCACTTTTCCATGGGAACTGTTCCAGGGTGCATTGAGAAGTACCGCCAGGGAGGTCTTGTTAGAGTTTGACTAATATTGTGTGGATTGAAAGCAAAAGTGCATTTCTCAGCTCATCTCTGGGCGGTAGCAGGTCTACTCCAAAGGATTACCGTGAAGAAAACGTCCAGCAAAATGTAGAGCTTTGACTTTGATCCTGCTTTTGATCCTTGTTTCTTCACAATTCGGGAAGCATAAAACAGCCAGGGGAACCCGAAACCACCTTTTGCGAGCCAAACTTACGCCCCAGCTGAGAAAAAGAAAGCCTTTTTCACACCCAGGCAAGTGTGCCGGTTAAAAGGGGGCTAAGCAAAAGAAGAGTCTCTTACACGAGGACGGAGCGACGCAGCCGGGATGGAGTGCAAGCATGTGCCTGCAAAAAGAGGCGACAGCTGGGGTGGGCCTACCACTACAACATCCTCCACCCTCGACAAGACCGGAGCAAAGACGTCCCTGGAGAGGCACAGTACTAACATCTTGGAGAAAGATGACCACTGTGGGGTCAAAGCAAAGCCAGGCTTGACGTCTTGCCAGATGGAGCGGAAAACAAGTAAATATTTTCTTCTTGTTTACAACTTTGAATCTAAAGAACAGGATATATTACAGTATACTTGTATCACTTTAGTGTTAAATATGTAAGGAATAATATACAAAAAATAGACCCTGGCAGGGTGATCAGGGACCCGACGTCGCTGCTTACTAAATAAATAAATGAATGCACATGAAATATTGAGTATAAATTATTATATCAGGGTTTCCAAAACTGGGATTTGTGAATTGATGAAAAGCTAATAATTAAATCATAAAAGTAAAACAAATAAAATCAATTAAATGAAAGCAATTCATATAAAACACTATTTTATTTGTTTACCTGAATATCATGTGACCATAACCAACATCAGAGAACCGTGAACAAGTGAATGTGTTGTTAAAGGGTTAGTTCACCCAAAAATGAAAATTCTGTCATTAATTACTCACCCTCATGTCGTTCTACACCCGTAAGACCTTCGTTCATCTTCAGAACACAAATTAAGATATTTTTGATGAAATCCGAGAGGTAAATGACTCGTCCATAGACAGCAATTTAACCACCACTTTCAAGGTACTAAAGACATCATTAAGCAGTGGTTCAACCTTAATTTTATGAAGCGACGTGAATACTTTTTGCGTACATACAATGTTTTTGTTCAGCGCTTCCAGGTTCTACGTCAGAACGCGAGCTCAGTATTGGCCGACACTGTTCACGTGAGCAGCACGACGCATTTGCATGACGTTGACGCAGGAGCCGGCCAATAATGAGTCGCATTCAGACGTAGAACCTGGAAGCGCTGAACGTAAACAACGTATGAGAATGACACAGAAGAGAAGATATTGTTGAATAAAGTCGTTATTTTTGTTTTGTTTTTGCACACAAAAAGTATTCTCGTCGCTTCATAACATTAAGGTTGAACCACTGCAGTCACGTCGACTGTTTTAACGATGTCTTTAGTACCTTTCTGGACCTTGAAAGTGTTGATTATATTGCTGTCTATGGACGAGTCATATACCTCTCGGAATTCATCAAAAATATCTTAATTTCTGAAGATGAACGAAGGTCTTACGGGTGTGGAATGACATGAGGGTGAGTAATTAATGACAGAATTTTCATTTCTGGGTGAACTAACCCTTTAAATTATTGAAATATTAACTTAGAATCTAATGGGGACTTCAAGTAAATATTTTAGGCCAAAAGAATTCAGTTGACCATAAAAGTTTATACTATTATATGATTTTTTTTTAAAGACAATAAAATAAAGTGCAATGACAGACATGAAATTAAGCTATGTAGGAAATTGGTTGTCTGGGACAATGGTAAATTTTACACTTCAGCATCATTTTACAGTAAAAATTGACTGCAGAATGTTGTGATTAACCAATCAGAATCGAGTATTCCATAGTCACATAATCACATAATCATATTTAAAAAAAAAGATAGATAGACGCAACATGCTGCTATCCCCTAACTGTTTGGACATCAGCTCTTACAAACCCTCAATGACACATTTGTTTCCTCACAGAAACAGATGAACCGTACAGTAATAGCTCTTCAGTTCATACCCACTGACCATAATGCTCAAGCTGTGGGTAGTATTATCTGGAAAGAATGCGTAATAAGGTTTGCAGATGACCAGGCACCCACTGCATATAGGCGGCAGTTCACACCAGTGACTGTGTGACAGAGGGGTTTTACAGCTCCTCTGATGAGAATTCAAACCCGTTTCAGACAGTCCAAAACTGTTTTTGCAGAATTCAAGAGGTTGCTCTGATGTTGTTACAGCTTTGGAGCGTGTAAAATAGAGGGAGGGGAGGATGTGGAGAGGCTGAGATGGAACAGCTAATTCCGTCACTTTATATTGGTTTCATACTGTTCCTAGGAAGAAATGCTGAAGTAAATGTCAGCATTTTCTTCTCTCTTTTTCTTTCCTTTTCTCTCACTCTCTCCTTGTATGGGACTGGTGTCTCCACACAGCATCATGATTTGATGAGATGCAGAATGCTATCCTTGTTATTCTTGCATCTCCAGATGCTGATAGCATGAAATTGGAAAATGATACAGTGTGGTTTAAAAGTCTGAGAGCACATAAGTTTACATTGTAGAGCAAAACGTCAAAGTAAGTCAAGTTATGTTTAAAGGATTAGTTCACTTTCAAATAAAAATTATTCCAAGCTTTACTCACCCTCAAGCCATCCTAGGTGTATATGACTTTCTTCTTTCTGATGAACAAAATCGGAGAAATATTAATAAATATCCTGACGCATCTGAGCTTTATAATGGCAGTAAGCGTTACCAAACGAGTATGAGCTGAAGAAAGTGCCTCCATCCACATCCATCCATCATAAACATATTCCACACGGCTCCGGGGGGGGGTTAATAAAGGCCTTCTGAAGCTAAACGATGTGTTTTTGTAAAAAAAAATATCCATATTTAACAAGTTATGAAGTAAAATATCTAACTTCCGCCAGACCGCCTTCCGTATTCAAGTTACGAAGAAAGTGTAAACTGGCGTCACATCAGTTACACTTTTTTCCGTAAGGTGAATAGGGAAGGCGTAGGACGTAGCGTAAGTTTTTGAACTGCTAGAGTTTTACACTTTCGTTGCAAGTAGAATGTTGTGTTTTCCTCATTGCATAACTTATATTTCACAGGGATATTCTCCATCTGTAAATATTAGAAAGTTATGCAAATATTTCGTGCCAAATGCGTGCCAAATCGATAAAGTGCAATAGAAAGGAGCACAATAATTCTGTATAAAATATACATTTTGCTAAAATATTTGTTGTTAGACATTAAATATGCCATATGTAGAATTGGATTTTTATCCAAATAAGAAAAGTAGAAAATACAAAGATATATAGGCCTACTGTATATCGCCATTCACCCCAAAAAATACTGAGATATGATTTTTTTTTTTGTCTACATTGGCCAGCCCTATAGCCCTACATGAGAGTAAGAAAGAGTCTACCAGTACAGGTTTTATGGACATTGAGGTGTAATAGCACATTCATGGTTTTTAAGTTCTTAAACAGCTCCAATCTCATCACTCCACACTCGCATTTCCCAGAGAAAAACTGTTATTTTATCCTATCCTCCAACTGGACAATTACATCCAACAGGGGAATCTGACCTTTGATATACAACCCCAGGCCGGCCAGGTCCCCAAATCCTCAAGCTGTGAGGGAGTTTCCCTCATCTGTCTGAACTGAGAGCCCATATATCACTGGCAGCTCAGTGCCAAGTAAATGGGAACATTCTTTCTTCCTTTCATTCCTACCATTAGTTTTTAGGCTAGAGGAACTTCCTGTCTTTTTCTTCATGTTAATGATAAGTTAAGCATGAGCACTATGAGTCAGGTAGGATGGTTCAGCTAAGCAAGCAAACCTCTGTGGTCTAAACTGAACTCCACCCTTGAGGCTCAGGTGTCCATCCAACGAAGCGAGCGTGTTCACCAAACGACTCTCTCCCCTGAAACCCAATCCTCTCAAAGAGCTGACACATTGATTCTATGCATGACATTGATGAAATGTGGCCACTTAATTTGGAGTGGGACAGAATGTGCAAACTTACAGATTCTGTACATGATTATTTAGGCACATCCAAGGCCGTAGCAGTCATAACTTGTAAAATTCAGTGCTCATGTCACTTTGTAGGAACGCTTTTAAATTGTTCCTACATCCACAATCTCTGGTAATGGAAACAGTGGTTACCATAAGGTTCCCATAAGGTACCAGTGATTCACCCCCACAATGAACATTTTGTCATCATTTACTAGCTCTAATGTATTTTGAAACCCACATGAGTTTCTTTCTTCTGTAGAAAACAAATGGATTTGGCAAAAAGTCAGGGAATGACAGCCTCAGTCACCATTCACTTTCATTGCATATTTTTCCCATTCAGTAAAAGTGAATGGTGACTGAGACTTTCATTCTGCTTCTGCTTTGGTTTTCCACAGAAGAAAGAAATGGGTTTCAATGACTTGAGGTTTTGGAACAACATAAGGGTGAGTAAACGATGACAGAATTTTCATTTTTATGTAACTATATCTGCCTTTAAATGATATATATATATATATATATATATATATGATTTTTTAAATCACATAATGGGGAGTTATGAGAGAGTTGAACTATGTGTTTAAAAACAACCTACAAAAACACTGCTAGAGAAAATATTGTTCTAATTGAATTTTTTGGCTCAAAACCTCAGCGTTTCTGACTAGCTCTTGTGACAACTTCCCCGCGTGACAACTAGCCCCGCTCTCCAGCTCTATTCTGTATCCCGGTTCTTCGCTGTTGAATTTGGAGTGTACAAATCCAAAAATCAGAGGAACCAAAGTCAGCCAGGAACGTCACACAGCATAGCCATCCTTAAAAAAGCAAAAGTGAAGCGCAAACCTCGTCCAGTGCCCCAGCCCTGCCCGCCTCGATGCGCATTTGGAGCTCGCGAGAGATCATCACTCGCAACGACACGAAATCCGATCCAGGCTCGCGCTGCTAAAGGGGGAGTGGAGGAAACACATGAAGTTAAATTAGAAAAGCTCGCGGAGCAGCAACAAAAGAGACTGTATTCAGAGTTAATTTAAGGTAAGAGAAGTTTAGTTTGACCCGATATATTTCTTTAAGTTTAAAAGCTTTATTTGCGTAAAAAAGATTGGATTGGTGAAAGGCATGCGCTGAAGTCATGACAAAACAAGTTTTGAGGTTTGATTACATATCATCCAAATTATATTATGTGACGCTTCTTCATTAAAGTGGTGACAGGAGAGCAATATTTTGCAATGAATTCATGCTGTTTTAAAAGAAAAGAAAAAAACCCTTATTGGTTGCTTTGGGTTGTCTTTAGGCATAGACAAAGTTTATACAAGTGTTTAAATAAAGAGAAGAACAATGTTTTGAACTTAAAGTGACAGGTTGCTCTGTGGATATGTCAGGCATATTGTATTTTATATTTAACAGTTATTCTTGGTTGTACATTTATTTTGTAACCTAAAATGTGCTTCATATGGTAACATCTAAATTAACAGTTTTCATTCTTTAAAAAAAAAATCAGACTGGATACTTACACCAACAACATTTTAACTTTAATTGTTATTATTTTGTGCACATTACCACATTTTTAGTGTTTGTTAATTAAAAAGTAGAAAGCAGTCAGTGAGTCACAGTAAATCATAACTGAATAACTTAGCTTGGATTCTGGTCCGACTCTGATGTGTGTTTCTTATTCTTTTAAAAGAATAAGAAACAAGTAAAAACTATGCATCAGGTAATTTTATGATTTTCTTATGTTTAAAGAAATTCTTCAAAGTAGTTGGGTTGACTGGGAAAACATGCAAATGAAAAGAAAAGAGTAAAGTTGCATGTGTTTATTGCTGATTATTGGATTTTGCTCCAGGTTTTTAAGTAGTAAATTATTTTAGATACCATAAAGATGAATATCTGTAAAAATGGAAAGCTTTTTATCACAGTGCGCTAGAGGTTGTGTTACATGGCCTGATTAAATTAAGAGGTGTTTTTGCTGGTGGAATGAAAGGCAGATGCACATTATTCATGCTCTATTATAATTTTATTTCATGTGCTATGAAAGCTCCTTTGAGTCTGGCAAACTTGCACATAAAAACAAATGGGATAGATTTAGAACTCTTGCTTTTTTACTACCTTTTTTTTTTTAAAACTCAGACTGTGGCTCGGGCAAGACAAAGACCTACCTGCTTGGACTGAGAAAAAAACACAACATTGTTTGCAAGTTTTGCTGCCAAGTCTGAGGTTGAGGATGAAAGCTGAAAACTACCTCAGGGAAACCTTGAGTGGTTAATTATTCAAAGGTCTATTAGGGAAACAGATTGTGTTTATGTTGCACAGGTTAACCACACTTATATTAAGTGAGTGAAGCCGTTCTGCCAATGATGTAATTGTTAACAGTCTTTCTCAGGATGTGATGTGCTGGTATAAGATGTTGAGGGTTTGTGTTTTAAAAGTTCTGTTCCTTTCCCGAGGCGCTCGTTCTTTTGTAGGCAGGATCTTCAAGCACGCTTGTTTTATTTACTAAAACTTTGATGCCACAGTATATCACTGCAGGTCAAAGTTCAAGCATTTAAATGTAGACTTTGTCTTGTAAGTGATGATGGAAATGCATGAACCTGTCAGGATGTCAGCATATAAACCAATGACTCCTGTGCCTTAGAGAGATTTCTCAAGGCATGCTGCAGTCTCAAGCAGGGAATTTTCTCGGCAGTTGAGGAATGCTAAGGGAGGGACTAGAGCCCACGGTGAAGGAAATACTTTCTGCAGTTCGGAATGAGACTTTTTAGCCCAGTCAATAAACCTTTGCCATTTTCAACAAATAGATGACTGTTTTAACATCCATCTTTGCCAAACTATGGGTAGAACTGCAAATATCAGCATTAAGATTTATTTACAGGAGGTTCTTAGAACTATAAATGTGTGAAAACGTTATGCGGTCTACAAATATTTGCCTGTAGGCATCGTGAATCACAGCAAACTGTGAAAATAATCATTTTGAACAAAATTCCTTGAACTTTATATGTCAGCGTTTCTTTTATAAGTCTGTCTGCAAAAATGACTACAAACTAATATGATTCAACTTTTTAGTAGGGTGACTCATGGAAACTAGAATTACTTGAAAGACATATAATACTCTTGACTTTTAGGATAATTATACTCCCATTTGAGCACATTGCTACTATAATTGAAACTTATACAGCACCCAGATGATTGTGACAGAAATGATGAGATCATGAAATAAAATATAAAGTAGGTTAATATTTGCCAAAACCTGTCCAGTTGCTCTCTCTAGTAAAACAGGCCTGTGATATTATATGCATCACCCTGTGTTTGTTAGGCTGAAACAATTAAGTGCAATTTAAAATAGCTCTTCCATCATAAGACTTGGTGGTGTGTGCTAAATTTTACATTTATAAGCTGAGTTGAGCAACACTTTGCTTGTCTTTGTGAACTGAAAAGCATTGCAATTGCCATAGCTGTGAATGTAGTACATAATTTTAATTTTCTTTTGAGTTGATTGTTGTTTTATTCTTCCATTACAGACCTCAGCAGAAGTGCCAGTTTGTCGGAGAAGGAGCTGAAAGAGGCACGTACCAAGAGTCAGATCATTGCTGCTCAGCTCCAGGCCAATTCCAACTCTAAAGGCGTACAACTTTTCAACCGTCGCAGACAGAGAGTGAACGCTTTCACACTTGTGAGTGTCGGAGGAGGGGGAGTAGAGGCATCTGAGAATGTAATTGATTCATCTTCTGAAAGTCCACAGACATGGGACAAACAGCACTCGACTGAGGACCAGCACATAGAGTTGAATCACAGGAACCTCAAGACAGGTCTAACGCGGTCGGCTGGCAGAATCCTCAGTACTGGGTGCGACATGGAAGATGCTAGCAAGGTTACGCGGGAGGATGTAGCAGAGGAAAGTGGCCAAGAAAGACACTTTCTACCCGTCAATGAGAAGGATGAAGAGCTCTCAGAAGACCTCACAGAGGATGTGAAGGATGAGATTACTCTTAGAAGTGACAATACCCTTGTTGTTATGAACAGAACTGGTCAGGATGAAGCTGAAGCCAATGAAGCGCACAATAAAGAAATTGTGAATGGATACAGTATGCAGTGCAAAGGAAAAGCAGCCAAGACGGTGACTAAACAGCCCACCATCATAAACAGAACAGCTCGGCCATTTTTCTCCCCGACAACAGTAGGATCCTCAGAAACTACAAGTCCAGGCATGGACATCCCTCCAGCCCCATCCCATGACTCCACAACACACTTTGAACCACAACCTTCAACTTACCCAATACACGCAAGACCAGTTTTCTCGCCACCACCACCTCCACCTTCATATCCAACTCCTCCTCTCCCTAGCTACTCCAGCCCTCCTCCACTTGATGCAGCCCATACTCCTCCACCCCAACCTTCTTCCTACTACATCCGCCCATCTGTCCCGAGGCCTACATTTGTTCCTGAACTCTTGAGCGAGAAGAGATCCACAACACCCATCAAAACGGGCATCCTCGATGAGGGCCGGGCTCGCCGAGCAACCCGCAAGTCGATGTTCACATTTCAGGAGAAGCCAAAAGTGGCTCCGAATCCCGAACTCCTGTCCTTGGTGCAGGGTGCAGATGAAAAGAAGAAACCGAAACCCCAACCAGATGCAGCGCAGGAGGAGGAGCTGCTGGCTCTCGGGGCCGAAGCCTCAAACTTCCAGACCAAGGATGAGGACGTTCACGAGGAAGCTTTGGTGCCAGAGTGGGCCTCGAGTTTGAAAAGCTCCAGGACGCGTGCCAGGATGGAGCACAAGCCAGAGCAAGCCCTGACCAACGCTTCAGGAAAAGGAGCTGAACTGTTTGCCAAACGCCAGTCAAGAATGGAAAGGTACGTCCATGACAACAAGGAGCTGAGATCTCCCTCTCCTACCATGTCCTTGCCTCCTTCGTGGGTGTATCCATCCAACATGCCTGGTCGAGTAAAGGCCATAGTGAACACCTCCAACATAAGTACGCAAATTTCAAAGACACTTCAAGCTCAGCAGGCCACTCAGAAAAAGACTGTCCCTGCCAAAACGCCAGTACCCGCTCCGGCTCCACCACCAGAGATACCCTTGGAGAATGGTTGCACTAAAATCGAGATGGAGCTGTCCAGACATCAGCCGTACCAGCTCAACTCATCCCTCTTCATCTTCAACCCAACGAAAGATCCCTACAGCACTCTTCCCAGAGCCGCCCCAGCTCCTAAACCTATCATGACAGCCCACAGCTACTCCAGACAATCATCCCTTCCATTAAGCCCATTGCCATCACCGTACAGCCCGTCTGCAGGCTATCGATCAACCCATTGCTTTTCACCTCCAATGACGCCTCTCAGTTCCATCACAGCAGGCAGTGTCAGTTCCCCAGTGTCTCCTTTAGCTCCAGAACGTGTGGCTTCACCTCGCTCTGGCGTCCAAACTCCACGTCCTACGTTCTCCGCCAAAAAAGCTGGTATCACCCCACAGGTGTGGAAACCATCTTCATTCTTTTAAACCTTTCCATTTCTGCTCTTCTTTTCTTTATGTACTCCTCAGACCAAAGAATAATGGAAGGGAAATACATATCAAACTGACTGGCCACTTAGAAGTAACAAGACAGCAGTTAGGTACAAAAAATAGCTCTACAGGAAACAATAAACGTAGCACTGTTGGTTTCATGCTCAGATCTGTTTTTTTCTTGTTTATTTTTTGAGTTTTGCATGTGGAGGCAATAAATGTCAGGTCTTACACTTTTAAAAATGATTTAAATTGTAATTCATGAACTGGCCACCAGAGGGCTATAAATAGAAATTTACTTGTTTTTTAATCAAAGACATTGTAATTTAGTGCAGCTGTGTGTTTTAGAACTAGAGTTTATTCAGTTTTGTGCTCATGCCATATATATTTTAGGTACAAAACCAGTGTGTCTTTTTCCAACGCTTGCCTCCAAGTTTTCAGGTTGGAGTTGGCACAGTCTTATAAAGCACTTTAGCAGATGGCGTCTTGCCTTTTATGATCTACGATATACAATTTAATATGACTAGGACGATATGAGGGCCTCTGTACTTCATAGTACGACACCTGTAATGTTCTCTTTCTTAATTAGTTCTGTATGCTTCTCTTTGATTTATAGGTGTAGTTTACAGCTTGCATGCTGTGTGACAGTATGTACTAGGATATAGTGTGCATACACAGTTATACTGCAGACCTCTGATTCAACAATGAAGTTTAATGAAGTCAGCTTACTTTATCGCTACACACAGTTTGTGGAATATATTTTTATGCTAGTTTTGTTTTCAAACTGATTTTTTCCCTTCTAGCTTAATCTCTTTCAAATGATTTTGTCTACTCTGTTTCATTAAAATAATGAAACTCAGTTTCTGATCTGTCTCTGGTTTTCATACTATATTATCTTCTTCTGTCGACTAATCTGCTGAATTTCCTGTGTGGATTTCTGCTTCTATTTTCAGCATTCCCTATAATCAGTTGTTTCAGTTTTGGTAGTATTTATTCCTCTCCTTAGTGATGAGAATCACAGGCCAGCTTTCCCACACAAAGAGTTGTTTTATCTATACACTTGCAACAACAAAACAAAGATATGTGTATCAGAGCAACCCACCGCATGTTGCTCTGACCCAAAATGAAATTAGAAACTTTTTTTTTTTTTTTAAACTCTGACTGAATATGTATGTGCCCTGCACATTCCTGGCCTGCCCCTAAAAAAACGCACATCTGAGCCGAAACAGGCCCCTGTGGGCTTGAGCTTTAGGCTAACGGCCTGACCTCTGCCCTCCCTCATGCTTCGAAAAACACATTTGCTGGAGGTGAAAACATATCCAGCAGCCTCAACAGTGCAAATGCATATCTCAGTAAAGGTTAGTGGTCTTGGCAGTGTGTATGCAAGTGATCTGAAGATGGCATGATATCCTGGTGTGCTGGGAAACTACTCAGACATTGGACAAGAATAAACAGCTCAGTGTAATCACAGGATGCATGAGAGGGCCTGATATCGATAACATCACATCTAAAGTTGCATGCAGTTCAGCAGGAGGTGTTTTAGATGTGTTTCAATGCCGTGTTTACAGGCTAATCTTACCCAAACGTGGGCATGATCCTGGCATGAACTTAGAAAGCTTGAGTTTTTGAAAAAACAGTATTGTGATATCAGTGGACCCAGAATTGTTCTGTTGTTGTAGTACCTCGAGCATGATGATATCTTTGTTTCTGCGCACTAACATTCCTCTCTATCTACATTCTGATAAACATTGCCATAAGAAATGAATCATAACATGTTATGCAAGGCTCAAATATAAGGATTGTATGCTGGCTCAGTGTGAGTTTTAGGCAAGTTGAGTGAACTGTCACATGTCTTATTAGATCAGTGCTATATATATATATATATATTTGATCATGTACGCACATTTTATGTTTTCCACAATTTATGCCTTGTTTTCTGTGACATTTGTTTGAGAATTATGCTTGTCAACTTTTTAACCTTGTCAGCTAAATGAAATTATCTAACATGCTGTCCAGTATTATCTGCTCACTAAAAGTGTGTATGAATTTTATTGGACTTGCCTGTATAATAATGTCTAGCTATTATATATCTGACTAGCAAATTTTGTTTGTAAAGAAATTTTGAAATATGATGATAATTTAAATTTATATGTGTGAAAAATGTATAATAAATATTTTTTTTTTATTTTTAAATATTATAAAATTAATTTAAAATATAAATGTTTATCTTTATTTTTTAAATATTTGTATTAAAATGTAAAAATAAATATTAACTTAAATTATACATTTACATTTTTTAATTATAAATGTTAATATAAAATTATCATTATGATGATAATTATTAATTGATAAATTACATTTACAGATTATTTGTTTTGAGTCCAGTGAAGATTGTTGGCAAAGTAGAAATTTGAACAATGGACAGCAGAAAAATCCTTACTCTTGAGCCCTTTTATTATCATTGTTCAGTGTTTGTGAGTGTATTTAACAATACAGACACTAAATCAAAGTGAAGTCTCGCCTCTAAAACTAATCTTTTCTAATCTTTTATCAGATTAAGGAGGAGATCCCAGCACCAGTTACTAGCCCCGGCTCCACCACCCCAACCTCCAGGACGCCCAACCTGACTCGACGCTTCACCAGCCCTGAGGTGCTTTCCACTGCTGTCTGGGCCCCCAGCAGCCCTCTAGCGACCTCTACATCATCCAGCCCCATCTACAAGCCCACACCAATCTCCCCCTCCCCCCGACCCATCCATAAGCCTGTTGCGACATGCCCTTCCCCAAGTCCCATCCACAAACCCATTGCAAACACTCCATCTCCAGGTACCATCTTCAAGCCGACTGCCACCTCTCCTGTGTCTCCACCCTGGGAAACCAGGTGCCAGTCCCCGGCCGCCATCCAGGACACCAAAGCCAACCACCGCATTTTGGCCAAAAACATCATCAATGCCGCCAAGCGGAAAAACAGTCCGTCTCCCGGGGCGCTGAGTGGGCGCAGTCTGCCCATCTCCCCCGTGAACGGCGGGATTGTGCCTTATGAACACAAGCCTGCCAGTCCCTTTCAGCCACGGATGCTGGGGGCTCAGTCGCCCACCCTTACCAGTCCATCACCCACCCGCATGATCCACTCTCCAGTGCGTTTGTACAACACCCGCTCGCTGACCGACTCCGACGCCTCAGTCGAATCTGAGGATTCAGGTCTGCGCTCTCCTGGAGTGCGCAGCTACAACACCTGCCCCCGTGGCTGGACCGGCGGTCTGCAGGTGAAGAGGGGAGGCCTGCCTGAAGATCTGTAGGAAGCACTTAAGGATGATTTATACTTCAGCCTGACCAAAGTGTCCCTTAAATATTGAATGTAAAAATACAGCATTGTGGATTTGCAGTACATGGCTAAACATCGCCAACAGTACAGTATTGTTGACTGTGTGATGGGATCTATACAAGATAAGAAATACACTATCGTTCAAAAGTTTAGTCACTTTTTTTTTTTAAAGAAATTAATACTTTTATCCAGCAAGGATGCATTAAAATGATCAAAAGTGACAGTAAAGACTTTTACATAGTTACAAAATTTAAATGAAAAAATTTTAAATTAATTTAAATGCTGTTCTTTTGAACTTTCTATTCATCAGAGAATCCTGAAAAAAATTATCATGGTTTTCACTGATAAAAATAAGACGTATCTTACGAATCAAATGTTGCTGAAAATTCAGCATTGCCATTAGAGGAATAAATTACATTTTATAATATATTTAAATAGAAAACAGTTATTTTTAATTGTAATAATATTTCACAATATTACTGTTTTTACTGTAATTTTAATCAAATATATGCAGCCTTGGTGAGCATAAGAGCTCATTTAATAAAAAAATAAATAAATCTTACCAACCCCAAACTTTTGAATGGTAGTGTAGATCACCTAAAATGAAAATTCTGTCATCATTTACTCACCCCACATGTTTACTTAAACCAATATGACTTTCTTTTATGTAAACACAAAAAGTAGGTGTTTAACAGAATATTCACATTGCTCTTTATCATATGAAAGTGAATGAGACTGATGCTGGAATATGACTACACTGTAAAACCCGATAAGTTATGGTAACTCAAACCATTTGAGGAAACTGATTGCCTTAAACCATTTAAGTTTTAAAACCAATAAGTATGAGTACTGTAAACTCATTAGTTAAATTCACTTATATTTTAGTGTTGGTTTAGTCAATCATTAGAGTAAACTCAACTTAAAGATTTTAAGTTCATTCCACTCATTCAGATTGAATTCAGGTAACAAATCTAACTAAGTCTTAACAACTATATAGCTACTTAAATGGTTTGAGGAAACCGATTGCCTCAAATGGTTTAAGTTAATCAAACTCAAAGTAATAAAGTTACATAAGACTAAGCAAAAACTAACATCGGTACAAAGCAATGATGAAAGAACAGAAGTGACTTATGCTATATTCCAAGTCTTCTGAAGCCATCTTATTTACTTTCAGAATTTAAGCTGTTGATGCTGAAAATGTTCCCTTCTATTTCAGATTAAGTCATATTAGATCAATTAAAATTGACTACTTTTATAGTGCATGTTGTCATTGCTGGAGACTGACAGCATATGTGCACCTTCACTTTCATATTCTTGTTTGGTCTATGGAAGAAAGAAAGATTTGATCAGGGTCATATGATTTTGCAACAACATGAGGGTGAATAAATTAGAACTAAATGTTCATTTTTAGAGTGAACCTTTCCTGTAAACTCACATATGCAGCAGTCTGTAATCTAATGAAGGCATTACATGGACTCAGAAAGGTGTACCAAAGAATTTCAATGCTTATTACCAAAGATAAAAAGTAATGTGCAAGACTTTTCAAAGCAGTATTAGTTATTAACCTCATTTAAAAAAAAAAAAAAAATCTGCATAAATATAAAAGGGACTGACCCTTTTGCTTTTTGTACAGTATGTTTTGACAATGTGTGAGAGTATTGGAATGTGACACTATTCATAAGTCCGACTCAAGTCAAACTTGGAAGGAACTGACTGCTTATTGCTTATTGTGTCAGTTTAGATGTAAAGGCAGAACGACACAGCAAGGTTTTTACGGTATGAGTGAGAAGGTAGGAAATTTACTACATTACATATACTATAAATGGAAGATGCTAGTGATTTGAAATCCAATGCGGTTTCCATATTAGTTTAGTGCTGACATACATGACAGAAACAAAATAGGTGGTCTGATGCAGACAGAAGAGAGGTGAAAATATAAAGCATTAGGAGGTCTGTACAGTGTGATTTCATGTGAAATGTAGGAATAACATGATTGAACTGAATTTCAGTGTTCATTAATGCACCTTGCTTATTAGTTATAATTCAGTTTCCCAAGAGGGCAAAACAGGAGAAGAGAGAATTCTTGCTGAGGTTAACTGGCAGTATATACAGTACAAGTTAATGTTCACATAGAATTTCAGTATATCACATAGAAGGGACTGAAGCAATTCTGGTTTTAGGGTGACTGAGTACTCTGTTGGTACAGTAAGATAGTTACTTTTTTACACATTTCACACAGATATATTTCATGGGTCACTTGTAAGGTTTATCATATTTTTAAACACCTCTCTCAGATTGTCTACAGCATGCATTACACTTGACTGGTATATTTTTACACTCTGTATACTGTGTAGTAAAAGGTAATTCACACTACTCAACACCAACATTTGTCTTTCAAAGTTCTGAAATTACATATTGAAATCTGTCTGAGCTGAATACTAGCACTCATGTAAGGATTAAGTCTCAAGGGTCATGCATGCCAAGTGTACTCATGTTAGCCTGCACTCAAATATTGGATCACCGTGCATGAGAAAATGATTCTCTGCGTTGGTGCATCAGCAGATTTTTGAGAATTTTTGCATTTGGAGAATTTTGATTGACAGGGACATCAGCTGTAAAGTGACTTGGCACCTTTGGTGAGAATAATCTTACCACTTTCAATGCTTTACAGCCCCTGTACTTACGCTATCCTTCATTTGGATTATGGGAGAAGTTATTCATTATTCAACTTACATATACATTTCCTTTAAGTTTGATATCATGTCTGAATAACCAGCCTCAATATTATCTCTCTCTCTCTGTTCAGTTCTTTTTAAATTAAGTGAATAAAGACAAAAAAATGTCATGTTCTTGGATAAAGGTCTTCATTTCTTGACATCTTTTGATGGTGAAAGCACCAACTATAATTTTTTTTCAAATTTGAAATTACAAATGCATACAGTTTTACCCATCTAAGTGTAATTTCCTCAGTATTTTAGGGAGAAAATTATACATTATTATAGCCAGGTACTTTATTATAGTGTGATTATAAAAGAATGTAGATTATATTCTGAACTCTGGTCCTGATATATGGGACATGAAATATTTTACATAAATGAATGTATATCATCATCATCATCATCATCATCATAATCATTATTATTTTGCCTCAATTAAATACAAAAGTCAAAACTTAACAGACAAAACTTGTCGGGCAGTATAGACAAGTTTTTAAAATCATATAGTCTAGTTTGTGAATTGCATTGATATAATAGGATTAATAATAATAAAAAAATCTTTAATCAAATAGTTGGGTCTAATGTTTCTTGAAGAGATCGTCAGATAAGGCCACAGATGCCTGGTCAATAGCGCCACCTAAAGGACTAAAATGGTAAATTCTGGTGTCATTCCAATTGTCTCTATCACTGCAGAGGGTAAACTCAGGAATCACGATATACGTTCAAAAGAATATATCTAATATTAATTACACGACGAATACAAGTAATTCATTATTAAATTAAATCCTCTAAAATGCAATTGATAAAGACCACATGTGCTGACATTATACTACACTGTGTATTTTAGTATTTAACGACCTTAAGAATTTCCTAAGAAAACTTAAGAAAAACATTCTAAAAAAGAGAATAAATAATAATGAATTTTGTATTATTTGATCAGTAACGTCAGCATGGTCCTCAGTGACGTCAAGGAACAGTTTGTTCTTTTGTAAAGTCTTTTCTTGATAGTGATAAAAATGTAAAATAAAACGATCTGTTCTTGAGCTTATATCAGCTCTCAGAGGCGTGTTTATATTCTGTTTAGATTATTTACTCATGCACGGTAACATGTTTTACATACTCCAAAGAGACCCTCAATGCTGCATTGATGCTGCATAAACAGCTCCAATGGCAGCAATAAGCGACGGTGAATCACAACAACAACCGGAAGTGACAAAATAAAATAACCCTTCCGCTGTCTGTAAATGTATTCTATTTGTGAGCTGTCACATCAATTGCATATGACACGAAATTTCACACACACACACACACACACACACACACACACACATATATATATATATATATATATATACACACACTACCAGTCAAAAGTTTGGAAACATTACTATTTTTAATGTTTTTGAACGAAGTCTCTTATGCTCATTAAGGCTGCATTTATTTCATAATAAATACAGAAAAAAACAATAATATAGTGAAATATTATTACAATTTAAAATTATGGTTTTCTAATTTAATATACTTTAAAATATAATTTATTCCTGTGATCAAAGCTGAATTTTCAGGATCATTACTCCAGTCTTCAGTGTCACATGATCCTTCAGCAATCATTCTAATACTGTGATTTAATACTCAGTTATTATCAATGTTGAAAACAGTTGTGTTGCTTAATATTTTTTTGGAAACTGTGATACATTTTTCAGGATTCATTGATGAATAAAAGGTTAAAAAGAACAGCATTTATTCAAAATATAAATCTTTTCTAACAATATAAATCTACTATCACTTTTTATCAATTTAACACATCCATGCTGAATAAAAGTATTAATTTCTTTTAAAAAAAAGAAAGAAAAAAAATTACTGACCCCAAACTTTTGAACGGTAGTGTATATTGTTACAAAAGATTTCTATTTTAAATAAATGCTGATATTTTTTTACTTTTTATCCATCAAAGAATCCTGAAAAAGTATCACACGTTATAAAATAATATTAAGCAGCACAGCTGTTTCCAACATTGATAATAAATCAGCATATTACAATGATTTCTGAAGGATCATGTGACACTGAAGACTGGAGAAATGATGCTGACAATTCAGCTTTGCATCACAGAAATAAATTATATTTTAAAGTATATTAAAATAGAAAACCAGAATTTTAAATTGTAATAATATTTCACAATATTATTGTTTTTTTCTGTATTTATTATGAAATAATTGCAGCCTTAATGAGCATAAGAGACTTCGTTCAAAAACATTAAAAATAGTAATGTTTCAAAACTTTTGACTGGTAGTGTATGTATATATATATATATATATATATATATATATATATAATAGAGATAATATTAATTATATATAAAAGGGTTTTATTGCCAAGAAAAATTGCCAAGGAATTTGTCTTGGTGACAGAGCTTCCACACAGACAGAATGACAGTGACAAGACAGATAATAAAAAATAGAATAAAATAGAATAAGTGATTAAAAAATAAAACTATATATAAAATACACAATATGCAAAAATAGACAATATACAATATATGTATGTACAGGTTTGTTATACACAAATGCAGGGAAATATAAATAAGAGGTATGGTATGCTACATAAATATAAGTATAAATAGTGTTATTTATTGCACATGTTTATTACCCAGTGGGGGCGCCAGTGCTGATGGTGCAGGTGTTGGATCAGAATTTTCCCAGCCTCTAGCTGCTGCCTGTCTGTCAGGAAGTTGGTGTTTCCATGACAGATGGAGGAGGGCACAGAGAGCTGGGTTAATGTGGACAGGAGGAGGTTTGGAATGATGGTGTTGAAAGTCGAGCTGAAGTCCACAAACAGGATCTTCACATAAGTCCCTGGTTTGTCCAGATGTTGCAGGATGTAATACAGTCCCATGTTGACTGCATCATTCACAGACTTGTTTGCTCAATAAGCAAACTGCAGGGGGTCCAGCAAGGGTCCAGTAATGTCCTTTAGGTAGGCCAACACCAGTCTTTTAAATGACTTCATGACCACAGACATTAAAGCAACAGGTCTGAAGTCATTTAGTCCTGTGATTTTGGGTTTCTTTGGGATGGGGATGATTGTGGAGAATTTAAAGCAGGAAGGGACTTCGATAGCTCCAATGATCTGGGCCAGCTGGTCAGCACAGAATTTCAGACAGGCTGGTGTAACGCCATCTGGGCCTGGTGATTTCCTCGTCTTCTGTTTCCGGAAGGCCTGATATATAGGCTATATATAAATATATAGGCTATTTATAGCAGTGGAACAGACAATAAAGGATGAATTACAGAAATATAGGAAATGCAGGGTAAATCAAAATCAATCAAAATTAAAAGGACAAGGTTAGGATTAAAAAGAAACAATAATTTGAATGAATTTACATACAAGATATGGAATATGCAAAATACAGTCTCTTGATGCAGGGTAGGAATTGCAACGTTGAGGGCAGGACAGGTAATATACTAAACAGCATTTTTTTATTTTTTGATATTTTCACTAGATTTATTAAATATAAGGATATAAACAAAAACAACAACATGCTTACAAATTCAAGAGTTGATGTTTGGAAAAGCATATTTACTCAAGACGACCACAACAGATCTCGCCCCGAAATTACTTTAAGAACTACTTTAAAAAGTTGACCATGATGAAAGACGTTTTATATTTCATAATAACTTGTTGGTTAAATAAATAATCAATTAATGAATTCTGGCGCTGACAGGACTTTTACTATGACAGCTTGACAGTGAGCTCGTGTCTTCTGATTGCAGTGTCACGCTTCACTATTCTTACTGGATTGTTAGATTGCTCTGGATTGTTTCCTCGGGACGTTCACAATAAGGTTAAAATATCAAACACATCTCATGACACCAATCCAAAAGGAGCGGGGTTTATCAGGGGGGACCTGGAGCATTAATTTCCCCACCGATTTAACTCCGCATCCCTTGTTTATATGTTAAAAACTGAAGAATTCAGCTCAGTGGAAAAAGCGTTTGTTGATGGTGCAATGTTGTGGTTTGCGATGTATTGCTGGTTAGCAGCCTCTTCGGCTGAAATATAGATGCGTCAATCTTTTTCGAATCGTATTTTTGCCGATCCGGTTAGTTTCAGCTGATCTTTGAATCATCACAACAGCGTTGGCTGGCCTGGACAAAATGAGCAGAAAACAGCATCATTTTAAAGGAGCAGAGGTCAGCTGCTGTGTTAAATACTTCTTATTCGGATTCAACATCATATTTTGGGTAAGTTTTGTGGATCTGCAGTTCATTTGCTTTTTATTGTGTCTCTCAAACTCATTAATTTCCTCTGTAATATTTTCATTGTATGTTTCTAACAACTAATCAAATCGTTATTTCAATATAAGTTTAGCAGGATAGACAATTGCCTTATTCATTTCACAACATGTAACATGAACGCGTTTGTATGAAATATAACGTTCCAGTGCTATATTTTTTATTTATTTATATAGTAAATGATCTCTCTGAGGTGTATAATGTTGGATAGATATTCAAATTCTCTTTCAGGTAGAAAATCACCTGTTTCCCATGGGAATGGATTAGGTTGGTTTTGTTTGTTGGGTCTTGGTTTTTCAGTACCTTTCCAGGTCTAGAGAATACATCCCATTGAGAAGTGGGGGGAGTGGAGGGTTAATAGGATTATCCAGGTCTCATTAGTTGGCGGAGCTTGGGTCAATTCACAGGTTTAACAGCTTACCTCACATTATTCAGTTTCCCCAGGTCACTGTTGGAAATTATCTCTTTTTTGCCCTTTTCAGTCATTCTCTTTTCCACAAATGGATTTTCCATGTTCTTGTAGTGATTTAGAGGAAAACTGATACAAACTGAACAATAGTTCTAGAGAAATTCAGTTATTGTGGTGTTGATTGTAATGTTAAATTGTTTGTTAACCCAAAAATGAATTGCATTAATTGTCGTTCCACATCCGTAAGACCTCTCGGATTTCATTAAAAATATCTTCATAAGACCCGTGAGACTTTCATTCATCTTTGGAACACAAATGAAGATCTTTTTGATGAAATCTGAGCTTTCCTTCCCTCCATTGACAGCTACGCAACTACCATTTTCAAGCCCCAGAAAGGTAGTAAAGATGGCATTAAAGCAATGTGACTCCAGTGGTTTAACTTCAATTTTATGAAGCAACGCAAGTGCTTTGTTTGCACAAAAAAATCATAATTTACCACTTTATTTACAAAATATTCATCTCCAATGCTCGTAAATAAATTTTGCGCAAAAAAATTGAGGTTAAACCACTGGAGTCACATTACTTTAATGATGTCTTTACTACCTTTCTGGGGCTTGAAAGTGGTAGTTGCGTAGACTGTCAAAGGAGGGACAGAAAGCTCTCAGATTTCATTTAAAAGATCTTCATTTGTGATCCGAAGATGAACAAAAGTCTTACGGGTTTGGAACGACATGAGGGTGAGTAATTAATGAAAGAATTTAAATTTTTTTAGTGAACTAACCCTTTATGGATACTTGGAATATAGGAAATGAGCTGTTTGGATGACTGTTATTGTGCTATTTTTGGTTCGTCTTGAAGCTTGACAGCCATGTTCACTAATTGTATGGACAATATCCAGTTAAGTTCAACTAGCAAAACACAACGTATGGGTTTGGAACAACTTGAGAGTGAGCAAATAATGACACAATTTTATATTTTTTTTGGGTGAAATCTCTCTCAAGTGACTCTTAATTCTTACATTCATCATTAAGAACCAGTCATTTTACTATGGTTTTCATGTGGAGAGTGATAAATTGTGAGATAAAAGAAGTCACTTTGAGCGGGAAGCTTCCATGAGTCACTTCTGGGGTGAACACATCGCCTAGAGCATGATTCTGTTAAGCTTCTTGATGTCATAAATTCCATCTTGGTTTCTCTTCATTGGTTAGTATTGAATGGGGTAGTGAAGACCCCTCTGGAGGACGTGATGGTAATTGGTGCCCCTCATGCTTTAATGCTTTTCCATCTGAAATGTTAACCTTGCATAATGATCCGCTGTCCTCTGTAACAGCTAGCCCTCCTACTGCCATTGTTCCCACGTTATAGAGAGTCTGTTGTGTTTTGTTGGAACTTAGACGCCAGTGTTTTCACCAAATTGTGGCCAGAATGTCAGTCTATACTTCTGGAAGCTGTAATCGACCCTCTCTTAAATGTAGTTAAATTAAACCGCAAATTGCTGTAAGTCAAATCTGATTCTTAAAGTTCACCTAAAAATGAAAGTTCTGTCAATATTTTCTCACCCACAAGAGTCTTTCTCTTCTGTGGAGCACAAAAGAAGGTATTTTTAAAATGGATATTTTGAGAAGTGTTTTTTGTCCATGAAGTGTGCTTGCTTCAATGGGGTCCAGTGTTGTTTTGACTTTCATTGTATGGACGAAAACACTTGAAACGTTCTTTTCAGGTTTGCAGTGTTGTTATTGTCAAACTAAACCTATTAAAAGAATCTTTATTGGTTGAAATATAGCTGAAATAAAATATAAATATTAGACAAAACTTAAACTTATGAAATAAAATAATAAAGTAAGTTGAAGTATTAAAATTACTAAAACTGAAATAAAAATAAATTGCTAGATTACTACATTACAAATAAAATTTAAAATACAATAAGCAGAATAATTGCAACAAAAGGTTAAAAAAAAAAAAAAAAAAAGTGGATTTAAAGGATTAGTTCACTTTCAAATGAAAATTACCCCAAGCTTTACTCACCCTCAAGCCATCCTTGGGGTATATGACTTTCTTCTTTCTGATGAACACAATCTGAGATATTTTAATAAATATTCTGACGCATCCGAGCTTTATAATTACAGTGAACAGGGGTCACGAGTATGAGCTGAAGAAAGTGCTTCCATACACATCTATCCATCATAAACGTGTACTCCACACAGCTCCGGTGGGTTAATAAAGGCCTTCTTAAGCGAAGCGATGCATTTGTGTAAAAAAAAAAAATCCATATTTAACAAGTTATGAAGTAAAATATCTAGCTTCCGCCAGACCGCCTTCTGTATTCAACGTACGAAGAAAGTGTAAAACTCAAAGCTTACACTACGTCCTACACCTTGCCTATTCAGCTTACGGAACAAGCGTAACTGACGCGATGCCAGTTTACACTTTCTTCGTAACTTGAATACGGAAGGCGGTCTGGCCTGGAACGCACTTCAAAATGGCGACGGGGATTCCACCGAGGGGAAGTGCTTAGGTAAGCGAGTGTATGTCTAAAAGTGGAGTTAAACGCAACCCAAACCTCATTGGTTCTCGCACCTCACTCACGCATATTTGAGCTGCTTCTTTTCCTTCTGAATTGTAGTTAGCAAACCCCCTTGAATGTGCATACCACCACCTACTGCACAACACCTGCATGACAGCTGATGTAAAGATACTGATCAGATAAAAATATGCTTAAAGAGTAAATTGTACGTCTTACTGCTTAGAAAATAATAGAAGACCACTTTTCAATGATTCTCATAATTGGAAGTGTCATTCATGTCTCTAGCTTGAACCGTACAGGATGAGTGCTTGTGTAATGGGTACGTTCAAATCCCTAACCCTAATTATGAGCAGTAGCATCAATAATTAAGTGTGATTTCCATACTTCCTTGCATTTATTGTACCCTCGTCATGTCTGAAAGCCTTCCATTTTCTCTCGACTCCTTTTGTCTTTGCAGACTGTTTGACCCCGGTGTACCCGCACTGTCTAATGCCTGTCTGATTGGTTTAAAATGGAGACAGTCTGATCGGTCAGAAACCTACCTGATCCCTACAGACCACTCACTTCACCAGCCTCAGACTGGGCCAAGTTGATGGCCTGTAATTACAGACGCCTTGCTCTGTAATCACAGTCTGATATCTACCCGGGAGGCTTTGCAGGGACATCTTAACATTCCCAACAAGACCCCCCCCCCCCCCCCTTTCCACCCCAGCAGCCTTTAATTCCTCCTCTCCAAATTCTCCTCCTCCTCTCCATTTGGGTGCCTCACAGCCCCCTTGTCTTGTATTCAAATGAAGATGTTTGGGAGTGAGCAAATGGTGTGTATGAGAGGGGACGTGCTGTTCCCACAGTGTCTGAGGGGCCCGAGTGCGAGCCACAGCACTGTGTGTCTCAGTGAACCCCATTCATCTCTCGCTATGGAGCTGACAAGGCCGTGCGACTATTGTCATGCACACCGCCCCTGATGCGACAAAAACATTTGACTGCTGCGTTTGTTTGCACGCTTAACGTGTGTGGCTTGTGTATTGTGTGCAAACAAAGCAATGCCCGTTTCTGATTTCTGAGAGAAACCTGAAGTGTTTATTGCGTGTTTGTGTCCTTGCTTGAGCTCGTGCTGAGTTCATGTGTAGCCCTGTTTTTGTATGTTTTTCCTATTCATATCCTCCAGGTTCATACGGCAGATGGGAACCACATGTCCGTTCCCCCTCTTCCTCTGTTGCTCTGCGAGGGAGTTTATTTCCATGCCATTTCCCAGCAGGCCCTACTCTCACTCACACATTGACTCATTCTCACTAAAACACAAATGAATCAAACATTAGTCATTCTCTGTTCCATCAAATGTTAAAATTACTCTGACATGCCAATATTGAGGCACTGCTGACACTCAGAAATTATGTGGTAATAACGAACTGCTATTGTTCATTGTTTTATAGTTTTTGTCGTTTTGAAATAGACTAAAGTTTATGGGTGAGATTCGTCCCCTTGATGAGGCCTAGAAGTCACGTTCGTATCACATTTGCGGCGTCCTGTTGGAAATGATGAACTTGTCAATATTTCCATTATACAGGCCAGAGAAAGATATTTTCTAACCGATAAGAACCATAACAGTCTCCTACTATAAGTGGTAAACTTATGTTTTGAGGGCACCACTAGACTTCAGCGTTTTCTGAAGAAAATCTCAGTGGTGTTTGTTCTAGCAAATAATGTTGCTGTTGGTGATTGCCAGGGTGTTGCAATGCAGTTGCTAAGGTTTTCTGAGTAGTTTTTAATGTGTTGCTATGCAGTTTCTAGGTGCTTGCTTAAAGGGATAATGAAAACAAAAATTCTGGAATCATTTGCTTTTTGCTTGTTGTTTCTAAACCCATATGATTTTCTCTGTTCTTTGCCCATACAATGAATTTGTTTTAGACCCCACTGACTTTCATTATATGGACAAAAACAGTTGCAACATTCTTCAAAATATCTTCTTTTGTGTTCCACAGAAGCAGGTTTGGGATGACATGAGGGTGAGTTTTATCACCCACCAGGTGAAAATCACAAGTCAGATAGGCCAGGTACACACTGTAAGTTTCAGGAGTGACAACCGCATTTAAATGCGGGAGTGAATCCCCTAAATTATCGTTACATGTGTGTACGGAACACGACTCACTCTCGAAACTCCAATGATTGACAGCTTGGAAACCATAGCAACGTTCTGGCGTCTCGCGTGTTTGGTATCCGTTATATTACAGTGACAAAACACTCGTTATTTTCAGCAATTTAACTAAACCGTCGATGGAGGCATCGTGTTTTGTTAATGCTTGTACAGCCTGTTTCACACAGCGCGAGTTCTTTCTGTGTTGCCATGATCATTCATTATAAGCATTTTTGGGCTAGTTGTTTAAGCTCGGCTCATAAAGCGATTGGGTTGGAGTTATTAAAGTGAGCAGACATGGGTCGTGATATTTTGGTCTTATTTTCAGCATAAAGCATTTGGATTTATTTCAGGTTTTTATGGGCCTGTTCTTGAGGCCTTGTTTTGTATCTTTAGTTTCGGTGTTAAAAATGACATTCATAACATTAAGGTTGAACCACTGTAGTCACATAGACTTTTTTAACGATGTCTTTACTACCTTTCTGGGCCTTGAAAGAGGTAATTGTGTTGCAGTCTATTGGAGGCCAGATAGCTCACGGATTTCATCAAAAATATCTTGATTTATGTTCCGAAGATGAACGAAGGTCTTACGTGTTTGGAGCGATATGAGGGTGAGTAATAGGTTGTTTGCAATCACGTAGTTCTGTTGACGTGCGAAATTAATGTGGAGGGCAAGCTGTGAAAATTAGAATGGAAGAGATGGAGAAAAGTTCGTTCTGTGCTGGTTTAGAAAGGTATAAATAGAAAATCACAACATATTTTGGATGTGAACCTTATGTTATGAAGAGGAGCGATTTTTCTACTGAATTGAAAGACTTGTCTGACAACGAGGCGGTAGATATAGAGAATGTGAAGCTGCCGTCACGAGTTGTAGTCGGGTTTGTTTATATCGTGCTGCCTTTCTGCTATTGACATTAAGGGCAGTATTTTTGATTTTCTGTCGTGATTGTGAAAAATGTCGCCATTATAGGTCATTTATGCTGAATCGAGAATTGCAACAGGAGCTCACATCATGGTTCAGGGGAAAAAATGGACGGTGTAATACAATTTTCACCCTTTCTATGTGTAAAAACCATAGGTAAACACACTAAGGGAAGTAGGTTGAGGAGGTGACGCCGTAGCAAATCTAATAATGTCACTGATTGAACCCGTTGCCTATCACTCAATAAAATAATCACATAGCTGAGTGTTTTTGAAAGTGTTGTATTTTGTTTGGTTTAATAATTAACATTTGCGAGTATGACTCTCACTCGGCCTGTGAATGAGCATAACTTGCACGCAGCCACTTCAAAACTGTCCACAAGCTTCTATGGGTTTGATTTTGGTTGTCATTTGTTGAAATAAATACAAAAAAAAAAAAAATACAGCGTGTCGGTGTCGGTCATAGACTGTAAAAAAGGGTGTCTGTCCGCTGAATGCCCCTCCAATTCTCCTCCGTGGCCATATGGGAAAGTGAATATTTACTAAGACAACATTAAAACTACAGTTATATTTACACCCTTCCAACAAAGAAATGGATCGGCTTCTGTAAGCTTGTTAAACACATTTATTTATTTGGACATTTTCTACCATATGATGGCTGAAGCAGCAGCGCGTGGCACTGTTTTCACGGTAACCAGATCAACATTGTAAACGGAATTCTACAAAACTGAAGTGAAAACACCTAATGATCATGCAATGGGATAAAATATCTTCTCTTCCCTGCAAACAATACCATGAAGAATGTGACTATTTAACCAAGTCAAAAACAAAAAAGGTGAGCAGGTATCCATATTCATTTCAGTATCAGCAGACGCAAAACGCTATAAAAGATGACAACTTTTAAAGTTAAAAAACTATAATAATAACATATAATAATAAACGATAAAAGCTCATTTTGGTTTCTCGGTTTGATAGATTTGAGCAACCATAAATGACGCAAAACATAGGAATTTTGAGTTTGTGATAGGATTCCTATATAGAAAAATCACTCCTTGCCCTCCAGCCGCATTTCGCGTGCAGCAATGACGTCATGTGCAAACAACCTATTAATGAAAGAATTTTCATTTTTGGGTGAACTAACCCTTTAAACTTATTAATTTAAATTTTCTACTTTTATTTTATTTCACTTTTCTATCTTTAATTTTCGAAGTAAACGTTTTAAGGACAGTTAGCAGTTTACCTTAGTAGTATTTCTGGCTTTATTAGTACTGCTTGCGACGTACTGAGTCAGACTTTCCAAAAGCATAAGTTTCCTTGGTGATGCAGCAGTTCTTTAATAAAATAAAGATAAAGATGTCAGAAGACAACTCAAGGAGAAGGAAAGCAAAAGCTGTTCTTATGGATGTAACGCCTGGTGGAAAAGGTGTTTCTGCTCCCTGTCACAGCTGAGAGTTTAAGCCAAAAGTTTATTTGGCTCCCTTTTGTGATAATACAGTGATACTGTATGTCTAATCATCCTACTGTGTGAGATAGCAGCTTTTCTCTGATTGGCCAGAATAACTAAATAAGATGTTTAAGTGCTCTACGATGCTTGAATGTGTCTAATCCCGATATCCACGTGGGTGTGACACAAGACCAGCCTTTCGTGGATCAAAACCATCAGGACTGGAGAAGACTGATGTCTTCATGATAGCGATGAGTGGGAGTCAGTGGTACGTATTGACAGAGAAAGTGTGTGCAGTGAATGACTGGCCCTTAGCTCGGTCCCATCCATCCATTGGATTAGCCGAGACCACAGGGAAATAGGATTATGGGATTTGTGGCTGCTGATACCCGACCTCTGACTCTCACCTTCCCTCTCTCACGTTTCCCCTCATGCTGGTATTGCTCTAACCTGCAGTCAAACACACAGCTGAGAGCCCAGCTGGAGTTTGACAGGGAATCTGTAGTTTTGGTAACACATTAAACCAAGAAGGTCAGTTAGCAAATCAAACTTGCAGAGAAACATTTTTTATTGCATGGCTTAGCCAGTAGTCTCATTTCATTCTCCTCTCTCTGGTAATTTTATTTCAAATCCAAAAGTTGTTACTGAAAATGTTTTGTCAGTATTGCAATTCTCTTTGTACACAGTACAGTTATACAATCTTTCATACACGTATTCACGTTGAAACAGTACATTTAAACAACGTATAATTCAATGCTTCTATATAGATTTATAGCCCTATGTTAAGTTGCTCAAGCAAGTGGCAAAACATTTAAACATACTTTTCTTATGTTAAAATTATAAACATTTTAAATTAAAACTTAGAACTGACAAAAACAGCCTCCTCTCAAGCCTTTTCTTTTGTATTTAAAACTTTATACAAGAAATCCTGCAGGTCATAAAGAACTTGTTTTTCCACCTCCAGTGCCACGAGTGCCATCATCCATTATGTTGCCTTGTTGAGGTAGGGAGTTGTTTTTCCTTGCTTAACCTGGGGCAAAAAGCCATATGTTGACTGTG